>CM040122.1:409552554-409912554 GCA_022559845.1 Amorphophallus konjac | reverse complement strand
CACTCTTTGCTGCCTTCCACGGCACACTCCCCAGGTGCCTCCAGCGGCACGCCCGTTGTGCCCTCCAGCGGCACACCCCCAAGGTGCCCCTAGCGGCACGGCCTTTGGCCCTTCCAGCGGTACACTGGCCAGCCCTTTCAGCGGCACGCTCTCACAGCATTCCAGCGGTGCAGCCTGCTGGCTCCCAGCGTCACACTCCGGCGGATCAAATCTTATGTCCATGCCCTATGGATTCTTGGCGCGCAGTGGACTTGCTGAGGTGTCGTTCGGGGAGAGGGCCACGCTGCCTACTCCTGCCACCCAGGACAAGGGAGTCAACTCCCATTGAATGCCCCTCGGACGCTTCCCGCCTTCAGACGCTCCGCCGTATGGGGTATAAAAACCCCTCTCCTTCGCTGCGAACAAAAGGAGGCCAATGGAGGGAGCCACGACGGAGCTGCCAGAAAAGAGAAGAAGAAGAAGAAGAAGAGAAAAGAGAAGAGGGAAAAGGAGGGGGGGAGGCTCCGCCTCCTCCCGGCCGCTCCGTCTGCCGTCGTCCGTGCAAAGAGAAAGAGAAGAAGAAAAAGAGAAGAAGAGGAGCCTGCTGCTCCGACCACCACCGGCTGAGAGAAAAGAAGAGAAGAAGAGAAGGAGGGGGAGGAGCTCACGCTCCGTCCCTCTTCCCCGTTGTATTCCGTTCCCCCTCCCCCACGCTATATTCTCTTTCTCTTTTCTCTTATCCCTTTCCCTTTGCAATGTATGTGACCGTTTGTGGCCCTTTTCCCTTTTGAATAAAAAACCCCCTTTTGGGATCTTCTGTTGTCTCCGTCCGTTTGGGTGCTTTGTATGCGTTTGATCGTGTTCTTCCTCCTCCTCGTCTTCCCCGTCGGTTTGGCCTCCGGCGATGATCTTTCCTCCTTGGCCTTCCCCCTTTCTTCAATCCCCAGTCCACCTGGCTAACCCTCAGTCCTCATTCCTTTGCCCAGCCTCCCTAGCTTCTAGCCGTGCGTCCTGGCTAAGCCCCTCGCTGATACACCATCAGCGGCCTTCGCCGGCACGCTTCTATTAGCCCTCGACGGCACGCCCTCAACTGCCCTCAGCGGCACACTCCTTGGCCCTCAGCGGCACGCCTTTAGCTGCCCTCAGCGGCATGCCCTTTGGCCCTCAGTGGCACACCTTCAGCCGCCCTCAGCGGCACACTCCATTTGGCCCTCAGTGGCACACTTTCCATCTCCTTCGCCGGCGTGCCCTCTCGTGCCGTCCTTGCCCGGCACACCTGCCCTTCCTTCTTGCCCGATGCATTCCCCCCTCAGTCAGTCCTAGAGTAGGCTTCCACTCGCCGTTCCCTCCGAGTTTTCTGAGTTTTATTAAAGGTGTTGCCGCTCTCGGGCGCCCACCTCCAGTTGTCGGGTTCCGCCACTCCTTGTGGGCGCGCTCCCTGGATCTCCCTTACGCTCGGGTCAAGGGGAGATGTTGCCGAATTTTTGTTAGAAACGATAATAAAAGACTAAAAGAAAGCAACAAACAAATGAAAAGAACAACGGTAAAATGCTTTAACCGAGGCAAGGAAACGTAATTAATTCAAAGAGAGCCAAACCTAATAACAACTTAACAACTTGAACGTCCGTCCTCATGGGAGAAAGAATGGAAGATAATCAAGAGAAGGAGAGAAGAAACCCATGCAAACTTAATAAAACCAAAGAAAAGAAGAAAATAAAAGCCTTAAAAGAACTAGAGGGAGAGTGGACCCTCATCGGTATTCACTCCCTAGCCCTTCAGCGGTACACCCTTGTAACCCCTCAGCGGCACACTCCCTTGGCCTTCACCGGCACACTCTCCAATCAGACCTTCAACGGCGCGCCTTGGCTAAACCCCCCAACGGCACACTCCCTACCAACCCTCAGCGGTACACCCCTCTAGCCCGTTCCTTCTTCAGCGGCACACCTACTCCAACCCTCAGCGGTACAACCCCTGACGCCTCCAACGGTACACCTTGACCCTCAGCGGTACATCCCTTTTGGCCCTCAGCGGCACACTCCCTGGTGCCCTCAGCGGTACACTCTCCTGGCCCCCCCAGCGGTACACCCCTTGACCCAGCGTTACACCCAAAATAATGGTATTAATAGAGATAATAAGCTAAAATAAAACATAGTAAATAAATAAATAGTGACATAAAGCTCAAATAATGATAATAACAGCAAATTCAAAAGAAAATAGAGAAATAATAGCAAACAATAATGGCAAGTAGCAGTAATAAATGATAATAAATTCAATAAGGCAAATAAATAAATAAGAATGATAAAGGAATGAGCAATGATAACAATAAGCTTAAAAGAAATAATAATAATGATAAATGGACAAATAAGTGATAACCAAAATAAATAAATAATAATAACAAACTTAACAAAAAATGACAAGCAAATGAATGATAATAAAACGAACAAAAATAATAACAAACCTAATAACAACAATAATAAATGAATAAATCACAAGAAAAATGAATAAATAGTAATAAAGAATTCACTCAAAGATATATATATAAATTAACAAATGATAATGATAACATTTCTTAAATAATAATAAAATAATGGGATCCGCTTCGCAGCCCCGTCTCTCCCGTGACTCGGTGCCGAAGGAACAACAATACCGCCCTTGCGAGTTGGGCCTGAGTTTAGGGAATTATCCCAAAATGGCCATGGCCTAACCTCGCCTCGGGCTGACATTCCGATTAAACCGGACTCATTTCTCCGGCCAGATCCCTTCCGAGCCGCTACTAAAATTGCCGCACGTTCGGCAGACATTTGAACAGATTCACCTCGGTTCCCGCCGCGTTCTTATTACGGACCTACGTCCGAACATGAAAAGGCCCGTGAGCGACCTGCATAGCCGGTGGCTCCTACCCTGATATGGTCGTGAGCCGGCATTGCTCCGGGCCAATAGCTCATCAATTCCGACCCATTCCTATCGCAATTCGTTCCCGCCCTTTCCTCGAAATTGCCGTAAACTCGGCATACATTTGTACGGGGTTGTTCCCGCCCGCGTCGCACTTTCAATATGGGCCCTTGCCCAAACATGAAAAGGTCGGCAAGTGACCGACGGAATCCGAATTAGAACGAGACGGCTCTCGCCACCCCCGGACTCCTTCCATGGGAATATCAATAAGACCTCTGTGGGCCACACTCAGACCTCGGGCCTGTCCCGATCATGGTCATCGTCTGGCTCATATCCTCGGTCTATAGCCCGCTCCTTTCGAACACGTTCTCGGTTCTGGAGTCTAGTCCCGGGACTCTCCCCTGTTGCCCTCCGACACCGGAAATATTAATGATGCCCGCGCAAGCCCCGTTCGGACCACGGGAGGCGCCCCCAATATGGTCCTGACTCGATCTCGTACCGGGCCAATAGATTCGCTGGTTTCCAACTACAATAACCGAGATTCAACCGAATGTTTTCAGTGTCTCGGAATAATAAACTTGCCGTATCCCGGCATGCATATTTTCCAGGTCCTCCTGCGATGATTACAATATTCTTAAGTCGGACTCTCGTCCGAATATTAAATGGTCTCCCGAATGACCGACATGTTTCGAACGCCCGCTTCTCCGGACACAGGGCTTTTTAGCCGATTCAAGGCTTAGCACCAGAAATACTAATGCCGCTCATGCAAGTCTTGTTTCGACCGCGGGGGGCCCACCGCAGTATGGTCGCAGCTTGCTCTTGCACCGGGCCAACAGATTTACCGGTTTCTGACCGCTCTAACCGAGGTTTAGCCGAATGTTTTTCCCGTTCTTCTGAACAATAAATTGCCATATCCTGGCATACATATGCTCCGGTCTTCCCATGACGATCACACTCTTCCTGAGACGGACACTCGTCCGAACATTAAATGGTCTGCGCATGACCGACATGATTCCAAATGGTTTTCTTCCCGCCTGCGCGCGAGGATTTCAATACCTCATAATAGACCTTTCATGCAATTAATTTCTTGGCCATGAGGCCCTGAATCTCGGCGATTAATCAAGGGTGTTCCCTCGTACGGGGGATGTAAATGACGTCGTGACCTTTATGGCGCGGCGGGTTTTGGTCCCGACACGAACCGCACAATCGTCTGACGAAGTCAGATCGAGCGCACCATGGGCTCTTCGGAGCCCGAATAAATTGTCACTTCGGTGACTGGCACGCCCACGCACTCAATAGAAGAAATTACCTGAATAAGCGAATTTTAGTGCGTCCACAATTCTGGCACGCCCGGTGGGACCAAACCACCCTTCATCTCTTCGCCGGGATTCAGGGCCTCATGGCCCCCTAATAAACGATATTTGCCTGCTTTGATGAATTGCAGGTGCTGTCTTCGCCTGCCCTATGGGGAGAAAAGCCGAACTAGGTGAAATTATCTTTGTCGCCTCGACGATGCTACTCCGAGGCACCTACAGCTTCCAGGAATCATGGGGGGGCTGTGATAAAAAAGGAAGAGAAAGAGAAGAGAAGGGAGGGGAAATCAAGCCCCCCCCGTTTCCCTCAAGAAGAAAGAGAAGAAAATAAGAAAAGGAGAAAAGAAGAAAAGAAGAAGAAAAGAAAAGAAGAAAAAAAAGAGAAAAGAAAGAAGCAAAAAAAAGGAAGAGAAAGAGCCGGCGAGAAAGGGTTGTATGGCCACGTCCGCCGAGACCCGTGCTGAATAAAGATTACCATTGTGGGGTTTATGCGGTGGAGCGAACCACTCATCCCCTCCCTGAGGGGGTGAGCGAACCGCTCACCCCCTCTCCTGCACCTCCACCCTGGTCAATCATACAAAAAAGAAGAGAAGAGGAGAAGGGACAAAAAAAAGAAAAAAAGAGAAGAAAGAAAGAAAGAAGAAAAGAAGAAAAGTCGGCCAGCATCGCCAACCAAAAAGAGCAAGAAGAAACCCGGCATCCCGCCCGACTCTAGGAGGCTCCGAGTCCGTGCTGTAATGACCCCGCTCGTTCCTCCTTCCTGCTGCCTCCATCCAGCACAAGACGGCCCCTCGAGTGGCTGTTAAAAGACCCAGCGAGCCACAATCGTAGCTTGGTGAATGGCTGCCCGCTGTGTGGAATGCTTTATAGCAATGAGGCCAAGCACGGCCACCACTCCCGAAGAGAGCATGCATATACCCCGCCATGGGGGATAAGAAGAAGATATATACCCTACTACGGGGGCATAAGAGGGAAAAAAAAGAGATACACCCCATTCCCAGGGGCACATGAAGAGAATCCGCCCCGACTGAGGGGCACAAAGTGAAGGCTGCACCCCGGTTTCGGGGCATTTGAAGAAGAATCCGCCCTGACCTGGGGACATAAGAAGAAATAGAGTTGCACCCCAGCTTAGGAGCATTTGAAGAAGAGAAATACACCCCGATATGGGGGCACATGAAGCAAAAGACATACCCCGCCATGGGGGCGTAAGAAGAAAAGAATTCACCCCTACTCGGGGGTACATGAAGCGACAAAGAATACACCCCGCCTTAGGGGAATTTGAAGAAGGAAAATACACCCCACCAACGAGGGCACAAGAGCCATCAAGAACACATCCCACTTTCAGGGCACAAGAAGCAAACATTCCCCAGCGTATCGGAGCAAAAGAAGAAGAATCCCCCTCGGGGGCATAAAAAGTAAAGATACACCCTCGTGCCGGGGGCACATGAAGAGAATACACTCCATCCCGGGGTCATGAGAAGCAGAAGGCGCATCCCACCCTAGGGGCATATGAAGTGAAATGAATACACCCTGGCTTAGGGGAATACAAAGAGAAGTATACCTCACCTGGGGCAGAGGAAGCGGGAGAATCACACCCCTATCTTGGGGGTATTTGAAGAAGAAGTATACCTCGCCTTGAGGGCCTAGAAGCTATAAAGAACACGCCCCGGCTTAGGGGCATTTGAAGAAGCTACATCCCGCTTCGGGAGCATAAGAAAGAGAAAAGTACACCCTGTCCTAGGGACAATTGAAAAAGAAACATACCCCGCCTAGGGGCATAAAAGTCATAAAGAATACGCCCCGGCTCAGGGGCATTTGAAGAAGCTACATCCCGTCTTGGGAGCGTAAGGAGAGAAGAATACACCCCGACTTCGGGGCATTTGAAGAAGGAATACATCCCGGCCCCGGGGTCCGTGAAGCAACATATATCCCCCCCCCCCCCCCCCCCCTGGGGGGGGGCATTTGAAGCAGAACAAACAACATTCCCCGGCTTAGGGGAGCATATGAAGAAAGGAACACACCCCGATATGGGGGCACGTAAACAAAGAAGAAGAATTCACCCCGCCTCGGGTGCATAGAAAGCAAGAACTACACCCCGCATCAAAAGTGGCAATACACTCCACTCTGGGGGCACTAGAAGCGGAATACACCCCATGCCGGGGGCATATATAAAAAAAAAGGGATACCTCGCTCTGGGGCATCAGAAGCAGCAATGCGCCCCACCTTGGGGGCATCAAAAGCAACCATACACCCCACCTTGGGAGCACAAGAAGCAAACATCCCCCCGGTGTGTCTGGGAAGAAGAAAAGAATTCACCCCGGCCTGGAGACACTTGAAGAAAGAAGCACATCCCGCCACGGGGGCACATGAAGAGAACCCCTCCCGCCTCGGGAGTATAAGAAAGAGAAGAATACACCCTGGCCTGGGGGCTTTTGAAGAAACAACACACCCCCTCCATGGGAGACAAAGCTGCACCCCGACCCGGGGACACATGCAGAGCGTCCATCCCGCTCAGGGGGCACAAAAAATTACACTCTGTCCTTGGCGTATAAGAAACAAAAGCATCTACCCTGACCCGAGGCGCAGAAACGAAGAGACATGCATCCCGATCTGGGAGCATAAGAAGAAAGATATACTCCGCCCAAGCGGCATTTGAAGAAACAACATACCCTGCCTGGGGGCACAAAAGCCGTAAAGAGATGCACCCCGGCCTCAGGGGGGGGCATAAGAAGCAAGAGATACACCCCCGTGCCGGGGACATATGAAGAGAAGCACTCCTCCGCCTTCAGGGGTAGAAAGAGAGCAAAATTCGCCCCCGCTATGGGGGGTATAAGAAACAAAAGACACGCCCCGTACCAGGGGCATATGAAGAAGAAACATACCCCGCCTGGGGGCATAGAAGCTGTAAAGAGTATACCCCGGCTTAGGGGGGCATTTGAAGAGAGCTACACCCCGTACCAGGGGCATATGAAGAAGAAGCATACCTCCCCTCGAGGGCCTAGAAGCTATAAAGAACACGCCCCGGCTCAGGGGCATACGAAGAGAAGTCCACCCTGGCTTAGGGGCATATGAAGAAGAAACATACCCCACCTAGGGGCATAGAAGCCGTGAAGAGTATACCCCACCATGGGGGCATTTGAAGAGAGCTACACCCCGCCTCGGGGGCATTAAAAAAAACACACCCTGGTCTGGGGACATAGAATCCAAAAAAATACACCCCGCCTGGGGGCACATAAACAAAGAGGCAAAGCACATCCCTCAGGGGGGATGCATACCAAATGAAGCTACACCCCAACCTGGAGGCATATTAAGAGAAATACACTCCAGCATGGAAGCGTTAATGAGAAAAGAAGAGCATAAAAGAAAGAAAAAAAAGGGGCACACGAGGCAGACGTGGTCTTCGAGCCCGCCTCATCCCATAAAAGAAAAGAAGAAGAAAAAAGGAAGTCACGAAGCAGACGTGGTCTTCGAGCCCGCCTCATCACATAAAAGAAGAGAAGAAGAGGAAGAAAAGACACATGAGGCAGTCGTGGTCCCTGACCCGCCTCTTCACACAAAAGAAGAAGAGCAGAACCAAAAGAAGAGTCATGAGGCAGATGCGGTCTTCGCACCCGCCACTCTACACAAAAGAAGAAGAGAAGAAAAGAAAGAAATGATCACGAGGTAAACATGGTCCTTGCACCTGCCTCTCCACAAAAGAAGAAGAGAAGAAAAGAAAGAAATGATCACGAGGCGAACATGGTCTCTACACCTGCCTCCCCATAAAAGAAGAAGAGAAGAAGAGAAAGAACAGTCACGGGGCGAACACGGTCCTTGAACCCGCATCTTCACACAAAAGAAGAAGAGAAGAAAAGAAGGAAATGATCACGAGGCAAACATGGTCTTTGCACCCGCCTCTCCTCACAAAAGAGGAAGAAAAGAAGAGTCACAAGATGAACTTTTACCTCTGACCTTCAACCACCCAACAAACAGAAACCGACTAGACTTTTCGCCGACGGGGTGTTAAACCGACTAGACCTTCCGCCGACGGGGCGTTAAACCGACTAGACCTTCCGCCGACGGGGCGTTAAACCGACAAAGGCCTCCCAGATCCTGGCTCATGTAGCCTGCTTCCCAAAATTCGGCCCTCGTGGCCTGCTTATCTCTGGCTCTAGCAGCTTGCTTCCCTTTGGCCTTTGTGGCCTGCTTCCCAATGTTGGCTCTCGTAGCCTGCTCCCCCAACCTTTGGCCCTTGTGGCCCGCTCGCCAATATCCCTTGGCTTTTTAGCTTACTTTTCATTATCCTTGGCTATTGCAGCCTGCTCCCCAAGATTCGGCCTTCAAGGCCTGCTTCTCAGAATTCGGCCTTCGTGGCCCGCTTCCCATAATTTCGGCTCCTGTAGCCTGCTTCCCTTCGGCTTTTATAGCCTGCTTCCCAACTTTGGCTCTTGCAGCCTGCTTATCTTTGGCCCTCGTGGCTTGCTTCCCAACTTTGGCTCTCGCAGCCTGCTTCCCCTTGACTTTTATAGCCTGCTTCCAAACTTTGGCTCTTGCAGCCTGCTTACCCTTGGCTCTTGCAGCCTGCTCCCCAAAATTCGGCCTTCACGACCTGCTTCTCAGAATTCGGCCTTCGTGGCCCGCTTCCCATAATTTCGGCTCCCGCAGCCTGCTTCCCTTCGGCTTTTATAGCCTGCTTCCCAGATCCTGGCTTTTGTAACCTGCTTCCCAAAATTCGGCCCTCGTGACCTGCTTCCCAACTTTGGCTCTCGCAGCCTGCTTCCCCTCGGCTTTCACAGCCTGCTTCCCAGCTTTGACTCTTGCAGCCTGCTTACATTTGGCCTTCGTGGCCTGCTTCCCAAGTCTGGCTCTCGTAGCCTGCTTCCCAGGATTCGGCCTTCGCGGCCCGCATCCCATAACTTCGGCTCTTGCAGCCCGCTCCCCTAATATCCTCTCAGCCCTTTTGCGGTCTGCCTCCCTAATACCTTTACTACCACTACACTTATACATGACAACAATATTTTCTTATTAAAAAAAACAAACAAAAACAAAAAACAGCACCCAAACAAAAAAATAATAAAACAAACACACACAAAAAAAGAAAACAGAAACAAAAGAAGAGAATGCTTGATTGCCCTGTTTGCATGCTTGCTTAATATAGAATAATACACCTCCTTGAAATTTTCTAGGACCGTGTTTCCTTGCTAAATAATAATGTCGCCCCGATTTCAGATGCAGACGCGTCACAGCACACGCTCGAAGGGAACCCAATTATGGTGGGTGCACACGTCAAGGGGAAGAGTCATGGCTGAATCGCTAAGCCCAACTCACAAAATAAACCTGAGACAACGCTCCCACACTTAGCACTTAATGTGTTCAATAGCTTTCAACCATAGGGATTGCCCGAATTTCTTCTTAGCACTCTACGGATGCTTGAATTCCTGCACTCGCGTGAAAGGTAATCGTGAGGAAAAAGCTGCCTACCCCCACTGTAAAAAAAAAAGAGAAAAAAAGAGAAAAAAGAAAAGAAAAGAGAGAGACGCGTGAATCCGAGTAGCCGGGAATCCCCATTGAGACACATGAGGAGACTCGCGCGAAATGGTGAAGCGAATTATAATAAGGATGAAACCTATTAGCCGGGAATCACCATTGAGACACATGAGGAGACTCGTGTCAAACGGTGGAATCCGTAATAGAATTATAATGAGGATAAATCCTAGTATCCGGGAATCCCCATTGAGACACATGAGGAGACTCGCGCTGAACGGTGAAATCCGCTACCAAAATAAACAGATGGGGGCTGTGTGAAGCTACCGAAAGTCGAAAGCCTGAAACATATGTGTAGGCGCTAGAGTGATCCTCGAGTGTCACCAGGAAAACCTGCATATCCCTGTGGTTAGGGCTCTTTGTTCACACATTTGCACTGCCACGCCACAGAGAGTTACCTCGGGTGAAATGCGTGAATTAAGGCTATGCATGTAAGACGTGCGATATCCTCTTGACGGGTCAACCACCCCTCGATTGTGCCTCGCGGCCCGCACCGCATCTACGAATTACGGGCGACGTCCCTATCCTATCCCCTATAGAGGGAGCCGCCTTACTTATATTTATGTTATGCCTGCTAATGAATGCTTGCATGCTTTAAAAAAAATGATAAAAAAAAACAAAACAAAATAACATAAAAATAATACAAAAAAGTATAATAACAATAAAATAACAAGAATGTGCGTATGCAATAAACTCAATTTCGGCCATCGAAGCCTACGTTCCCAGCTACGACTCGTAGAGCTCAACCTTAGCCCCCATGGCCTACCTCTTTCCCTCGCGGCTCGCTAATCTCCCAACTTCGGCTCCCGCAGCCCGCTTCCAGCCATGTCTATTCTGGCCTCCCTCATCGGCCCCTGAGCCAACAGCTTTCCAATTATTTGCTCCCTGGCCAACAGCTTTTCAATCATCGGCCCCTAAGCCGACAGCTTTTCAATCATCGGCCCCTGAGCCGACAGTTTTCAATCATCGGCCTTCGGGTCGACAGCTTTTCAATTATTGGCTCCCATGCCAACAGCTTTTCAATTATTGGCTCCCATGCCGACAGCTTTCAATCATCGGCCCTTGAGCCGACAGCTTTTAATCATCGGCCCTCGGGTCAACAGCTTTTCAATTATTGGCCCCCAAGTCAATAGCCTCCAATTATCGGCCGCTGTGCCGACAGCTCTTATATTATTGGCATCCACGCCAACAACCACCTGGAGTTCTTCAAAAAAAGAAAAAAAAAGAGAATGGAAGAAGAGAAGAAGAAGGAAAGAAAAAAGAAAACACACAACAAAAAGAGAGAAGAGAAAAAGAAAGAAAGAAAGATAGCAAAAAGGGAAGAGGAGAAGAAGAAGAGAACAAGAGAAAAGAGAGAAGAAGAGACAAAGAGACAAAGAGACAACAAACCAAGTCAGCTCCCGACGCCCTGTCGGTACTGACGAAGAGACCAAGAGACAGCAAACCAAGTCAGCTCCCGACACCTAGTCGGCGCTGACGAAGAGACCAAGAGACAACAAACCAGGTCAGCTCCCGACACCTTGTCGGCACTAACGAAGATACCAAGAGACAACAAACCAAGTCAGCTCCCGTCACCCTATCGGCACTGACGAAGAGACTAAGAGACAACAAACCAAGTCAGCTCCCGACACCCTGTCGGTGCTGACGAAGAGACAAAGAGACCAGCATACTGCTTCAGTTCCCGGCGCCCTGTCGGCACTGATGAAGAGACCAACATACTATTTCAGCGCCTGGCGCCCCGCCAACACTGATGAAGAGACAAAGAGATCAACAAACCAGGTCAGCTCCCGACACCCCGTCGACGCTGACGAAGAGAAGAAAAGACCAACACACAAATACTGACGAAGAGAATAAAAGACAAACAAACCATGTCAGCTCCCGACGTCCCGTCGGCACTGACAAAGAGAAGAGGAGACCAAGTCAGTTCCCGACACCCTGTCGGCACTGACAAAGAGACAAAGAGACCAAGTCAGTTCCCGACACCCTGTCGGTACTGACGAAGAGATAAAGAGACCAGGTCAGTTCCCGAGACCCCAGCGGCACTGGCGAAGAGACAAAGAGACCAACAAACCATGTCAGCGCCCGGCACTCTGTCTAGACTGATGAAGAGACCAAGAGATAACAAACCATGTCAGCTCCCGGCATCCTGTCGGCACTGATGAAGAGAAAAAGAGACAAACATACCATATCAGCGCCCGACACCCTGTCGACACGGACAAAGAGAAGAAAAGACAAACAAACCATGGCAGCTCCCGACGCCCTGTCGGTGTCAATGGAGAGAGAAGAAGAAACCAACATGCTACGGCAGCTCCTGGCGCACTGTCAGCACTGATGATGAAGAGACAAAGAGACCAGCACGCTATGCCAGCATACAACACCCCGTCGGCATCGACGAAGAGAAAAGAGACGAATACACCCACGGGCACCGCCCGGCTCATCCTTCGCCTGCGCTACCCGTGGGTGGGGGGCATTTGTGGACACCAAAAATTACACGCATAGATATCATGTTCGGCCCAGCATCAACAGCGGCACCGAGTGAAGAAGTCCCGAAGAGACTGGTCATCTGGACTCCCCAAATATGCACACTGTAGTGAAGCCGTCTCCGGAGTCACGACAGTGAAGAGAAATCAACCCCCAAGAGCCCCACAATCCATGGGCCTCGAAGAAAATTAAAAGGGGCCACAACCCGTGCCCACAATGGGCTCAGAACGGGCTCAGAAATACACCCCCAGGGCGCCTCCAGCGGCACACCCCCTGGCAAGCCCCAGCGGCATGCCCCCCAGGTCGCCCAGCAGCTCACCCTTCTGCCCCTCAGCGGCACACTCTTCTCGCCGTTCAACGGCACGCCCATCTGGGGCCTCAGCAGTACGCCCTCAAGCCCGTTCAACGGCACGCCCTGGCTGCTCTCTAGCGGCACGCCCTGGCAGCCCGTTCAACGGCACACCCCCAGGCGCCCAGCGGCACGCCCCCAAGCAAGCCCCAGCGGCACACTCCTTGCTGCCTTCCACGGCACACTCCCCCGGTGCCTCCAGCGGCACGCCCGTTGTGCCCTCCAGCGGCACACCCCCAAGGTGCCCCTAGCGGCACGGCCTTTGGCCCTTCCAGCGGTACACTGGCCAGCCCTTTCAGCGGCACGCTCTCACAGCATTCCAGCGGTGCAGCCTGCTGGCTCCCAGCGTCACGCTCCGGCGGATCAAATCTTACGTCCATGCCCTATGGATTCTTGGCGCGTAGTGGACTTGCTGAGGTGTCGTTCGGGGAGAGGGCCACGCTGCCTACTCCTGCCACCCAGGACAAGGGAGTCAACTCCCATTGAATGCCCCTCGGACGCTTCCCGCCTTCGGACGCTCCGCCGTATGGGGTATAAAAACCCCTCTCCTTCGCTGCGAACAAAAAGGAGGCCAGTGGACGGAGCGACGACGGAGCTGCCAGAAAAGAGAAGAAGAAGAGAAAAGAGAAGAGGGAAAAGGAGGGGGGGAGGCTCCGCCTCCTCCCGGTCGCTCCGTCTGCCGTCGTCCGTGCAAAGAGAAAGAGAAGAAGAAAAAGAGAAGAAGAGGAGCCTGCTGCTCCGACCACCACCGGCTGAGAGAAAAGAAGAGAAGAAGAGAAGGAGGGGGAGGAGCTCACGCTCCGTCCCTCTTCCCCGTTGTATTCCGTTCCCCCTCCCCCACGCTATATTCTCTTTCTCTTTTCTCTTATCCCTTTCCCTTTGCAATGTATGTGACCGTTTGTGGCCCTTTTCCCTTTTGAATAAAAAACCCCCTTTTGGGATCTTCCGTTGTCTCCGTCCGTTTGGGTGCTTTGTATGCGTTTGATCGTGTTCTTCCTCCTCCTCGTCTTCCCCGTCGGTTTGGCCTCCGGCGATGAGCTTTCCTCCTTGGCCTTCCCCCTTTCTTCAATCCCCAGTCCACCTGGCTAACCCTCAGTCCTCATTCCTTTGCCCAGCCTCCCTAGCTTCTAGCCGTGCGTCCTGGCTAAGCCCCTCGGTGATACACCATCAGCGGCCTTCGCCGGCACGCTTCTATTAGCCCTCGACGGCACGCCCTCAACTGCCCTCAGCGGCACACCTTTGGCTGCCCTCAGCGGCACACTCTTGGCTGCCCTCAGCGGCACACTCCTTGGCCCTCAGCGGCACGCCTTCAGCTGCCCTCAGCGGCACGCCCTTTGGCCCTCAGCGGCACACCTTCTGTGACGACCCGAGAATCCGATTACCGGGAAGGCCCGATAACCCGAGACTCGAACCGCCGCCCACGAGCCGGGAGGGCTCGGAAGGGCTAAAAGGAGCGTGGAGGCACAAAGAAATAGGAAATAGAGCAGGACAACCAACAATTAACAGAAATAAATAAACAACTACAACAGAGTCCATTCCAACAGAAAGTACAGTCTAAAGCAGTAAAACGTACCACGTGCCGAGTGAACTCTCGGCCCGGCAAGCTGGCAACTAAGAACCTCCGCTCCGCACCCTCGAACCTCGAGGAAGAACAGCTACACCTGAAAAGTAGGGAATGAGTCTCCAAAACAGAGACTCAGCAGGGATCCCGCGGAACCCCAACCGGAAACGACGGCGGTAGCGGAAAGGAACGCTACAACTACAGCAGGAACAACAAACCGGTGGCCGGTCAAAACTCGGCACTACAGCTACTCCTACTGTACCAGAAACACACCCCAGACTGACGGTCAAGGGCTACCGAACTACACTAGTATCGCTTATCGAAGTGAAAAACCCACGGCAACCACGCCGTAGAGGCCTGTCTCCCAGAACACGGCCAACCTGGACACGCTGTCAAAAGTGCAACCCGGACACCTGGTCACGAGTACCGCACGACAAGACGCAACCTCGGTAAAGTCACTAGCACTAGCCTCACGGCACGAAAACCGACACGCGCCACGGCGAAACAATCGAAAACTCAACGGTCAACACGACCGAAACCCGAAGGTCGAAGTCACACGACTGACAGTCTGTCACTCTCTGTCCAGAACAGGAGTACCTCCCACTAGAAGAACGACCGGATGCGTCCGCTGACGTCTTACACCGCGTCACAAGTGTCTAGCTACGACGCCCTAGGCGTGAGACTCAGACACACACAGTAACCAGTACCACAACAAGGACTAGCTGGGGTCACGCTCGTCAGCGCGTGTCCTAAGCCCCCAACTACGTGTGCACACACAGACCATCTGCTCTAGGTCGGGTCCTCTAGCTGGCTTTCCCCCCCACCGGACTCTGGTGGCAAAGGCAAGGGGCTGACGGAAACCAGCCTAAAAACCGCGTCTCACCGGGTCGCGCTCTCCACCACTCCCAGGTGGGTCCGCACACGCGTGCGCAGGAAGCTACGACTAGTGGAGGATCACTGAGAGAGTAGACTCTCAAAACAACAGAAAACGACGTCCGAACCTAACGAAGTACGGGGACCATCCCACGTAGCAGCACCATCGCACGGTGACCACGATCGGAGAAGAAACGGGACGCACAGTCCACGGTCAAACACATAACCCACTCGGGAATCATCTTCCAGGAAGACTCACGACATGCGGGGGAACCCGAAACGCATAACCGCACACATACCGATACACGGTGACTCGATCGAGCGAGAATACGGAAACCCGAGACGCCTGGGGTCACCCGGACTCACCAAGCCCATGGGCACGCTTATCGAGGTAACACGGCACCTCCAGACACCCCAAAACACGGTAACAAAACCCACGGGGTGCCCGGGACACTCACAAGGCCAAAGGTCGACCACTGCGTCACAACCTGGTCGACCGGAGACCAACACAACCCAATCGGAACACTAGTAAACCGCCCGGACCCTTACACTCACGAGCGCGCAAATCAAGGTAAACGGAACCCCCGGACACCCCAAAGACACGGTCACGGAACTCCACGGGGTGTCCAAGGCACACACGGCCCACGAGGAGCACGATCAGCCGCAGACCGCCCGCCCCGGGCAGCCCGGCTGGTCCCTCCAAGAACGCGCTATAGGTCCATAGCGCCTTCAAGCAGAACGCGCTAGGAGCCTATAGCGCGACAAGCCAGGTCGCGCTATGTTTCCATAGCGCGACAGTCCAGAACGCGCCGTAGCCCTATAGCGCGACAGGAACCGCCATACTATTCATCTTCTCCGATGAACGCGCCCCGTCGGGGCAGCGCGACACTCAAGAACGCGCTACTGGAAGCTAGCGCATTCTCAGTCCGCGCCCGAAAAACGGTAGAAACGACGGGAAAACCCATTCCACGCCCCGATCACCCCCGGGTGATGGGGAAACAAAGGGGGAAACATTCCCCAACCCCTCTGGCACCGAGAGGACCCATTTAAACCCCAAAAACATGATCAAAACACAAGATTCGGCTCACACCCCAAAAACATGCATTTTTCCCAAATCACCCCGTTTAGCCCGCTCGGCTCACCACGGCCTACGAAACTCGCGGGAATTGAAGTACACGGGTTGAGGGTCCATCTCCCTACCTCCACCGAAGATTCGACGCACCGTGGACACCGATCCACGAAGAAAACGCCGCTTAAACCCTCGCCGGTTCACGATCCCACGAACCGCCTCCACCACCGCGATCCTCATCCCGTACCCGTCGCTCCACGCCCCACGAGCCACGCCGCCCCGCCCTCGCCGCCTCCGTCGGCCGCCCGGAGTGAGAGGGGGAGAGGAGAGAACGTGAGAGAAGAGAGAGGGAGGGAAGAGAGAAATGAGATGGGGAGAGAGAAAAAGGAGGTTATTATATAGAAAATCCAGAAATTCCCGAAAATACCGAAAAATAGAAAATCACATTTCTGCGATCCTCGGAACACACCGATCGCAACGGTACCACTCGCGCCCTGGTGAACAGCCCCGTTCACCCGCAACGAGGTTCCGAAGGAATTACCGAAACACACACCGGGAATCGGAAAACACATGCGGAAAAGCCGCGGAACGCTTCCGGGCCTCCGAAACAACTCCGGATCGCGCCGATCCGAACACGAAAGATGTCCGAAACGAAATTTCGGGCACTTCGGAGTCTGACACTCAGAAAAACCAGATCCGGGACCCATGAACAAGGATCCGAAAAATCCGGGGCATTACACCTTCAGCCGCCCTAAGCGGCACACTCCATTTGGCCCTCAGCGGCACACTTTCCATCTCCTTCGCCGGCATGCCCTCTCGTGCCGTCCTTGCCCGGCACACCTGCCCTTCCTTCTTGCCCGATGCATTCCCCCCTCAGTCAGTCCTAGAGTATGCTTCCACTCGCCATTCCCTCCGAGTTTTCTGAGTTTTATTAAAGGTGTTGCCACTCTCGGGCGCCCACCTCCAGTTGTCGGGTTCCGCCACTCCTTGTGGGCGCGCTCCCTGTATCTCCCTTACGCTCGGGTCAAGGGGAGATGCTGCCGAATTTTTGTTAGAAACGATAATAAAAGACTAAAAGAAAGCAACAAACAAATGAAAATAACAACGGTAAAATGCTTTAACCGAGGCAAGGAAACGTAATTAATTCAAAGAGAGCCAAACCTAATAACAACTAAACAACTTGAACGTCCGTCCTCATGGGAGAAAGAATGGAAGATAATCAAGAGAAAGAGAGAAGAAACCCATGCAAACTTAATAAAACCAAAGAAAAGAAGAAAATAAAAGCCTTAAAAGAACTAGAGGGAGAGTGGACCCTCATCGGTATTCACTCCCTAGCCCTTCAGCGGTACACCCTTGTAACCCTTCAGCGGCACACTCCCTTGGCCTTCACCGGCACACTCTCCAATCAGACCTTCAACGGCGCGCCTTGGCTAAGCCCCCCAACGGCACACTCCCTACCAACCCTCAGCGGTACACCCCTCTAGCCCGTTCCTTCTTCAGCGGCACACCTACTCCAACCCTCAGCGGTACAACCCCTGACGCCTCCAGCGGTACACCCCTTGACCCTCAGCGGTACAACCCTTTTGGCCCTCAGCGGCACACTCCCTGGTGCCCTCAGCGGTACACTCTCCTGGCCCCCCAGCGGTACACCCCTTGACCCAGCGGTACACCCAAAATAATGGTATTAATAGAGATAATAAGCTAAAATAAAACATAGTAAATAAATAAATAGTGACATAAAGCTCAAATAATGATAATAACAGCAAATTCAAAAGAAAATAGAGAAATAATAGCAAACAATAATGGCAAGTAGCAGTAATAAATGATAATAAATTCAATAAGGTGAATAAATAAATAAGAATGATAAAGGAATGAGCAATGATAACAATAAGCTTAAAAGAAATAATAATAATGATAAATGGACAAATAAGTGATAACCAAAATAAATAAATAATAATAACAAACTTAACAAAAAATGACAAGCAAATGAATGATAATAAAACGAACAAAAATAATAACAAACCTAATAATAACAATAATAAATGAATAAATCACAAGAAAAATGAATAAATAGTAATAAGGAATTCACTCAAAGATATATATATATAAATTAACAAATGATATTGATAACATTTCTTAAATAATAATAAAATAATGGGATCCGCTTCGCAGCCCCGTCTCTCCCGTGACTCGGTGCCGAAGGAACAACAATACCGCCCTTGCGAGTTGGGCCTGAGTTTAGGGAATTATCCCGAAATGGCCATGGCCTGACCTCGCCTCGGGCTGACATTCCGATTAAACTGGACTCATTTCTCCGGCCGGATCCCTTCCGAGCCGCTACTAAAATTGCCGCACGTTCGGCAGACATTTGAACGGATTCACCTCGGTTCCCGCCGCGTTCTTATTACGGACCTACGTCCGAACATGAAAAGGCCCGTGAGCGACCTGGATAGCCGGTGGCTCCTACCCTGATATGGTTGTGAGCCGGCATTGCTCCGGGCCAATAGCTCATCAATTCCGACCCATTCCTATCGGGATTCGTTCCCGCCATTTCATCGAAATTGCCGTAAACTCGGCATACATTTGTACGGGGTTGTTCCCGCCCGCGTCGCACTTTCAATATGGGCCCTTGCCCAAACATGAAAAGGTCGGCAAGTGGCCGACGGAATCCGAATTAGAACGAGACGGCTCTCGCCACCCCCGGACTCCTTCCATGGGAATATCAATAAGACCTCTGTGGGCCACACTCAGACCTCGGGCCTGTCCCGATCATGGTCATCGTCTGGCTCATATCCTCGGTCTACAGCCCGCTCCTTTCGAACACGTTCTCGGTTCTGGAGTCTAGTCCCGGGACTCTCCCCTGTTGCCCTCCGACACCGGAAATATTAATGATGCCCGCGCAGGCCCAGTTCGGACCACGGGAGGCGCCCCCAATATGGTCCTGACTCGATCTCGTACCGGGTCAATAGATTCGCTGGTTTCCAACTACAATAACCGAGATTCAACCGAATATTTTCATAGTCTCGGAATAATAAACTTGCCGTATCCCAGCATGCATATGTTCCAGGTCCTCCTGCGATGATTACTACATTCTTAAGTCAGACTCTCGTCCGAATATTAAATGGTCTCCCGAATGACCGACATGTTTCGAACGCCCGCTTCTCCGAACACAGGGCTTTTCAGCCGATTCAAGGGATATTCCCTCGTTGCCCCTTAGCACCGGAAATACTAATGCCGCTCATGCAAGTCTTGTTTCGACCGCGGGGGGCCCACCGCAGTATGGTCGCAGCTTGCTCTTGCACCGGGCCAACAGATTTATCGGTTTCCGACCGCTCTAACCGAGGTTTAGCCGAATGTTTTTCCCGTTCTTCTGAACAATAAATTGCCATATCCTGGCATACATATGCTCCGGTCTTCCCATGACGATCACACTCTTCCCGAGACGGACACTCGTCCGAACATTAAATGGTCAGCGCATGACCGACATGATTCCAAATGGTTTTCTTCCCGCCTGCGCGCGAGGATTTCAATACCTCATAATAGACCTTTCATGCAATTAATTTCTTGGCCATGAGGCCCTGAATCTCGGCGATTAATCAAGGGTGTTCCCTCGTACGGGGGATGTAAATGACGTCGTGACCTTTATGGCGCGGCGGGTTTTGGTCCCGACACGAACCACACAATCGTCTGACGAAGTCAGATCGAGCGCACCATGGGCTCTTCGGAGCCCGAATAAATTGTCACTTCGGTGACTGGCACGCCCACGCACTCAATAGAAGAAATTACCTGAATAAGTGAATTTTAGTGCGTCCACAGGGAGAGGGTGGAGGTGCTCGGTGGGGAGCGTCCGGCGGCCAGGGCGGACGGCGGCCGACAGGGTGACGGCAGCGACGGTGGCCGGCGTGAGGTGGCAGTGGCATCACAGGCGGGGTGACAGCAAAGGGTGGTCGCAGCGGTGTGGGGCGTCCACGGCTCCCGTTGGGGGAGGTTCACTGGTGGAGGTTAGCGGACGGTGCCCACGTCGGCGGCTTGCTGGCGGATGATCGGCGGGGTGCTGGAGGGTGGCCGGAGGAGTCGGACGGAGAGGTTGGCAGGCGGTCCAACAGAGATGACGGGGTGCTCGATGGCGGTGACTGCGGCAGCGGCGGGCGACCGACGGAGGGTGAAGCGGCAGTTCACGGAGGAGTGGCCGGAGGAGCTCACAACGGTGAGGGGGAGGTGGCTTCGCGGCAGTGAGCAGCGGTGGCAAGGGTGTAAGAGGAAGGGTGGAGGCTCAACGTGGGGGGGCTCACGTAGATGAAGGGGGGATGGTCGGACGGCAACGGCGTGATGGTGGTGGCATCGCGGCTGCGAGTCAGCATGAGAGAGGCCAGGGGCGAGGGTGGCATCCGGTGGGTATGGCCGGTGACAACGGCGAGATGGTGAGGGTGGCTGCCATGGGGGGCTACATGGGTACAAGCACGGTGGTTTGGTTAAGAGGGTAAAGCGACGGTGAGGGCTGGGCAGTGGGTGGTTCGCAGTGGGCTCGGAGGCGGTGGAGAATGAAAGGGGGAAGGTGGATGCACGGTGGGTGGTGAAAGGTGGAGTCGGCGGCTGACGGACGGTGATAGTGGGTTGACGGCGTCGGGAAGGGTGCTACAGACGTGAGGCGGTGCAGGTGGGGCGCGGCAGCCGGTGACGACGGGGTGTGCGAGGTGGGCTCGTACAGTGGCGTTCGCGGAAGGTGGCTGAAGGTGATGGCGACCGGCGATGAGAGTGGAAGGGAGGGGGAGTCGGAGGTGAGGTCGCCGGTGTTCTGGGCGTTGGCAGAGGGTTCTTCTCGGCGTAGAAGAGAGGGATGGAGGGAGAGATTGAGGGGAGACACGTGAGAGAGGGAGAGAGGGACGATGGCCGAAGGAGGAGTGGGTGGTGTTCGTATGTGATGGATAGGATGGTTTCACGTGAGCTGTTGCTAGAGAATAAGAGGTGTGTCAGAGAACAAAAGAAAGTGGGGAAGAGAGGAGATAAGGGTGTGACAAAGAAAGGTGGGGAGAGGGCTTCGATTATGTGCCAAGGGAATAATAAGAGGAAGAAAGGGACATGAGAGGGGAGAAGATGCCTTGTGTCGGGTGGATGAGTATAAAAGGCCAAAGAAGAGTTAGCAAGGAAGTGGACGTGAGGAGAGTGAGAGAAAGGGACTAATATTAAGATTAAGTTATAGATCAGTGATAATAAAGTAGAGATTAAATTAATGATAAATTTTGTTATATTATTTCTCATATACACATATATATCTCATTTTTATATTCATATATATACACACAAATAAAACCATCTCAATTTTTTAAAAAACCTTTTTTGAATTATTTTATAACTTTTCCTTATTTTTTGTATTTTTGTTATAAGTTTTTCTTGATATATATATATTATGTGCTTTTCTCATCCATTCATTTTTTTATCTTTTTTATTTATAATTTTTCTCTTTTTTTTTCTAACCCTTTTTATATTTTCATATAAAACCCTGAAAAATGACTAATCATGTCACGCCCCGAGCGCGGAAGATACCCGGAGATGCGCGACGTGTCTATATCAATCATGTCAATCAGAGTGGTCGTATATTCGACACAAAGACAGAGATGTGCAAAATAGCAAGATAACCCAATCCTTTATTTCATAATGGATAGACTATTACAAATCCAATACTTTGTTAATAAAAAGAGGAAAAGAATACATAGTTGACTCAAGAAAATTATAGAGAAGACTAGACGACACTTGTAGAAGCTCTATCACTTTCACTCTGGACCATTCCCATCCGATTGACTTCCATCGTCGTCGGACTTACCTGAAAAGTAAAAAGGGACAAACGGAATGAGCGAACGCTCAGTAGGAAATTATATCTCAAGTACTAGCAAGGGGTTTAAGTAATTACATCTTTTATGAATGCAATAAAGCTATGCATGCTGGCATAAAACGACAAGATAGAGAATGTAATATCAAGAAATAAGATGGACTAATCATGATCTTTCAACAAGATAACAAGGGTATTCAAGATATTTAAGCAAGTACGTTTAACAAGTCATGTCAAGAACTTTGGCTATCATGTATCAAGCAAGTAAATTACCCTTTTTCGGGCCACGCATTTCATGTCAAGTCAAGTACGATTCAAGTACAAGATGTGTGTGGAATGTCCAATCAAGCAAGTCAAGTACTCGGTATAATGCCAGATACCTTATCATTTTAACTCCCATGGGCACAAGTACTTTCGGGTGCTCCTCCCAGGACCAGATCGGGCCCTATATGCGCAGGCATTTATCATGTATTTTTGACATCCACTCTTGTTTATATAGCCAATATAGAATTTCAATAATCAAGCTTGTAGACATGTATGACAACTTTGATAGAATAGAGTCCAAAATATGACAAAGGACATAGATTGACGATAATAACGGTATAATCACGATATCGATAAAACTAGGTAGAATATGGTTCCCTTAACTTAGGTACCATGACAAATCAGTATGGACATTCTTTATATAGAATTGAGGTCCACATGAACAGTATATCAAGTAAGATACCCTCATTCTTATCATAGAATTGAGGTTTACAAGAACGACATGATATGGCATGATATCATCATCCCATTAAGAATTTCTTATGATATACTCTTTGTATAAACATAAGGGCCGGTATACCATGTTTCTTTAGATTGACATGGCAAGGATCGTGTAATGGGTTTTTAGGGTACAACCAGCTCAGTCGGCCTTGAGGGAATCCAAGGCTACGAGGAGTCTTACGGAGGTCTCTATGACTAACTCGCTAGTCCAAAGGAACGGAATGTCCAATGGAGAGCTTGTATGTCAATGAGAGTTGAGTGTGATCGATGAAACAACATGAAACGTGGGACTATACTCACGGAGTGGAGAATAGTGCCGATATATATATATTGTAACATATGAAACCATCGGTTAACAGAAACAGATGAAAAATCAGTTTTACAGTAAAATAACGACTTAGGTAAAGTCGTTTTATCAAGTAAGTAACGCCTAACAGAAGGGCGTTTACATATGTTTCCGTTTTGCAGAATTTTTAATAATTCAGTAATTTATCTAAAACACGCCCTGGACAGGGGCGTTTCTTCAAGAGTTGACGACTTCACCAGAAGGCGTCTTATTATTTACATATCTGTCAGAATATAAATAATTTTCAGGATTTATATAAAACACGCCCTGGGAAGGGGCGTTACTGTTTAATTCTATTTTACAGAATAAATATATTTCAGGATTTTAACAGAGAAACGCCCTAGGAAGGGGCGTTAGCTTTCAGAATCACGCCCTGTTCTGGGGCGTTAACATATAAAAAACGACTTTGTCCAAGTCGTGAATTCAAGAAATTTACAATATTCCAGGAAATAAATTTCAAGTGACAGGAGACATGGTCATGACAAGAAAATTAGTAGGAATTTACAGGTAGAGTCATGCATTAGATATCAGGATTTCATATATATCATTTTTATAACGTGGGTATTTAATATTTTCATGAAAGTAACGCCTGTATATAGGGCGTTTATTATGAATTAACGACCATAGTAATGGTCGTTTCTTTTAAAGTAGCGCCCTATTCAAGGGCGTTTCTTTCAATAATATTCCAACGTCCGAGAAACTAAAATAAAACTAATACATGATATGCAAGATGCTTCTTGTATATATAAATTTAGTTTGGGCTACAAGACTTGAGAAGATCCTACCTTGATGAAGATAATCTGATGAACGGTGAAGAATTTAGAAGAACAGAGTCTCCACAAAGTCTCCTGGCGATGGAACTTGCTAACAGCAGTATGCACAGAAGAGGATGCAAATGATCGTCGATGAAGAATCCACGTTCTTCAGTAGGTTAGAAGAATTTTCCTACAGAGAAAATTGAAGAAATTACTATTTCTTCATGAGTGTAATCGTAGGTATAGGAGAAGAGGAATAACCTTACCGGTCTTTAGTCTTGACAGGCAATTCCTATAAAACCAAAGAAGATGAAGAAACAGTCAGTGTTCTTCATATGAGCATATGCAGAGAAAGAATTTAAGGAATAACTGTTAGTTATTCACCTACCGCGACAGGGACGATCGACCAAATAGCTTTCTAGGGTTCGACTGTCAAGGGTATTTATAGGATTTTTGGGTGTCCTATTAGAGTTAGTGTTCTAGTGAGGGTAATATATCCCTAATAGAGTCCTTACCACTTTTTAACTCTTTCTAATACTTATCTATTACCCTGGATAAGTTCTGGGTTCGAACGGTTCACGAACTTAATTAACGCCTTGGGTCAGGGCGTTGATTCCTAAATTAACGACCTTGTTCAGGTCGTTGCTTAAGAAACGCCTTGTATAAGGGCGTTCCTTGTTTTTGAAACACGCCCAAGATATGGGTGTTTCTTTTACTTGCCTATTTGGTCGCGTGAGAGTTGACGACCGCACGTGTGGGCGTCCTTTCTTTATTCACGCCGTTTGTAGAGGCGTGTCTTTTTAAATTAACGCCTTACTAAGAGGCATTATTTATACTTTGTTTTATTATCTGTATTACTTCTGTAATATATATGTTTTTAATTTTATTTCAATATTCATTTATCAGGGTTGCTACACCCTCCCCCACTTAAAAAGAATTTGGTCCCCAAATTCAATATATATATAATTATACACGTGGAGAGTGTAGAACATATACCTCTTAGAATAACTCGGGAAATCGTTTCTTCATAGATTCCTCGGTCTCCCATGTCGCTTCGTGTTCAGGATTCTTATTCCATTGCACCTTGAGCATGGGAATAACCTTATTCCTTAGAGCTCGTATTTCTCGATCCAAGATCTTCATAGGCTTCTGTTCATAGGTGAGATCTTTCTGGATCACCAGATCTCCATGTTCAATAATATGAGATGGATCGTGCACATACTTCTTCAACATAGATATGTGAAACACATTATGTACGTCGGACAATTGAGGAGGTAACGCGATGCGATAAGCAACCTCGCCAACTCTTTCAAGTACCTCAAATGGTCCGATGAATCTTGGCGTAACCTTGCCCTTAACACCAAATCTTCGTATGCCACGTCCAGGCGATATCTTGAGAAATACATGATCTCCGATTTGGAATTCAAGATCTCTCCTTCTTGTATCAGCATAAGCCTTTTGTCTCGTCTGAGCAACTTGCAATCTTTCTCTGATTACTTGTATCTTCTCAATTGTATCCCTTACCATGTCTGGACCTAATAGTTATTTTTCCCCAACTTCATTCCAGCATAAGGGTGATCGGCAACTTCTTCCGTATAAGGCTTCGAAAGGTGCCATTTGGAGACTAGCTTGGTAGCTATTATTATATGCAAATTCCACTAGTGGCAAATGTTCATGCCAGCTTCCTCCAAAGTCAATGATGCATGCTCTAAGCATATCTTCAACAACCTGATTAGTTCTCTCGGTCTGACCATCCGTTTGTGGGTGGAAAGCAGTACTAAAGTTGAGCCTTGTTCCCAACGAATGTTGTAATCCCTTCCAAAAATGAGAAGTAAAACGGGGATCTCTGTCAGACACGATTGAGACAGGAATTCCATGTATCCTGACTATTTCCTTGATGTATAGTGCAGCTAGCACATCAATTGACCATCGGCTTTTTATTGGCAAGAAATGCGCCGATTTAGTTAATCGGTCAATGATAACCCAGATTCCATCATGTCCTCCTTTAGATTTAGACAAACCCATGATGAAGTCCATACCAATATCCTCCCACTTCCACTTAGGAATATCTAGAGGATGAAGTTTTCCAGCAGGCTTTTGGTGTTCCGCCTTGACCTGTTGGCATGTGAGACAGCGTGCTACATAGTCCGCTATTTCTCTTTTCATATTGGGCCACCAAAAGTTCCTCTTTACATCTTGGTACATTTTGGTTGATCCAGGATGAATAGTGTACCTTGATCGGTGAGCTTCATCTAAGATCTTCTTCTTTAATTCCGGACAATCAGGTATACAAGTTCTACCTTTAAATAATAATCTTCCATCAGAAGTTAGTTGGAAATCAGATTGTCCTTCTAATCTGCCTTTGATTTCCACTAATATAGGATCATCATCCTGAAGTGCTTGTATCTCAGATAATAAGTCTGACTGTATGCTTACATGAGATAATGTGACAAATTTGGATTCCGTGTCCAAGCTTATATTGAGCTCGGAGAATTGTTCTAGCAACCTCCATTCTTGTATCATACAATTGGCTATCATTGCTCTCGGCTTTCGACTAAGGGCATCAGCAACATAATTACCCTTTCCGGGATGGTATTGAATATTGAAGTCGAAGTCCTTGAGATATTCTAGCCAGCGTCTTTGTCTCATGTTTAGCTCCTTTTGTGAAAATAGATATTTGAGACTTTTGTGATCGGAGTATACAGTAAACTGCACTCCATATAAGTAGTGTCTCCATATCTTTAGGGCAAATACCACCGCGGCCAGTTCTAAGTCATGGACGGGGTAATTCTCCTCATGCTTCTTCAGTTGACGTGAAGAGTATGCTATGACCTTTCCTTGTTGCATTAGGACACATCCAAGGCCAATGCCAGAAGCATCTGTGTAGACCTCGAATTTCTCTCCTTCTATTGGTAGAGCTAACACCGGAGCTGTAGTGAGATGATCCTTGAGAGTTTGGAAACTTCTTTCACATTCCTCACTCCATTCATATCGGATCTCCTTACGAGTTAATCTTGTAAGTGGTACGGCGATCTTAGAGAAATCTTTGATGAATCGCCGATAATAACCTGCGAGACCTAAGAAACTTCTGATCTCGCTTGCATTAGTGGGTCTTTCCCAGTTTCTTACAGCTTCAACCTTTGACGGATCTACTAATAATCCATCTTTTGATATGACATGTCCGAGAAAAGCCACTTCTTCAAGCCAGAACTCGCATTTGCTGAGTTTAGCATATAATTGATTTGTCCTCAAGACTTGCAATGCAATCCTCAAATGTTCTTCATGTTCTTCCTTATTCTTGGAATATATCAATATATCATCAATGAAGACTACTATGAATTGATCCAAGTAAGGCCTGAATATGTTATTCATTAACTGCATAAAGGCAGCAGGGGCATTTGTTAGTCCAAAAGGCATAACAACAAATTCATAATGGCCATACCTGCTTCTGAATGCGGTCTTGTGAATGTCATCATCCTTGATCTTAACTGATGATATCCCGACCTGAGATCAATCTTGGAAAAATATTTGGATCCTGAAATCTGATCAAATAATTCATCGATTCTCGGCAGTGGATACTTGTTCTTGATAGTAAGATGATTCAACTGTCGATAGTCGATACACAATCTCATGGATCCATCCTTCTTCTTTACAAATAAGACTGGTGCTCCCCACGGGGAAGTACTTGGTCTAATAAACCCTTTTCGGATTAGTTCCATCAACTGCTCCTTCAACTCCTTGAGTTCAGCAGGGGACATTCTATATGGTGCCTTTGAAACAGGACCAGCACCAGGGACTAAGTCAATGGTGAAGGCCACTTCTCTTTGAGGGGGTAATCCCGGCAAATCTTCCGAAATACGTCTGGAAATTCTTGCACTACCTGAATGTCTTCTATCTTGGTTTCCTTAGCTTCTTTAACAGTGACAAAAGCAAGGAAGGATACACATCCCTTCCTGACGAGCTTGCTTGCTCGAAGAGCCGAAATAAGAGGGGATTTGCTTCGACTCTTAGGACTAGTATAAGTCAGTTCTGGAAATTCTTTGAAAACAATCTTGCTATTACGGCAATCAACCGTTGCCTGGTACTTAGATAACCAATCTGCTCCTAGTATAACATCATATTCTTTTAGATCTAAGCAGATAAGATCAATAGGAAAATTCTTTCCTCGAACCAACACCTCACAGTTTTGGTAATGATGCGTGATATCCGTCTCGTTTCCGAGAGGAGTAGACAACACTATTTTCATCCATTCCGGTTCTAGAGGTAATGGGTCAGC
This sequence comes from Amorphophallus konjac, assembly GCA_022559845.1. Classification (NCBI taxonomy): domain Eukaryota; kingdom Viridiplantae; phylum Streptophyta; class Magnoliopsida; order Alismatales; family Araceae; genus Amorphophallus; species Amorphophallus konjac. The sequence goes on along the minus strand of CM040122.1, from coordinate 409,884,545 downwards.
AAACTTCTTAGAAACAATAGAATGCGATGCACCCGTATCAAATAAGACATGTGCATATTTGGAACAAATTTTCAATGTACCTTCCACTAATCCGCCTTCTTCTTCAGGTTCGGTCTCCTGTATTGCATGAAGACGAGCATTCTTTGTCACCGGGCGTTTACCATCGCCGGCTTGGTCATTCATTAATGGACACTCGGGAATCCGATGCTCACGGCTTCCACAACGGAGACAAGCTCCTAATTTCCTCCAGCATTCTTCTGTCTTGTGACCAGCCTTGTCACAATGCTTGCATACTGTATTAGAAGGGGTAGTTGTGATAGAGAAAGGCTTGGTCTTTTTGAACTTATGGTCTTGAGAGGAAGAACCTCCATTATTGGGCCTCTTCTTGAAATTGGGTTTAAAAGAACCCGAACCTGTGACTTGTTCCTTCTTGTCTTTCCCACGGATCCTATCAGATAGTTCCGTGGCATCTTCAAGTAGTTGAGCTCGGCGCACTATTTCAGAATAAACTTGGATGTTCATAGGCGCCAATTGAGTAATATAGTGGGGCCTAAGCCCATTAAGAAATCTACGGGCTTTCATCTTCTCCGTGCTAATAAGATGCTTAGCATATCTAGACAACCTGGAGAACTGAGCTTCATAATCTGCTAATGATAAAGATCGTTGCTTTAATGCAGCGAATTCTGCAGCCTTCTTTTCTTGGACTCGGTCCGAGAAATATTTAGCATTGAAGTATTCCACAAATTCATCCCATGTTACTTGAGTAGGATCGATGGTTGCTTCAATAGACTCCCACCAGCATCTAGCATCTTTCTCTAACTGGAATGTAGCTAACAGAACTTTGTCCTGATCCGTGCATTGCATGACACGGAATATGCGTTCAGTCTCCCGAACCCAATGCTCGGCATCGTCCGGATCGGTCGATCCCATAAACTTCGGGGGATTCATGTTCTTAAAGGCTTGGTGTAAGCTTCCAGCTCGTGGAGCACCACCTTGTGCTACCTGTTGTAGCACTTGAGTCATCCCTTGGAGGGTACGCTGCATGTTGCGCCATTGAGCACGTTCGGCAGCCATTATCCTACAATTACAATAACTATATTAGTATTATCCGTGATCTTATTAAAGACTCGTACACTATGTTAAATCTAACCCTTGGTTCTACCCAATCTCACTGGTTTAAAGGTTCAACTTATCCTTGGACTTGGGTTTTTCCTAGGAATTGAATACCTTAGGCTCTGATACCACAAAGACTGTCACGCCCCGAGCGCGGAAGATACCCGGAGATGCGCGACGAGTTTATATCAATCATGTCAATCAGAGTGGTCGTGTATTCGACACAAAGACAGAGATGCGCAAAATAGCAAGATAACCCAATCCTTTATTTCATAATGGATAGACTATTACAAATCCAATACTCTGTTTAATAAAAAGAGGAAAAGAATACATAGTTGACTCAAGAAAACTATAGAAAAGACTAGACGACACTTGTAGAAGCTCTATCACTTTCACTCTTGACCATTCCCATCCGATTGACTTCCATCGTCGTCGGACTTACCTGAAAAGTACAAAGGGACAAACGGAATGAGCGAACGCTCAGTAGGAAATTATATCTCAAGTACTAGCAAGGGGTTTAAGTAATTACATCTTTCATGAATGCAATAAAGCTATGCATGCTCGCATAAAACGACAAGATAGAGAATGTAATATCAAGGAAATAAGATGGACTAATCATGATCTTTCAACAAGATAACAAGGGTATTCAAGATATTTAAGCAAGTACGTTTAACAAGTCATGTCAAGAACTTTGGCTATCATGTATCAAGCAAGTAAATTACCCTTTTTCGGGCCACGCATTTCATGTCAAGTCAAGTACGATTCAAGTACAAGATGTGTGTGGAATGTCCAATCAAGCAAGTCAAGTACTCGGTATAATGCCAGATACCTTATCATTTTAACTCCCATGGGCACAAGTACTTTCGGGTGCTCCTCCCAGGACCAGATCGGGCCCTATATGCGCAGGCATTTATCATGTATTTTTGACATCCACTCTTGTTTATATAGCCAATATAGAATTTCAATAATCAAGCTTGTAGACATGTATGACAACTTTGATAGAATAGAGTCCAAAATATGACAAAGGACATAGATTGACGATAATAACGGTATAATCACGATATCGATAAAACTAGGTAGAATATGGTTCCCTTAACTTAGGTACCATGACAAATCAGTATGGACATTCTTTATATAGAATTGAGGTCCACATGAACAGTATATCAAAGTAAGATACCCTCATTCTTATCATAGAATTGAGGTTTACAAGAACGACATGATATGGCATGATATCATCATCCCATTAAGAATTTCTTATGATATACTCTTTGTATAAACATAAGGGCCGGTATACCATGTTTCTTTAGATTGACATGGCAAGGATCGTGTAATGGGTTTTTAGGGTACAACCAGCTCAGTCGGCCTTGAGGGAATCCAAGGCTACGAGGAGTCTTACGGAGGTCTCTATGACTAACTCGCTAGTCCAAAGGAACGGAATGTCCAATGGAGAGCTTGTATGTCAATGAGAGTTGAGTGTGATCGATGAAACAACATGAAACGTGGGACTATACTCACGGAGTGGAGAATAGTGCCGATATATATATATTGTAACATATGAAACCATCGGTTAACAGAAACAGATGAAAAATCAGTTTTACAGTAAAATAACGACTTAGGTAAAGTCGTTTTATCAAGTAAGTAACGCCTAACAGAAGGGCGTTTACATATGTTTCCGTTTTGCAGAATTTTTAATAATTCAGTAATTTATCTAAAACACGCCCTGGACAGGGGCGTTTCTTCAAGAGTTGACGACTTCACCAGAAGGCGTCTTATTATTTACATATCTGTCAGAATATAATTCATTTTTCAGGATTTATATAAAACACGCCCTTGAAAGGGGCGTTACTGTTTAATTCTATTTTACAGAATAATATATTTCAGGATTTTAACAGAGAAACGCCCTAGGAAGGGGCGTTAGCTTTCAGAATCACGCCCTGTTCTGGGGCGTTAACATATAAAAAACGACGTTGTCCAAGTCGTGAATTCAAGAATTTACAATATTCCAGGAAATAAATTTCAAGTGACAGAGACATGGTCATGACAAGAAAATTAGCAGGAATTTACAGGTAGAGTCATGCATTAGATATCAGGATTTCATATATATCATTTTTATAACGTGGGTATTTAATATTTTCATGAAAGTAACGCCTGTATATAGGGCGTTTATTATGAATTAACGACCATAGTAATGGTCGTTTCTTTTAAAGTAGCGCCCTATTCAAGGGCGTTTCTTTCAATAATATTCCAACGTCCGAGAAACTAAAATAAAACTAATACATGATATGCAAGATGCTTCTTGTATATATAAATTTAGTTTGGGCTACAAGACTTGAGAAGATCCTACCTTGATGAAGATAATCTGATGAACGGTGAAGAATTTAGAAGAACAGAGTCTCCACAAAGTCTCCTGGCGATGGAACTTGCTAACAGCAGTATGCACAGAAGAGGATGCAAATGATCGTCGATGAAGAATCCACGTTCTTCAGTAGGTTAGAAGAATTTTCCTACAGAGAAAATTGAAGAAATTACTATTTCTTCATGAGTGTAATCGTAGGTATAGGAGAAGAGGAATAACCTTACCGGTCTTTAGTCTTGACAGGCAATTCCTATAAAACCAAAGAAGATGAAGAAACAGTCAGTGTTCTTCATATGAGCATATGCAGAGAAAGAATTTAAGGAATAACTGTTAGTTATTCACCTACCGCGACAGGGACGATCGACCAAATAGCTTTCTAGGGTTCGACTGTCAAGGGTATTTATAGGGTTTTTGGGTGTCCTATTAGAGTTAGTGTTCTAGTGAGGGTAATATATCCCTAATAGAGTCCTTACCACTTTTTAACTCTTTCTAATACTTATCTATTACCCTGGATAAGTTCTGGGTTCGAACGGTTCACGAACTTAATTAACGCCTTGGGTCAGGGCGTTGATTCCTAAATTAACGACCTTGTTCAGGTCGTTGCTTAAGAAACGCCTTGTATAAGGGCGTTCCTTGTTTTTGAAACACGCCCAAGATATGGGCGTTTCTTTTACTTGTCTATTTGGTCGCGTGAGAGTTGACGACCGCACGTGTGGGCGTCCTTTCTTTATTCACGCCGTTTGTAGAGGCGTGTCTTTTTAAATTAACGCCTTACTAAGAGGCGTTATTTGTACTTTATTTTATTATCTGTATTACTTCTGTAATATATATGTTTTTAATTTTATTTCAATATTCATTTATCAGGGTTGCTACAAATCACCCACATGAATCAAATGCGCAGGCCACTTTGGGGCATCGTAGCATAATATGAAATTTACTCACAGAAATGTTAAAAATGGCGTGTCTACAATTGGGGCACGTGACGATGTACTCGGGGTACACCTTTAGAAGGGTGCCCCGACTCTTATATTTCCTGCTTTCCTTTGTCTCTGCCCAGGTGGCAGTCTTCTTTTGTAGCCCTTGCATTTTGAAATGGAAAGAAAGCTTCCTTTGTTTCGCAAGTCTTGGAGTTCCTCCCGTGTACTTACTTTCTTCTGGGCGGTTATGAGATCTTCCGAGGATACGAAGTGGCGTCCTTGAGGTAACCGTGATGGGGCGCGACTTTCGGGATCCATCGCTTCGGTTTCCACAGATTTGATTGAGGCGGTAGGAGTCCTCATACTTCTAGGGACTCTGTTCCCCCTGTAAATGGTGGCCTTTGCTGTGTCCCGGCGATCAACCTTGCACACACGAACCTTTGGGGGTAGCCTTCTTATAGGATGTCATCGGGAGAGTCTGGTAGTTCGTCAGATGATGAATTCATGCAGGCTCGTCGTCAACCTTTGGTCCTCCGGAGGAATCCAGCGCCAGTACCATGGCGACCGTGGCCTGCACCCGGAGAGGGTGGCTCGGTCTCTGAGCAGTACAGGCTCGGGTACTTGGACGGCTGGCGAGAGGCCTTGGAGAAGGTTAACCGCTTATACGCCGGCAGGGGAGTCCTGCTTCTTGAGCCGGATAAGTTCCATCCCTGAAGGGATGAGAAGTATCTGGGTATTGTTGCTTTCTGTCTCTCAGCCAGTTTATGTCGCCTGTCCTTACGGTATGTAACCATTGTTTGCTTCCTACAGTTTCCTTCATCTTCTCATGAAGAGGATGCGATGAGAAGCTGCTCTGCGACGTGACATGTATGCGTACTCCTGATATATAAGATATAGTTCCTCATCCGGACTTGATGTCATGGACTCATGGTGTTGGATTGTTGGGAACATATGCAGAAAATAACAAAAACTAACAGCAAATTAATTAAATCTAAAACACAAAAACTAAGAGGTTTAAGAAAGCATAGTCTTTTGGTCGAAGCGCGATGTTGTTGAACTAAGAGAACTTATTGTCGGCCGACGTGTAGTCCTCGTGACAATGGTCTCCTAGAGATACGACGACCCCGGGTAGGTGACACCCTCTCTGTGGCGACCCGGATTCCGGATACCCGGTGTACCTGGTAGGACTACCGGATATCCGGAATCCGGGTTGCCACAGTTGGTATCAGAGCCAAAACTCTCAAGAACGCCAAACGAAGTGGCGGTCTATCGTAGGGCCGTCAGAGCCAAGTAACGGCCTCTGAAACGACCGCTACATCGGTCACGGCGGGAAAACATAGGAATGGCCAAATCGGCCCGTTCCACGCCCCATACACGCCGAAGCGCAGGGGAAACAAACCCAAACGCTGGAAAACAACACTAGGGTGCTAAAAACCCCACATGCAAGCTCAAAAACACAAGATCCGGGTGATTTCATCAAATCGACCCAAAATGGGTCACCGAGGTTCCCGGACTTCTTCCGGCCTCGATCGAATGAACACCAATCAACACGAAATTAACGTGGATGGGATCCTAACATCCCAGCAGTCAGTTTAAAACTAACTACACCGCAAACGGTCGCCGTTTTACGGCAAACCCTACAAACCACGAAAATCAATGTTTAGGCAAAACAAGCCCAAACTCGACCGTTTCCTTGCCGAACGACGTGCAATGGCAGGGAAAACGGAGAGGAAGAAGTGAGGAACCGTCACCCTACCTCCACCGAAGAAACCGTGCCCCGAAGGGACTAAACCACACCGAAAACCACTCGCGAACCGATTTCACCGACTTTGAATCCACCATTCGGGATCACGCCAGAATCGATCCGATCCTCGCCCCATCGCGCACCTAGCCAGCTCCATCACATCCCCAACACGCGCCTCTAGGCACCCCGTCTGCAGTCGGAGCCGAGGAGGCGAAACAGGAGAGAACGGAAGAGAGAGAGACGGTGGCGGCGAATGAGAAGGGAGGAGAGAGGAAAAGGAAATAAAAAGAAAAGAAATTAGGAAATTTTCCTATTTTCCGAAAATTCTGAAAATGCGCCGAAAATGTACAAATTTAGAAAAATACGTAAAAATAGTCGAAACGACCGGCTCGAAGAGTACATCGTCGCTGTAGCATCCACGAGTTCGAGAATTGACAAACAAACTCACCGTAGGGCTCCGTAACTAGTACGTGAGAAAAACCCACACGGCTCGTCAAACTCAACTCGGAAGCCACAAAAGCGAACCGAAAACTCAACGAAACCAATCCAAAAGATCCAATTAAGATCCAGCAAGACCTACCAAGGATCCAGGGCATTACATCCTCCCATCCTTTAAGAAATTTTGCCCTCAAAATTAAGGACTAGCAAAGGAGAAGCAAGGGAAGAACAACCCCACAACACAATCACAGAAATGACACAAATCTCGAGAAACATAGCTCAGAGGAATAATGTCAAATCCGGGTCGCCACAGTTGGTATCAGAGCCAAAACTCTCAAGAATGCCAAACGAAGTGGCGGTCTATCGTAGGGCCGTCAGAGCCAAGTAACGGCCTCTGAAACGACCGCTACATCGGTCACGGCGGGAAAACATAGGAATGGCCAAATCGGCCCGTTCCACGCCCCATACACGCCGAAGCGCAGGGGAAACAAACCCAAACGCTGGAAAACAACACTAGGGTGCTAAAAACCCCACATGCAAGCTCAAAAACACAAGATCCGGGTGATTTCATCAAATCGACCCAAAATGGGTCACCGAGGTTCCCGGACTTCTTCCGGCCTCGATCGAATGAACACCAATCAACATGAAATTAACGTGGATGGGATCCTAACATCCCAGCAGTCAGTTTAAAACTAACTACACCGCAAACGGTCGCCGTTTTACGGCAAACCCTACAAACCACGAAAATCAATGTTTAGGCAAAACAAGCCCAAACTCGACCGTTTCCTTGCCGAACGACGTGCAATGGCAGGGAAAACGGAGAGGAAGAAGTGAGGAACCGTCACCCTACCTCCACCGAAGAAACCGTGCCCCGAAGGGACTAAACCACGCCGAAAACCACTCGCGAACCGATTTCACCGACTTTGAATCCACCATTCGGGATCACGCCAGAATCGATCCGATCCTCGCCCCATCGCGCACCTAGCCAGCTCCATCACATCCCCAACACGCGCCTCTAGGCACCCCGTCTGCAGCCGGAGCCGAGGAGGCGAAACAGGAGAGAACGGAAGAGAGAGAGACGGTGGCGGCGAATGAGAAGGGAGGAGAGAGGAAAAGGAAATAAAAAGAAAAGAAATTAGGAAATTTTCCTATTTTCCGAAAATTCCGAAAAAGCGCCGAAAATGTACAAATTTAGAAAAATATGTAAAAATCGTCGAAACGACCGGCTCGAAGAGTACATCGTCGCTGTAGCATCCACGAGTTCGAGAATTGACAAACAAACTCACCGTAGGGCTCCGTAACTAGTACGTGAGAAAAACCCACACGGCTCGTCAAACTCAACTCGGAAGCCACAAAAGCGAACCGAAAACTCAACGAAACCAATCTAAAAGATCCAATGAAGATCCAGCAAGACCTACCAAGGATCCAGGGCATTACATCCTCCCATCCTTTAAGAAATTTCGCCCTCAAAATTAAGGACTAGCAAAGGAGAAGCAAGGGAAGAACAACCCCACAACACAATCACAGAAATGACACAAATCTCGAGAAACATAGCTCAGAGGAATAATGTCAAATCCGGGTCGCCACAGTTGGTATCAGAGCCAAAACTCTCAAGAATGCCAAACGAAGTGGCGGTCTATCGTAGGGCCGTCAGAGCCAAGTAACGGCCTCTGAAACGACCGCTACATCGGTCACGGTGGGAAAACATAGGAATGGCCAAATCGGCCCGTTCCACGCCCCATACACGCCGAAGCGTAGGGGAAACAAACCCAAACGCTGGAAAACAACACTAGGGTGCTAAAAACCCCACATGCAAGCTCAAAAACACAAGATCCGGGCGATTTCATCAAATCGACCCAAAATGGGTCACCGAGGTTCCCGGACTTCTACCGGCCTCGAATGAACACCAATCAACACGAAATTAGCGTGGATGGGATCCTAACATCCCAGCGGTCAGTTTAAAACTAACTACACCGCAAACGGTCGCCGTTTTCTGGCAAACCCTACAAACCACGAAAATCAACGTTTAGGCAAAACAAGTCAAAACTCGACAGTTTCCTTGCCGAACGACGTGTAATGGCAGGAAAAACGGAGAGGAAGAAGTGAGGAACCGTCACCCTACCTCCACCGAAGAAACCGTGCCCCGAAGGGACTAAACCACGTCGAAAATCACTCGCGAATCGATTTCACCGGCTTTGAATCCACCATTCGGGATCGCGCCAGAATCGATCCGATCCTCGCCCCATCGCGCACCTAGCCAGCTCCATCACGTCCCCAACACGCGCCTCTAGGCACCCCGTCTGCAGCCGGAGCCGAGGAGGCGAAACAGGAGAGAACGGAAGAGAGAGAGACGGCGGCGGCGAATGAGAAGGGAGGAGAGAGGAAAAGGAAATAAAAAGAAAAGAAATTAGGAAATTTTCCTAATTTCCGAAAATTTCCAAAATGCGCCGAAAATGCATAAATTTAAAAAAATACGTAAAAAATAGTCGAAACGACCGGCTCGAAGAGTACATCGTCGTTGTAGCATCCACGAGTTCGAGAATTGACAAACAAACTCACCGTAGGGCTCCGTAACTAGTACGTGAGAAAAATCCACAGGGCTCGTCAAACTCAACTCGGAAGCCACAAAAGCGAACCGAAAACTCAACGAAACCAATCCAAAAGATCTAATGAAGATCCAGCAAGACCTACCAAGGATCCAGGGCATTACACTCTCTCTCGTCGGCACGTCTTCAAAGAAAGCTTTAACGAATCTCAGCCCAACTTTCAGGAACTCAGCACAAAGGAAATAAAAATTGTGGAGAAAACAAAAGTAGAAGAAAAAAGTTAGAGAACTTCACGATGATACATTGCTCATGTAATATATGGTTTGGGTTTGCCAAAGGGTCTATTTATAGGCCTTTGGAGAACCCCCAACGTTTACACTTTGATGACCTCTCTTTGTAATGTTGTAAACGTTACATGCTGCAACGTTTCCATTTATTGGAAACGTTACACACTGTAACGTTCGCAGGTGAACGTTGCAGCGACAACGATTTAGTAAGATTTTATTGTTAAAAGTTTTTATATCACACACGCATTTAACAATCTCCCACATGATTTAAAAACTTTTAAAAGATTATTAAAAAAATAAACAAATAAATAAAAGATTGCTGAGTCCTTTATACTATGCAATGGATGAAAATATCTTTCGATTTGAATTTTCACTTAGTGATATTTGAGATTATCTGTGGGAACGCTTGGTGGACTATGCCTTGAACCAGGTCCCATGGTTCAGACTCTCCCAAATTCACACATAGTATAGCTGAATTGAGATTCTATGCGGGTTGCGCTATTGATGGCCTTGCGCAGGTATCTCATGTGTGTTTTAAAAAATAGCCCACATTTTCACAGTCGCGACCTCACGACTCCACACATGTCGGTGAATCATATAAAGGGTGGAAGCAAGGTAACCACCCTGCCACTTGGGTCTCGAATTCATTAAGAGTATAACACTCACCCTTACCTCTTGCTTTTAAATGAGCACTAGCGCCATAGGGATGAGACCATTATTCATTAGTGCTCTCCCAAGTTACCTATCAAGCTTATTTCTACCTATTAAACCTCTGTGAGGTTGGGTTGCCGCTGTGGTAACTTTTTTCTCTTATGGGCTCAATCCCATCCCCCTCGACGCCTCTAGAATCATGATTCTATACAAGTCTTTTGTAAAGGCATCTGCCAAGTTTCTTTCTGATTTCACAAAATTTAAAGCAATTAATTGTTGTTTCATTTTATCTCTTATTGATTATGTCTCACTATTAAGTGTCTGTTCATCTTTACATCTGCATTAACTTGCATGCATTTATCAATGGCAGATTTACAATCACATAATATAGATATGGGAGGTAGTGGATTAGTTATTAAAGGAATATCAGTTAGAAGGTCTCTCAACCATTCTGCCTCTATGCAGGTGGTGTCTAGTGCAATCATTTTAGATTCCATAGTGCTCATAGCTAACACTGTTTGTTTAGTTGATTTTCAAGATACTGCACCTCCTCCTAGGAGAAAAATAAATCATGATGTGGATTTTATATCTAAAGAATCACTAATCCAATTTGCATCACTATATCCCTCTAAAATTGAAGGATAACCAGTGTAGTGTAATCCGTAAGTTATAGTCCCTTTTAAATACCTAAGTTCTCTTTCTAAGGCTTTCCAATGACTCTCATCAGGGTTTATAGTGCATCTACTAAGCCTGTTGACTGCATATGTAATATTAGGCCTGGTGTAATTTGTTAAGAATCCAAGTGACCCTATAATTTGTGAAAATTCACTTTGTAGTGTTGGATGCCCTAAATTTTTCTTTAAGTGAATACTAGGATCATAGGGAGTAGATACATGTTGGTAATCTAAGTAGTAGAGCGTTTTAAGAATTTTCTCTATGTAGTGAGATTGTGATAAAGTAATCCCAGATGAATCTTTTGTTTTCTGATATTTTTACTTTAGCAAAATACCCCCCACACTTTGAGATAATTTAAATTAGGTCTTCTTTTTTTTCAAATTTCAAATGGAATAGAGTCATTTTATTTTATTAAAAAAATTCTATTTAGGATATAACGTGCAGTAAAAATAACCCCCCAACAAGTTCTCAAGTGCTATCACTAATTGTTGATATTAAGTTTAGGATATATAGTTGGCCAAAATCTCATTTGATTTTATCATCTTTTAAAATTTTCACCATCAAATTTATCTAATTTGGGACTAAGTGTTTCTTTTGTAATTAAATTACTCATTGAGAAAATGTTGAATATCCTTAAAATATGTTAAAAGATTAATTGAACTTTCATCAACATGAAAGTGCAGCCAAACAACATACTATTGAAAGAGATGCATCAAGATGTAATATAATGAGCAAGTCAACGAAATATATACGTATATAATCAAAAAATGTTAAAAAATGAATTGTTTCCAAGTTTGATAAATTATCAATTCTCTCGATATTTCTGTAAACATAAGGTATTTTTTTAAGATAGAAATGAATATTTAAACAAACGTATACTAATGATTTTGTGAAAACTAACTTTTTTCTTCTGAAAATTATTTTGGTTTTCAGAAAATAGTTTTTCAATATTTTATTTTCTGAAAATAGTAAATTAGAACTAATTTTCAGATATTTATTTTCTGAAAAAATATTTATTAGAAACAGAAATAATTTTCAGAAATGTAGTTTTCTAAAACACAAAAATTATTGAAACAGAAACGGGAAATTATCAGAATTTTATTCTCTGAAAACAGAAATAATTAAACAAATAGAAACGATTTTCAGAATCTATTTACCTGAAAACAGAAATTATTTATCTGAAAATAGAAATAATTTATTTAAGTAGAAACGATTTTAACTATTTTCTAATTTTCTGAAGGTAGATATAAGTTATTTAAATAGCAGCATGAATTTTTAGAAAAATCAGAAATACTTTATTTTTGAAAAAAATTTTGTAAACAGAAATTATTTTCAGAAAAACCAGAAATTATAATCTGTAAACAGAGATATTTAATAATTCTGTAAACAATATTTTTTAAAACAGAATCAATATTTCTGAATAATAATAGCTATTTTCTGAAAGTTACAGAAACTATTTTCTGTTAAACAAAATCTGTATTTTAAATATTTTAACATACATATACTAATCTGTAAATAGAAACTATTTTTTAAAAAATCTCTTTTTACAGAAATAATTTTAAAGCTGAATCAATAATTTAGAATTATATTTTCTGAAAATAATAATAGCTATTTTATGTAACATGTAGAATAGAAGGTTTTCAGAAAAAAATAGAAACTTTTTATTGTAATCAGTTATATTTAAAAACCAGAAATATAATAATAGGAGCAATTATATTTCAGAAAGATAATATCATAATTTCTGATTTCTGAAATTTTAAAAACTTAATTCTGATTTCAGAAATTTCACTAAATATTAATTTCATAAATATATATTTTTTGACTTTTAATTTCTGAAATCAGAAATGAATATTGTAAATAATTTCAGAATTTTTTTTTCAAAATTAGAATTTTCCTTTTCCAAAAATCAGAATTCTAATTATGATTATTACATATATTTTTTTAATTAAAATATGTCGACGAAGAAGACGTGTTTTTATATAAAACTCGTCGTCGTAGAAAAACGTGTTGTAAAATAGTGTCGTGTCTTGTAGACGTATTTTATAATTAAAATTGTAGTATTATTTTCAGTAATATAATATAACAATAAAAAAATAAGTTCTCTTAGATTGTTGGGAACATATGTTGAAAATAACAAAAACTAACAGTAAATTAATTAAATCTAAAACATAAAAATTAAGAGGTTTAAGAAAACGTAGTCTTTTAGTCGAAGCGCGATGTCGCTGAACTAAGAGAAATTATTACCGGCCGACGTGCGGTCCCCGTGGCAATAGTCTCCTAGAGATTCGATGACCCCGGTTAGGTGACACAATTTTTCTCGTCGGCACGTCTTCAAAGAGAGCTTTAACGAATTGAAACCCAACTTTCAGGAACTCGACACAAAGGAAATAAAAAATGTGGAGAAAACAAAAGTAGAAGAAAAAAGTGGGAGAACTTCATGTTGATACGGTGACGCCCCCAGATGGAGAGTATCCAAATTGGAGAATTTATGGTCCCAGATATGGCGATTACCAGATGGGAATGATCTCTCTTCTGGTGCTGGATATGGCGACTAGCTTGATATCGGGGTACGTACTACGTAGTGAGCATTTACATGGCAGTTAAATGCTTAATACACCATGGAGAAGGCTTTGCGCGTATAAATAGTGGTGCTGTTTCCAAGCTCTTCACAGCCTCAAGGGATCTATTGATTTCTCTGAGGCGTCAATATATCCATCCTCAGACCAACCTTAATCTCCTGCTTTCCACTCCAGACTGTAATGGCCGGGGCAATCTCCTCTCCCCCACTCCTGTTCCTTACGCTGGCCTTGCTCGTCGCCTGCTCTGGTAACGAGATTTTTCTAAAGGTTCTGTAGTGTTATATATAACATTAGAGATTAAATTGTGTGATTTTCGGATAGGTGGCATTGTTCTTATTTTGTCACCGCTCAAGTTTTGAGTTCAACCCGGACTCAACCCATTGACAGTCTTACTTGTGGATGATTTTTGATATGCTGACATAGTTTCTAAACCGTTTGCGTTTGCAGGATCGACGAAGATGGTGAATGCTCAGGTAGGTATCGACGACTGGCTTCCTCCCTTTATTTTCCTTGAAGTACATAAAGGAAAGGGAAAGATTCCATGAAGAATATCTGCTCTGTTCTGAGCTGAGCTGATTTTTCTGTCTTTCTTTCGTTGTCATTTGGAAGATCGTGGACAAGGAAGGCATTATCCCATACGGTCTTACCGCCCACAAGTTGATCGAATCACAAGTCCAAATTAACTTGCATCTAATTGTCATGTACTGTATACATTGGGGTACTGCAGAATACTTGGTGTGTGGCGACCAGCACTACAAGCAGCCAAGTTCTGCAGAATAACATAGACGTTGCTTGCTCCAAGGTGGACTGCGGCATCATACGCCCCGGTGGATCCTGCTTCATCCCCAACACCCTCTTCAACCATGCTTCGGTGGCCATGAATCTTTACTACAAGGCCAACAACAGGAACCCCGCCGCCTGCAACTTCAATGGCTCTGGCTCCATTGCTGTCACTGACCCAAGTAAGCAATATTCTTCCGTACGTAGCTGCTATAGAACATAACACGCATAAGTGGCTTCACTTGGAACCTATTTGACAGCAGAACCAAGCTCTTCGGGTTGGACCGTAAATAAAGAAGAAGTTAATATTTTATGCACCGAATCCGGTGTATAAAATCATGTCAAAATATAATGTTTAATTTTATTGATTAAAAAAAGTGAAAGGACTATTTCTACGTAAAAAGGAACGTCCACGTCAAATTTGTAAGGTATGCATTTTCAAATATTAAATATGAAATACGTTTAACGAAAAAATGTAGTAATAAAATATTTTATAGAAGAGTAAAATATTTTATTTCACAAATAAAATATTTAATATAAAATTTAAATATTTTGTTAAATTTTATTTTTATAACAAAATATTTTATTTCTCTAATATTTTATTTTTATAATAAATATTACGTTCACGTAATAAAATATTTTATTTGTGTAGAGTTTTACTTATATCAAATGTTACGTTCACGTAATAAAATATTTTATTTATACAAAATATTTTATTAATTTATTTCTAAAGTCAAATAAAATATTTCATTCCTATAACATAATATTTCATCTTTACACAAAATATTTTACTCTTTTATAAAATATTTTATTCCTATATTTTTTTGTTGAGCGCGCTCTGTGTTTAATGTTCAAAAATACGTGTCATACGGATTCGATGAGAGTGCCCTTTTTTTACTCAGAACCTATTTTTCAAATGTTATATTTTGCCATAATTTTATACACCATATTCGTGTACAAAGTATTACTAAAAAATGTGATTTCACCCTAAAAAACTCAAATTAATTATTCCGTTCAGATAGGATATAATCTTCACCTATTTCACCTTTCTTTAAAGAGGCCCTTATTTTTTTTCACCATATTCATTTCAGTCGGGTAGGTATATATTGTGTTCATTTATATTTATCATTTGACGACCAATGAGGTGTTGACAAAATTCTAGATAATTCATGATTTCTCGATTCTTGATGCTGAAAGTTATGTGATATGATTGGGCAGGTTGGGGGAAATGCAGATATGCTTGATGATGCTTCATGATCCGATGCCGTCAGGTTTAAAGTTGGGCTCACAGTCCATGTCCCGCGTCATCGCGAAGTCCGAGCCTTATACGCAAAATATATGTTTACCCACTAATGTCTTCTAACTTTGCCTGTGTTGTTTACAATAAAATAAAGAATTCTCTCTCCTTAGTGACGGGGGAGAGCTCTTCGCACTTCGACGATGTGAAGAATATTTGGACTTCGTGGAATGAAATCAAGTCTTGCCTTGGATCCTTTGGGTGATTATCCCTCTTGAATGCTTGAAGCTTTTTTCCCCTTTTTCTTTTACTCCAAAGGTAAATGATGGATGCCATCAGGTGCGGTGAATATGCCGCAAAGAGAAAAAACCCTGAACACGAGAGAGTACTTACATGCTAAACAAATATGTCAGGAATATGAAATTTTAAAAATTTCCGATGTGCCCGACAAAAAAAAACACACGCGCACGCAAAAGATTCAAAATGACGAGGACAGAAGAGGTAGGTAGTCTCGAATGGGGTCTGATAAATCGGTACGGGATGAGATGAATCGCACGTCCCGTCCCGTACTAACTAAAGATCGAGATGATTGATCTGTGGGACGCAACTGGTACGATTTCATATATTATATATATATATATATATATATATATATATATTACAAATAAAAATTGCAGGCGAGTTGGTTAAGGGTTTAGTTTTCAACGGGAAGACACCGATTCGATACGTGGGGTTTGTACATGTGAATGTACAGATTCAAACCCAAGTCACAGGTTAAGACACATGAAGACCGCCTAACCAACTAAGCTAACAAACTTTTTGTATTATTTTACATATATTTTATATACATAGTTTATGTTTTCATCTCGGTACGCAGCGGTACACACCTGTATCATCCCGTCCTAGTAAAAAATCGAGACGGACGGTACTAACGGTCCGTCAAACCTTAGTCCCGAACTCCATGACACATAAAATAACACATGCATTTATGAAAGTAGTATAAATCTTATAATATAATTTGATGTTTTTTACGTATACATCATTGTAAAGTTTGATTTTGACAAATATATATTTCATCGGAACATATTATCATGAATATCTTCGAAATATGAATAATATCATGATTATGTTCTCATCGTAACTCCCGTATATTTAACTCAAGTTAAATATGAGTTAAAGAATAATATATATATATATATATATATTCTTGTAAAATTTGATTTTGTTAAATATATTCTAGATCTAACGACCGTAGATGATATATTTTACGGAATATTCTCTTTCGTAGACGGTAATAAATTAAAGGGATATAATCACACCATTTTTATCTAAATAAAAGATATTCATAATAATATGTTCAGATGAAAGATATATTTGATAAAATTAAATTTTATGAGAATATATACTTAAAAGTCCCTATAATTTATTATGCATAAATAGTTCTTCTAACTTCTTATCATGAGTGAAACATTCCCCCTCCCCACCCCAAATACAACTGAAATCATCTTTAAATATGTTACGTACTAAAGGGTAATCCTAATCTAAAATTTAGGCAATGGGACTTTAATTAATTATAATCCTTCCTCTAAAATATCTAGAAGAGTTCCACTATTTTTCATAAGTATCAAGAATATGTTAATATTTAAAATATCAAAAAAAAATCTCTCATTAAAAATTTCATATTTAAAATGTTAATTTTTTTAACTATCAAAAAATATAATTGAATCTCAAAGATCAAAATACAAATCAATGACAAATTTTACTTTAGAAATGGACAAAAATTATCCGACAACACCCATGTCCATGCATTCCAAATTCTCAAAAAGGTCTATTTTTGTTGAGATTATCTACAGTACAGCCGCAACGAGCAGAGCGGAGAAAGTAAAAATTGTCACGTGCCGCCCGTGTGGTATGACCTGACCGAGGCTCTTCTGGTCAATTAACTGCACTTAGGTCACGTGACTCCGACGTGAGATCCCACACCTCCCACGGACCTCTCTTTATAAGCAGGCCATTTCAAGTGGGGACTATAAGAACCTCTTCCCCTAGAACGCGCGAGCAGCAGGTGCTCCTCCTCCACCTCCTCCTTCTCCCCCCTCTCCTCCCACTCCTCTTTCGGATCCTCCCCATATCACCATTCCCTTCGCCGATCTCCGCTCCGACCGATCCCTGATTCTTCCAGATCCGATGTTTCTCTTCTCTTTTCCAATTTTCTTTGCCTGAGATGCAGATCTAGGGTTTTTTATGGGGGGCGAGGCGCTCTGATTTCTGGTTTTGTGCTGAGGAATCTGCTGCATCTGCATGCAGGTGTTCCAGGCCGGGAGATCTGGTTCGAGGAGGGGAAGGAGGTGAGGGGGAGAGGGAGGGATGGCGACTTTTGAGCTCTACCGGCGGTCCACGATCGGCATGTGCCTGACGGAGACCCTGGACGAGATGGTCTCCAGCGGCACACTCAGCCCGGAGCTCGCCATCCAGGTGCTTGTCCAGTTCGACAAGGTGGGTTTCGGTGGGGGCTTGATAATCGTTTTATTTTTCAAGGGTTGGAGTTTGTTTTTGTTGAGAGTGGATTTGGGGATTTTTGCAGTCCATGACGGAAGCTCTGGAATCGCAAGTGAAGAGCAAGGTCTCTGTGAAGGTGGATTCTTCTTTGTTTCTTCAAGTTCTTCGTTTTGATATCTCCTTTTGTCCTGTTATTTTCATTGCGTCATGCATGCGTTCTTGAGATGTCAAATGGGCTCCGTCCTTATCTGCGTCTCTTACTGGTTAAATGGTGGCATGGTGCTGATCTAATCTTCTGTTTTTTGTTATGAGGATTCGTTTGTTCTTTTAGTTTGCTGCCATGATGAAGCCCCGCAACTCAATATGTCCACATTCATGTTCTTACTTACCATTATTTCATTTTGGTGAAGTCTTTATTTGCTTACGATATTGGAGTTAGTTTTCCACTTGATTTTTATTAGTCTTTCATGACCCGGCCCATGGTTATAAAATGAGAAATGCATGTTGAAGAAAGGATGCTATCGTTCCTATGGAGATCGGAGTCCCCCTGATTCATATCAAGAAGTTCTACTTGTCTAAGCGGTCCTAATAATTTTTCCATGTTGTCCTTCTGAACAAGAGCCATAGCGGTTATAAGCAAGCTTCATCCGTGTTTCTCTTATCTCTAAGAATTTTATATCCATGTAAACCTTTGAATGCGCTGCACTTGCTGGTGTCCAAGTGTGCTTATGTGCTCCAACACATCTAGGTGAAGTGCATGATATGTGGATAGTGTATACATGCAATACATAGACATGCAAGTATAAGTTTGTGAACATATTATTTTTAGGTGACAAGGTTTCTGATGGCCTCCCAAGATTTTCTTCTATAAATATTGGAAATCGTTAAAGATGATCTCATGGAGACTTTCCATTTCGTTTCTAGAAGGAGACTGTCTATCAGAGATTCAGAGTTTGAAACACCTTCTTGATTCTGGCAGCTAAGAACAATAGAGCATCTGGATATGGAGATCTCACACTGATCAGTTTATTAATAAGGGCATACAAGGTCCTTACCAAGTCACTCAACCATTGGTTTGGACGGGTGGTTGGGAAGCTGATTAGTCATAACCAGACAGCTTCTTGGGAGGCTGAATGATATTGGAGAGTATTTTAGGGGCTCATGAAGGAGTCCATATATATAGTCCTAAGAAGTCAGAAAGAGGAGTGATGTTAAAAATTAGATTTCTGCAAGGCATATGATATGGTAGGATGGGAATATAGAAGGTTAGGCTATGCTTTGGAATATATAGAAGGTTAGGAATGCAAACCTCTATGACCATGACACTCCTTCCTTATTGGAGGTCATCAATCTTACAAAAGGGGAAGCTTATAATTATGTGGTCCTCTGTAAAGCTGGATGAGAGCTCACTCACCTGCCTCTTGGTCTGAGCTAATTGTATAGCAGACAGGTGCCTTTTGGGTTTTTTTCACCATTTGGGTTGGGCCTATTCCTATTGGATGGTTCTGAGAACTTCTGTTTTTTTTCCTGTGTTGTCTGCTGCTTTTCTTTTTCTGCTAGTTCTTTTCTCCATAACTAACTTTAATATTCCGAGGTCCTTTAAAGGATCATTTCTGGTCGTTTTCTTTTCTTGTCTTTTTCTTGGTGGGTTAGGGGGGGTTCTGTGTAAGCTTTCTAGTTAGATGTCTATGTTTTTTTCCCTGGGTGTTGTATTTTTTCATAGTGTCGTTCCAATAAATGAATAGGTACATAGTGTAGATATGAATAACAATCAGCCCGAAATGATGGGATATACCGCTAAAAGAAGTTTTCATGGGTACATTTGTGCTGTGAAGTAGAGAAATTACTTTTCATTCCACCATTCTCATTATTCATCGATTCCAGCAAGATGCTGTTTGAAGTGACAGATTCTACTGGAAATAACTTGATTGCAGTATCTGCAACTTCACTTTCCTTCGTCTCAATTTCCAAATGAGTGAAATCAGCCATGTCAAGTTAATGCTGGGGGTGTTTGAGGAATGTGTATTATTGAATCTTTTTAAAAGGTTTACATCCATAGACTGGGTGAAGGGGTTTATAAGGTTTACATCTGTAGACTGGGTGAAGGGGTAAAAACACTGTCAAACTTGTTAGAGAGTAGAGAGGTGAATGGGCAGGAGAAAGATGAGTGAGAAGTAGCTACAAGATAATACAACAGCATCAAAATCAGTAAGTAGTGAAGGAGTTAGCAGTGACCCAAAGTAGAATAGCAACAAGACTGCACCCTCCTATATAGTTGAGTGGGAGAAACAGGGGAGAATGAGTGTGCACAACAATGTAAGTGAATAAGTGAAAGTGCGCATGGAGAGGTTACCGTTGAAACAAGATTATCATGGTATTAGTCAGAATGCTCGTTGTGGACTAAGTTTAACTTGCTTCCAGAGGAGTGAAAGAGAGAACAAGAGAAGAGTCGTGGTGAGTGAGAGTATGCATGGGTAGGTCACTTTTGAAGTTACTTGATCGTAGTAGTCAGAATGCTTGTTGTGGAGGAAGTTTAACTTGCCATAAGAGGAGTGAAAGAGATCAAGAAAGGAGTTGTGGTGCTTAGAAGGGGCCAAAAGGCAGCTATATAGCTCTTAAAGGCCCCAAGGAGTGATCGCCGGCAGTTTCCATTGGCTAATAACAGCGAGCTGCATTGTCCCAATATTGACATGTGGTGCTCGGGGGATGTGCAAAAGGGACACATACGGTGAAACAGGGAGGAAGAAAGGAGTTGTGGTGCTTAGAAGGGCCAAAAGGCAGATATACAGCTCTTACAGGCCCCAAGAAGTGATCTCTGTCAGTTTCCATTGACTAGTAACAGCTAGCTGCATTTTCCCAGCGACATGTGGTGGTTAGGAGGGGCCAAAGGGGACATATGTAGTCCAAAATCAGGTGGGAGTGGATTGGCGTCATGTCAGCAGCTTCATCCAGTTTAGCTGGTCCAAGCTGATTTCTTCTGATGTTTGAGTCCTTGCCTCAACCTCTACTAAGGAATATGGATGACAAAGGAAAATGAGTCACAGTAGACAAACTCGACCAGCAAACTTTTCATGGCGGGTGTCACGGATCACCCATATGTGAATGTGTTTAGAGAAAGTTGTTCATGGAGGATGGATGGGGGAATGCGTTTGTCAGGCCTACAAAGGGAAGCAAGACATCAGAGGTCCCTAGTCAGCATAAGGGAAAAATCTTCTGGCACTCACGGTAGTCTAGTGATAGAGAATATTGTACTTGGTAGCCTCTTCCTTTTATGACAATATTCTCCTTTTATGTATGAGATTTCTGAGGACAAGGTTTGTTAGAAACTGGCCTCTAGAAGATTCCTCACTGTTGGATGAATGCCAGGCTCCCCGAGAGGTTGTTCACTTGTAGCAATCTAGTGTTGAGGAATCCTTCTAGAATGTTCTGCTGTTGACTTGTCCTATGTGGTGAGGCGATTACTAGAAAAATCTTTTGGAAATGGGCCCACTTAGGCATGGGCCATCAGGCTCCTGCAAGAGTACCTTGTGGTTTGCCTCCATGTTGTAGGGGTCAGCCAAACTAGGTGGATATGGTAGACCAAGGTCTAGTTGATAGGTCTAAACATGGTTTGCCTATGGGACACCCTTTGCAGAGCTCCCTCTCATAGTTCATTCAAAAGCATAATTGGAAATGACCATGGATTTGCAGCTTTCTGATTCTTGCTGGAAATCTTCAAGTTGTAGTGGACATACAATCACACAGAGACGCATGTATTTTCAGTTCTGTCCTGCATCACTCGGTCATCGTGCACATTGGCCATGGGATAACAATTACAAGTAGCAACAAGGTAGAAAAAGTAGAATGTGGTGGAGTGACGAGGGAATGGGGGGCCTGTGGATCATCACTACAGCTGTTGCTTCTATGCTTACTATTGGTGCTTCTTGTTGCTACTGCCATTGTTGCAATCCACAGCTGTTATTGTTCTAATGCATTGCTATTTCAGTCCACTATGTTTGGACTTGGTTCTTGTATCTTGGCTTTAAAGGAGAAAGGATCCCTGAGGACCATCGGAGGGGGCACATTATCAGGTGCCCTCTCTCTCTCTCTCCTCCCCCCACAAAAAACCTGTGTTTTAGTAATTAATTATTGCAGTGGATTAGTAATGGTGAAGTTTTAAGGAAGATGGAGGAGCAGGAGTGAGGTTGTTGCTGTGAAAGTGTCATTTTCCAGTTGAAAATTTGAAGCCTTTAAAGGTCATTGCTATTTCTTTAGTAGGCTTGGATCTCTCGGATCTAGAGATGTAGTTTCAAGAATTTATGCAGCATAGGGTAGCTTAACCGGTTGACATTCAGATATGGTCTGAAAATGTTTTACGTGGATCCTCTATCTTGAGGCATGTTGTAAGAATAAAATTCAGTACATCATTTGCCAACATGGACAGATGTTTCTTCCCTGTGTGGTGCACACAAATACTACTATTCATCTACGATTACAACTGTACAATTGGATAATCATGTCATGCCTGGAATGTGCAGAATGAGAGTGTAGTATGGTGGTTGGAAAAAGTACCATGCTTTTGGACCATTTCAGATATTTCTGAATTGTGGGATGATCTTTTTCTGCTCTTTGCTTCTTTATGGTTACTCGATCCCATCATCTGTTATAAACTGCCTGGAATTGTGTTTGAAAGTTGGTGGCCATGGATGTTGGACCTGAAAAAAGAGTAATATTGTGGGTGCTGGATGGATTATTTCTTTGTTTAGAACGTTTATATGTTCTGATAAATCTTCAGTCTTTTCCAAGAGCATTTCTCCCTCGTCTATGTTGGGCACAATTCCGATAGTTGGGTGTATAAATTACTCAAGTTCAATGCAAGGTTGATATCTCGAAGATGTTGTTAGCTTTGCCATGCTTTAATACTTGCCTTATCCTCATTTTCTATGATGTCTGATTAGTACATAGCAGTAGTAGGTTGCCCCAGCAGCATAGAAGTTATTTCTGGACTTGCAGCAAACTTGACTCTTTTGTAGGGCACTAGTTATGAAGCCCTCTGTCAGTGCCTGATTAGCTGGGAAGGTGAATTCAGGTTTAGTTATCTCTTTATAGATGTGATGGAGTTGGAATAGTACAATGAACATTGCACTGCACAATGCTTTAATCTTTCTATTTTCCGGTCGTATCCTCCAATAACGTTTTTGTGCTTAAAATCAGTATTTTTGGTATTTGTTGTTTTTCTTAACTTCTACAAGTTGTGGTTTGCTGTTGGGAAAGCTTTAAGCATTGGTGTCTTGATGCAGCTTATGGAAAAAGACATTATTTTTTTTCTTTTATGGTGGTACTGCTCATAATTTAGCAATTAGGACTGGAATTCCGTGATCTTTTCGATCCCACCGGTAGGCTCTCCATATTATCTAGCCAGTCAAGGAAGGGGAGAGCCTTGAGGAAGAGTGATGAGGGGAAGCAGGAGAGAGAAGAAATGTCCTCTACAGAGGAGACGGAAGAAAAACAGATCTGGGGAGGAGTTGAGGATGAAGCCCATTGCCCCTTCTCCCCTTCATCTCTGGCAGGGTAGGAGCCACAGCTCCTATTCTGTTAGCCCAGACAGAGGAAGAAAGTTGGAACAAAAATCAACAGTTAGAGATTGGCTGGAGCAATGAAGAAATCTTAGAAGAAGCTTCCATTGTAGGCCCCCAAGTTCATAACCAAGGGCGGGCAATTCAGGGAGCCATGGGACAGTAACTTAGAAGGCCTGGTGCGCGGAGTTTACTGAAGACTTCAGTCACTGTTCAGCAAACAAAGACACAGATCGTGAGATCGGATGCAGAAGTCACAAACAGAACAGTTTCAACCAGATGATTCTCCTATCCTTTAATGTCGGAAGATTAAGTGAAGCGAAAAAGCACGTGGTAGTCTGGGTCATAACGGAAACATTCTTTGTCTTCAAGGCACAGGGATGGACTGACTGGATCTAGGAGTTGCGAAAACTATCACAGGAATGTGTTCAGTTGATTCTGATTTCAAAAAGTTTGGTGGGTTCCTCCGGTGATAATGATTAGTGAACTGCTACAAAAATGGCCTCCAGAGGATGGCATCATCTGCTTACTACGTAGGCTTGGAGTTGGGGAAATGGACCAGGAAGCGTGGAATATATTTGCCTCTTCATTTCAAGCAAACTTTCCATAAAACAAAGAAAATTTTCCATAAAGCAAGTGAAATGTGGGGTATTTTGCCCAGAGTAAAGGTTAAAACTTGGAGAAACCCTTTTTTTTCTTCCCCTCTCTCATGCCATATGTTGGACCCTATCGAGGGAAGGCAACAGCCACCATTTTCGGTAATGACTGCATATAATCTGGGGAAAACATTCGCATTGCAGCACCATCTCCTTGAAATCCCTGGCCGAAGGAATTGAAAAATGTATTACTGCCAACACTATTCCAAAGTTTCTTTGGGTGTTGGTGTGCACGCGGGGGAGGAGGCTCCTTACCCGCATGGCTGTATTCATGGTTCACTTGATCTGACTCATACGAGTTGACTCGTATCTGGACCAAGTCAGAGACTAAGTTGGCCTGATACGACTTGGTATCCGGACCGGATTGAGTTGAGTTGAGTCGGATCGATCAAGTTGGCAAATCTTGGTTGTACCATCCCTTTATTTATAATGTTATAAAACTGGTGGTGCAATCTATTATTCCCCACCACCCCCCAAAAAAGAGAGAGAGAATAAAAAAAATACCGGCCATCATTTAGTATTGAAGTCTGGCATTATGGACGTATTTTGATGACTTGATTTGAATGATAATCCCTTTACCAAGCGCTGGGAAGGCAAATTTTTATGACAAACCTTTGATTTATGGTACACCGCCATAGCTACTCTAGCCAGGATCTATCTTTTGTCGTGTCCGTACTTTGTCTCTAATATTTCTTCTGTACAGGGACATCTGCACACTTACAGGTTCTGCGACAACGTGTGGACCTTCATATTGCAGGATGCCACATTTAAAAACGAGGAAGGCCAAGAGAATGTTGGCAGGGTAAAGATAGTGGCTTGCGACTCAAAGTTGCTCACGCAGTGATCGTGTTTTGTATCGAGCAGCCACCTTCCGTAGAGGGTGCTGAATGTACAGTTGGGTGGGGGAGCTTTTGTTGTTGACGTAATACTACTCGTTGTAGCTCATGAGTAATGTGATTTCCTCATTATCAATTTACTTTATCATTGGCCGATCATCGTTTGCATGTTTAGGCCACGGTAGTCCCTTTCAGAAGTTCCATGTCTGGTTTCCCGCCTGCCTTTAACCACATACGCACGCGATATCCGTAATCATTTTTGGATTCTCTACGCCTCATATAATAATAAACAAACCCTTGTCCACGTGGAGGACACGCTTTGATTCCCCTCGCCCCCTCCGCCCCTTGGATTACTGTTATCAGGTTGAGATAGCATGATGGTGTGCCCACGGAGGTGGGTTACTCGGTACTCCTTGATTCGAGGATCGTTGGGTATTGTTTCTTCTCGAAGTTGTGCTGATTTTGCAGGATTTTTCTTTATTTTTTTCTTTTTTGTACTGAGGGTCTAAAATTCAGAAACTTGGACTTAAAAACTGTATAGGTGCCCGGAAAAAATGTGTTTGAGCAGAATTAAAAAAAAAGACTGTTTGGATTTAAATTTTCTTTACCAAAAAATTAGAAAAGTACTTGCAAGTGTTTGAAGGGTTGAGTCACCTTGCCGAAAAAAAGTTATCTAAACTATTATTATTTTTTTAACTCATAATTTAAGGTCCTGTTTGTTGTTTGAACACGGTTACCATGTTCGACCTAAAAACACGGTATCTAGAGTCGAATAAATCTCTGTGTGATCTCGTTGGTTAAGTAATTCATCCGACAATTCTAATAACAAATCGGGCTTAAGGGAACTATATCTCAGCTTTGAGCTTTTCATTGGAGCAGAATAACACCGACCATTCGACTCAGCTCCCGCATGAATATCCCGGGATCCAAAAGGCCCCCAGCCTGTATAAACCGCATCACTGTAGCTCAGGGCATCTTTTTGCTTTCAATTCATTAATCAAGCGTGCATTCAAGTTTGAGACAGGCTTCAGGCCTGCCGATCGATATGTTTATTCTTGGATAATTTATAAATAACATCTTTCAAACTCGAGAATGATATTTTCGTATACGTATTTTCATCATCTAACACCATAAGATATTTCAACTCAAGAATATGATATGCCCGCGCAGGTGTATTTTTTGTTTTTTGGTATTGGGGAAATTTTACTTGATATGTACTGTGATATGTAACATAGATATGCCAGGAATAAATTGCCGAAGGGATAATATATGTATATCTTTTTAATGGTGAATATACTATTTAGTAATTAATTTACGCATGCAAAGTAGTTTTGGCTCGACTGCTCTGCAAATGTCCAGGTGCTTTAATTGGGGTTGAAGTTTTAATGCTTAAAATTAATTTTAAAAACAATACGAATATACATGCAAAAAGGTGTAAGGACTCCTGTGCCCATGATCCCTCGGAAGACGTTTAAGCCAGGGAGTGGCTACCCTTCGGCCGGGTTTTAAAAAACGCATGTCACTCCAGGGATATGGTCGAGAGACCAAATGGAGTGTGATAAATGAAATAACTGAATTAAACAATAGGAAAATAGAATAAAATAGCGTACAGTCAATGGCTAAAAAGATCAGGCCGGGCTAAACATGCAATTGCAAGGGGTTAAAAGTAACACTCAGATTTCGAGAGTTAATCTGTAATATGACGGATTACAGAGATTCTTATCTAAAAATCTCAACAAAAAAGAAAAAGAAAAGGGAATGGTCGAGTTTCCAAACGCGGAACCAGGTCTCCGTTGTACGATATGTAGTGGCTGAGTAGACAGACCTTTTCCCTCTTGGATTCGGACTGGTCACCTACCCCCGACACCTCACACTCCCCCCCCCCCCCTGCTCTCTCTATAAGTATGTATCTTCCCTTAGCAGTTCACAACACGCGCTCACTCTCTCTTCTCCTCCCGATTTCTTTCTAAAAACTTCCGTCATGATGGAGCAAGCGCAGTTCTGCAAAAGCCTACCTCCCCCATTGCCATGGGAAGCCGCCATCTTCTCTTCTGCAATTCAGCAGATGGTGGAGGCCAATGACTCCACCCACCCAGCTGGCACCCATCTTCTTCGGAAGGCGACCCCCTTGCACGTTCCCGTGAACCCCGCCTTCGGCGTCGAGCAGTACATCAGAAGGATCCACCGGTGCATCCCGGACGGCGAGCCCGCCGCGTACGTCGTCGCCTACATCTACATCCGCCGCTTCCTGGTGCGGAAGGAGGAGGAGGGCGAGCCCTTCTCCGTCACCTCGCTCAGCTTCCAGCGCCTCGTCCTGCTCAGCCTCATGGTCGCCGGCAAGAACCTGAGCCAGATGTACACAAAGCCTACTTTATGTTTACTTATACCCTTTGATAGTTTCCTCGTCTCTTTCTGTGGTTTCTTGATCTGCAGCGCGCGAACAATCTAAAGATTCGAGCTTTAATTACTTGGCCACGTACGTTTCAGGGATTATTCGAATGCCCATTATGCCGTGGTGGGGGGGATGAGCACTGACGAGATGAACCGGCTGGAGCTGCTGTTCCTCTTCGCGCTCAAGTTCGAGCTGCATGTGGACGACGAGGATTTTGAGAGCTGCTGCGCCTACCTCGAGTGCATCCACAGAGAGGTCATGTCCAGGAGGAGGCGACAAGTTGACGCCGTGCGAGTGGGCACGACACTGTGCGAAGGAGGAGGGCAGCGGGCGAACGTCACGGAGGAGCAGCTCTTGGCTCGTTTGGAGACATGGAGTGTATTGGGTGCTTGCAATCTTTGAAGCCAAGAAGAAGAGATCTGAGTACTCCTGGGCTTAGTAACTTGCATCTTCTCCTTCGGCCTTAAGTACCCGCCTTCCTTCTATGCTCTATATATATCCACTCAAACCTCAGCATGCATCGGAGCGACAATTTAATTAGGTTTAGCTGCATGCTAGTCTTATGTGACCCATGCATGTCATGCTGCAAATTCTCGTCCCTCAATTCTAAGTTTGGTTGAACATGCATGTATATATGTAGTTTGTGATTCATGGTCCCTACTTTGTATACGAGGCATCAAGGGATCTTAAACTGTATGTCTTCAGTACTGTTGGTTTCTGTTCGTATAACTCTCCAATCTAGCTATGAAGAGTACAACACTGTGCATGTTCTGTGAAATATATATGGATCCTCTCTCTCTCTCTCTCTCTCTCTGGATAAATGTACAGTCCTTCCTCTTGCTCACAATTGCACCTGATATATATAGTAAGGCAATTTATCTCATAACTCAATGTGAACAGACTATCCAGGTGGAACAAAATTTCTCATGAGGACTGCTATTTTAGAGTACAGCTGAATAGGTACACAATTGGTTTGGAGATGATTTCTCCAATCGCATCAAAAGGGCATTCTTCTTCCTGTTGTCTAAATAGAGCCCCCGCTATTTGCAGTGAGATGGTGATGATTTACTTTAGATCTCCAACTGAAATCTGTGGTTCCCAACAAGCAGTCCATTCTTGGGTGGGGTGGGGGGCATTTTGTGCCCACAAAGAGAACCCAACGAACGCTACTAAGAGTCTATACAAACTGTGAGAGATTAGACGTTCAACTCACATATGTTGTTCTTTTATGAAGATCGATAAATTTTAAATTGACATCTCTCGAAGATTAAATATGAGTCAACAAAACTCCCTTAAGAGTTTCGCGAAATATTTCAAGTGAGAACTGGGCATGGGCCTAGTTTTGAAGAGTCCGTGTACACATAATTTTATGTCGGAAGATTAAGTTTGAGGAGAAATCAGAAACATTTGCTGTAATTTGTGTGGACTAGAGTTGCACCATGCCATCTTAATTGGTAACCTCACTTCCCATTGGTCTACAGACAAGATAGCTGGGGTGTGCCTGAGCCACAGATAATAATAATAACAACTAGCTAGAGTTGTGGAGAAAGAGTGTTATAAGTTCTATTTACATATGAAGGGAATCGAAATAAATATACTTTCACCAAAATATTTCCGTGAGAATCTGAAATAGAAACATGCATGTTGGACGGAGTTGAGAGGGCGGCCGAGCCTTTGCCCGCAAGTAAAGAAAACCTTTCAGAAAAATTACGCATTTACCCTTCCCCTTGTCGCTTAACGAACCGCGGCACGTGGCGCCTTCTCACGAAACTCGATACGAACGTGAGAATCTTTCGGGATTTTATCTCTGAAACAAACGCCCTCATGCTTTTCATTATTTGCGTAGAGAAGCCATCCCACACCCTGGGACAGCCCTTCTCGTCACGTTCCGCGACGACATAACGCCTGCTGGGTAAATTATGTTATTGGAGGGACCTACATATAAATCTTATTTATGTAAAAAAAATACTTTTTTAGAAAAAATAATCAATTAGGATCCCTTGTTATAGTGTGGAATTTATTTTTCCCCCTCGGTAGAATTTCCCTTATTAAGAGAAAAATAAAAAAAATAGATGAACAGTGAAAGAGAATTGCGATGGCCGATGGGAAAGAATACACACGAGAGAATATGAAGAAAAATAAAAGAACGGTACCGTAAATATTAACGTGCGTTGTTGTTCAACCAAATATATCTACATAAAACTTAAAAATTGTGACACTGATATCATCTATTTTTATTAATTTTAAAAATTAAGTTAAAAATTAACGTAACATATTTTTTAGATAGAAATAATTTTTTTTAAAATGTTCCCAGACACCCAATTATCAATTAAGCCCCGCGTTACATTAATCTGTCCCTCATCTTACTGTTTTTGATTGCACTTTTTATAAAAACACTAAGTACCAGTTTGGTAACCGGGTAGGGCACCGTACTCGCCGGTGCCTTCCCCGATTCTCATCTTGTTCGCCGATTTTCAAAAAAAAACGACTTTAGGAGGAAAAGACTATTTTAGTGGTATTCAAAGATGGACGGCGGTCTTCTCATGCTAACTGATTATCAAAGTAGGTCTAAGTGTTAAATTATTATAAATATATAATATTTAAGTGTTAAAATAAATATCAATAAAATTTAAGATTTATATCTGTAATATACAACATTCTATGATCACTGTCTGTAGTCTATACGTTAACGTTAAAAGTATAAAATGTGGAATCAGATAGTTCTGAGGAAGGAATCGTTGGTGAGGTGAATTTTGACGGGAAAAAAAAAATAAAGTCGAGACATTGCTGGCGGCCCTAATTAATTATCTAAATAACTTTGTTATCATTCTTTTCTAGGTTATCGGAGGGACCTACGCATAAACAAGACAAATAATATGGGAGGTACTTGTTGTGAGTGTGACATTAGGAAGGAACAACGTTTTTGGTTTTGTTAGATCCAACACTACCGATACACAATGATCTTGCATGATCAAACAAACCCGAGGGATGGATAAATATCGAGATCAGGAAATAATTCTCCCAATGCTACGGACTATGAGGAGGGATGTCCAAAAACAAAAAGGCACGTATAAAATTGTGTCTTTTAAGAGATATTTTCTCGTAAACAAGATTTCTTAAAAGGTATTAACGTAAACGTCTCTACTATTTATCAACGAAGCCTTCTTCACACACCGGGGGGCTTCGTTCAGACCGCGGACACCCCCCCCCTCCGTCTCCGGCGAATGCGGCCTCCGCAGCCCGGGTTCGTTACCCGCCGGCGAGCCCCGACCCGCGGCCTGACCCCGATCTACCAGCCACCGCTGCGGCCGCCATGTCGTGGGGGCTCGGCTGGAAGCGCTCCTCAGTGGTCTTCCGCCTCTCACTCGACTACGGCGACGGGCCCGATGAGGACGACGGAGACCCTTTGTCTCCTCATCCTCCCCCTCCACCGCCCCCGCCTCCCCCGCACGTTCCGCTACCGCCCCCGCCGCCACCGCACACTCGCTCTTCTCCTAGGGCGGCCGGATTCCGGATCGATCTGGATTGGTCGGCCGGGGACGACGAGGACCAGGTCGCCCTCCGGCTGCAGTCGCAGCTCATGGTGGCACTCCCTCCTCCTCAGGACGCCGTAGTGGTAAGGCTGAGCGGGGAAGAGGAGGAAGGGGAGGAAGGCCGCGTCGGCGTGGACATGAAGGTGGTGAAGCGGAGGGAGCCGCTGAGGTCGGTCACGATGGCGAAGACCGTCGGTTCGGCCCAGCAGGCGGACGGGATCGGCGTCTTGACGAGGCTAGTGACGTCGAGTCTGGCGTCCTCGGGGCCTGGGGAGTCCCTTAACGGGATTGCTGATCATTGGAAGAGCATGGCGGTGCTGAGTCTCTGTGAATGTGGATTATCGGTAAGTGTTATGTGATCTGGATTCCTTGTTTGGATCGTTTCCTTCTTCAATTGGCTTGCTGCTCGATTGGAACATCATTTGTTATGGATCTGATTGCCGACCGGGCACGAGGAGTGCTACTGCGTTGCGTTCCTTCTTGTAAATTATATCATGATGAGGTTCCAGTCTCCAGAGGTGTGATTCACGATTATATTTCTAAAAGGAGTCGTCAAATTGCGATATCTTTATAATTTCAAGCCCAAGACCATGACTTAGATTGTGAGGAAATTGTGAAATAGTGTTATCTATCATGATTCCTATAAGAAAAACGTAATGTAGTATCGCGTTTCTTACTGACATAATTCCCAGTTCTATGGGGATCAAACATTACCTGAGATTATGTGATACTTATCCATGCCAGGACGTCAGTGACTTGTTGGATTATCCGAGAAGGATATTTTTTTGCCTTTTTAAAATTTAAATTTTCAAGCTCAAAGTTTCTGGTTAGTTTCAAAAACATTCCAAGTTCCATTATTCTGTTTTTCAATTGGGTGGTTCTAGTTAATGCATGAAGTAGACTTCCATGGATCACTATCTTTATCTATAAAGGAAAATTTAGATTATCGTGTTAAATATTTGTTTGACTCAAACTGCTGATACACCTGAAACTTTTAACAGTGAAGAACAATTTCCTGTTACCATGTCCTTTTGGTTAGAGGAAAGCTTACCAATCAATTGCTTCTTTTATCCTGTAAGTGTAACTCCTATTGAGGTTCATGCTTGTCCGATGCAATTTCAATTTTTATTTTCCTTGAGGATTGAAGGCTTCTAGGATGCCTTCCTAGCACAAGAATGTCCTTACCCTTTCATAGACCTCATACATCTTAGTGATTTCAATAAAGTCTCTCACTATTTCCTTATTTTATGTCGTCCATTGTTGTTGGATTTTAACACTTCTGGTTCCTCTTCTATGATTGTCCTTCTGTTTTTCTGCATCTCCAATGCTCTCTACATGTCTATACGGGTATTAATTGTATGACATTCGTTAGGAAATGGTTCTATACAATTAATCCTAAAATAAAACCCGATTTTGTAAGTTTCCAAATAAACCATCAAGAAAGCTAGGTGACGTCCATCTCCATCTTGAATCAGCTGCAGGCATCTGTCTAGGTTCTATGCTGAGGTTACATGCAAAAGTTATCATTGAACCCTAAACCCTAATGCCCCACTACCTACAACCCTCGAGGAGAAAAAGCAACAGCAGCCACCTACCAAAGACAACCATTTAGGGCTTATCATTACCATTTTATGCACAGAAGAGGCACAAAAGAAGGAAAGAGTAGAAAAAAAGACAGTAAAGGAAGAAAGAATAGCCATAGTTAGGGTTTATCATTACCTTATGCACAGAAGAGGCACAAGAGAAGGAAAGAGTAGAAAAAAAGACCGTAAAGGAAGAAAGGAGGGAGGGAGATGGGGCCATAGGCAGTAGAGAGGAGAAGAAACTGCTGATATAGGGGGCCTTTCTATGAGAGATGGTCATTCTACAGTTTCTCAAGATTCCCATGACTCAGTTTTGCTCCATTGTAATTGAGGAAGATTATAATAAAAGGTTTGTTGATTTTTGGGTGGGTGGGTTTACTCTTGGTATTCAGGGGAAACAAAGGAGGTTATTTGATTTTACAGTTGTGCAGATTTGTGTGTTTATGGATCCATAACAGATCCTTGCTGTGTCTGCCCAAGTACATTAGGACAATGGATCCTGTCCAAGTTGACACTAAAGGATATTGGTCTGATGGATCCTTTGTGAGCAATACAATATCTGTGCAAGTGCCAGTGGACAGAGTCGAACTTGATGTGCTGGGGAGCAAGATTGCGTTTCTAGTCATGTTCTTACAATGTTTACTCCTAAATCAAACAATGCAAGGACCATTTCAGTTGATTAATCTTCTATACAATGCATAGTTTGCACATTTAGTACCAATTGAAAATGAACTCAAGCCCTTTTAAGGTCTCAACTCATGAATTTTATTTCCTTGGGTCCATATCGACGTATTACAGCCCTTCAATGCATTGAGTTCTCCTTTTTGCTTTGACCATTTCTGTGACATCTTCCCTTTCTCCCTACCATCCGCTTCTCTTGTCAAGCAAGTGATTCCCCTTACCGACAAGTCACCTCACAAGCCCAATGACCCTTCTATAGACATCTAAACTTCTCATTCCCTGTACTGCTTAGAGGAAATCCATTTATTTTTTTAAACGGATTAAACTTATGAGTCTGCTCATCAGAGTATGAAGCTGTGATGTTGTCACTTGGATGTGCAGTAAGCGATGTGAGTTTGCTTTAAATTGCTTCTTTCTCACTGCCACCAATTCCTCTAGGGACCTGGTTTGAGGAGAAATAAGGTGTAAGTGTGTAACTGCATGCCCAGCTCTCTCTAAAACTATTTGGTCTGCACTGCATCAATCAAATCATTTCCTAGGAATGTTTCCCTTTTGTAGTGCCCTGAGTTCCCTGCAGACATCCTGAACAGGCCAATCCCTGTCACTTTCATGTTACCCTTGCAAAGCCATGCATTCTTCTAATTGACATCATTAGAATAGCCACTTTGTCATTTCTCCATGCCTAAATGACCCATCATGCCAGTAAATGCTTTCCACTGATCATCTGCATTCTACCCTACCGAAAGCTTACTGTTCCTCCATGCTCACAACAGCTATTGAGCAGTCTCTGGTTCTTCACCATCAGCTTGGTCAATCTGCGGGGGCCTCTATACTCTGCATATTCTTTTTGTCGTAGGCCTCTTTCACGGAGAGAACACA
This sequence comes from Amorphophallus konjac, assembly GCA_022559845.1. NCBI lineage: Eukaryota > Viridiplantae > Streptophyta > Magnoliopsida > Alismatales > Araceae > Amorphophallus > Amorphophallus konjac. The sequence goes on along the minus strand of CM040122.1, from coordinate 409,850,608 downwards.
GGATCTGGACTTCGAAATATCACTGTGTGCTGGATTGGACCTTGGAATATCATGGATAATAGCATTTCAGTACATAGGTTGTATATGCTCCTTTTACTATTTGTTTTCTAGTATAACTGAAATCTTTGTCTCTTTTTTAATTTTCATACTTAAGGTTCTGATTTTTTTTAATCTTGTTTGATTTGACAGGTACTTCCTGTAGAACTAACACAATTCCCTCTTCTTGAGAGATTATATCTTGACAACAATAAGCTGTCATTCTTGCCACCAGAGATTGGTGAATTGAAAAGTTTAAAAGTGCTCAGAGTTGATCACAATTTGCTTGTCTCAGTGCCTGGTAAAGACAGAACTTGGCTTTTGTTTCTGCCAACGAGTTGTTATGATAGTTTTACACATCTGACTCCTTTGTTTGGTCTCCTTTTTAATTCTTGTGCAGTAGAGCTGAGGCAGTGTGTTGGTCTCGTGGAGTTATCACTAGAACATAATAAACTTGTCCGCCCTCTTCTTGACTTCAGGTCATTCAGTCATCAGTGAACTTTTTCATTGACCATGATTCATATCTGCTTTGTGTCATTGCCTTTTGGATTAGCCACCAATCTAATTTCCATCTTCAGTTTTGTGACAGGGCTATGGCCGAACTTCGTGTTTTAAGACTATTTGGCAATCCTCTTGAGTTTCTCCCTGAAATTTTACCCTTACAAAAAATTCGTCATTTGTCTCTCGCTAATATCAGAATTGAAGCTACAGAGAATTTAAAATCTGTAAATGTTCATATAGAGGTAACAAATGTTTTAACTGCATTCCATGGATTCTGACACAACCACTTGAATACTTTGGTAGTATAAGCCTCTGAGCTTCTTTCTATTTTTCATTTTTTGACTGCAGACAGAGAACAGCTCCTATTTTACTGCTTCAAGACACAAGCTGAGTGCTTTCTGTTCTCTTATCTTCCGTTTTTCTTCATGTCATCATCCTTTGCTAGCGTCAGCGCTGGCTAAGATCTTGCAAGATCATGGCAACCGTTTAGCAATCAGTAAAGAAGAAAATGCTGTGAGGCAACTTATAAGTATGATCAGCAGTGACAATCGTCATGTGGTATAGGATTTGTCCATACTCTTATTAGTGTGTTCAGTTTGCTTTTCTTGCTATGTAGCTTTAGTTGAAATTGCAAATGACAAATTATCTTTACAGGTTGAACAAGCTTGCTCTGCTTTATCATCCCTTGCTGCAGATGTCTCTTTGGCGATGCAGTTGATGAGGTCTGACATCATGCAACCTATTGAGTCAGTTTTGAAATCTTTCGCTGAAGACGAAGTGATTTCTGTGCTGCAAGTTGTGGCCACATTGGCATCTGCCTCTGATGTTGTAGCTCAAAAGATGTTAACCAAAGACATCTTGAAATCACTGAAAGCACTATGTGGACACAAAAATGTGGAGGCAAGATAATTTCAGTTTATTTGCATTTGTTACTTTCTTTCTCATATTGTTCATTAGAATTTAATCAATTAATAGGTTTCTTTCTATATTAGGTGCAAAGACTAGCGCTTCTTGCTGTAGGTAACTTGGCATTTTGCTTGGAGAATCGTCGTATGCTGGTCACATCTGAAAGCTTGCGCGAACTTCTTCTACGCCTTACTGTTGCATCTGAGCCACATGTCAATAGAGCTGCAGCACGTGCTTTGGCTATTCTTGGTTTGCTTCTATCTCTCTCTTATAGAGTTAGCAGAACTTCTGTGTGTCCTGACTGCATGTGTTGTCTGTCAATTTAGGAGAAAATGAGAATCTGCGGAGGGCAATAAGAGGAAGGCAGGTAGGGAAACATGGATTGCGTATCCTCTCAATGGATGGAGGGGGCATGAAGGGGCTGGCTACTGTGCAGATACTTAGACAGATAGAGCAAGGTACTGGAAAGCGCATTCATGAAACTTTTGATCTTATCTGTGGCACTTCTACGGGCGGTATGCTTGCCATTGCTCTTGGAATGAAACAAATGACCTTGGATCAATGTGAGGAAATATATAAGAAACTTGGTATGTATTTCTCCATTGCTATCACAGGTTGTATCGCTGATTTTAAATTCTTCATTCATCAATATCCTTATCAATGTTATGCTTCCCCCCAGGAAAACTTGTATTTTTAGAACCTGTCCCAAAGGACAATGAAGCTGCAACATGGAGAGAGAAACTTGATCAACTTTATAAAAGTTCGTCACAGAGCTTTCGAGTTGTTGTCCATGGGTCTAAAGTATGAAAAATCCACACATGTTCTTACTGCCTACTGAAGTGAACCAGGCATCTTATTATAACCTTCTTGCAGCACAGTGCAGATCAGTTTGAGAGGTTATTGAAAGAAATGTGTGCTGATGAGGATGGTGACCTATTAATAGAATCAGCTGTGAAGGGCGTCCCAAAAGTTTTTGTTGTCTCAACTTTGGTTAGCGTCATGCCGGCCCAACCATTTCTTTTCCGTAACTATCAGGTTTTGTTCACTTTCTGTCATGCCACATTCTACTTCCAGTATCATATTTTTGCCAGTTTATTGAAATGTGTATTGACAAATCATATGAAATAGATTTGAGGATGTTATTGAATTTTGTTGCAAACATTTATCAATTTAACTAAAGTAATTGTTACTTTTGCTGGACAAGAAATAATTTTAATGTATAGGAATATCATTTCCAAGAGAAATATGTGATTTGTCAAGCAGATTTATTGGAACAGCATGCATCGCCATTACTAAGGTGTCTGTATATTTTAGACTAAACTGGTGTTTTTGTCTGGAGTTCCTTTTTATGTTTATTGCTAGCTTTTTTTTCAATTAATTATCATTATCTGCAGTTGGATGAAAATATTGTAACATTAGAACTTTGTAAGGCTATGCCCTTCCTCATATCAGTGTTATTTGTCCAGGGTTCAAAGAATTGGGATCGGGTATGGGATTGGCAAGTCTTAAACCAATCCAATTTGGCTCCTGACCTGATCCGTTCTCATCCAAGCTGGACTTACCCAGCTGCTACAGCTAGGTCAACCATAGATATTTTATATTTCTTGAGGTTATAATGTTCTATACTTTGTACTATTAAGGGTTCCTATATAATTTTACCCTTTTCCCTTTTCTTCACCCCCAAGTCCCCAACCCTCCTACTCCCTTCCCCTCTCTTTTAACCTGCAACCCTGATTTCACCACAGCCCATGCAAAAATGAAGAGTGATGGTGGCCGAAGGAGAAGAAGAACTAAAGAAGAGGGGTAGGTCAATGGTGGCTGGTAAGCATGGCGGCAGGTGCACATGGGGGCAACAGTGGTTGTGGTGGTAACGGCCATTCTGGAGGTAAAGCTACTCCCATCCTTATCCGAAGGTGGGGGGGGGGGACTATAGAGATGCTTAGGGCCTGTGTTTTGGGTGGGGGACTTCTGGGGCCAACTCTTGGTTGGGGCCTGATTGGACCTCAGGTCTTTGTTGGTTGCCTGCACATCAAACATCCGGAGTTTCGTTTCAAGCAAATTCCTCTTTCATGTATTTGCAACTCTGTTGTGTATTTTCTGTTCCCAACGTTGTCTTCATAGTAGGCTTTTTGGAATAGGGTTAGGCATCTCTGGACCATCACTGATCATCCTTACCATATTAAAGAAAGCAAATATCTTGTTTCACGTCCATTCCCGCTCTATGAAATTTTTTGATCCTTCTCCTTTTCTCTGGCCTCCATTGAAGTTCATGCGCTAACCTTATAGAGCGATCTTCCATCTCTACCGCCTAATTCTTGGATTGGCCCACTAACTCAACTTTTTTTTCTTGAAAGTGGATAGTACTATGTATTATAAAATAAAAAAGATAAGAATTATAAGGAGGAAGTGCTCCCACCAAACTCCCAAGTACAAAAAGGCAGTTGGATGCGCACTGCCCCTGGAGCAAAGGTAAAAGAAGAGAAATACAAAAGCCTAGCCACCACAACTGATCCCCACCCAAAAGCAAAATAAAGAACGCCAAGGCCAAACATACAATTGAACTATCTACTCTGCCTTGTCTTGAGGCCCACACACACCATAAACCTCCCCATAACAACTGTCAACACGGCTGCAGAACATGCTGGAGCTATTAATCGATCTTTGCCTTCACATCAAAAGTCTTAGAATTGCTCTCCGCCTTCCCTAGGCCCCAAACCCACACCCCATCATAATGCTACACCACAAATTCACCCTCACCCCCTCTCCATGAACAGAGTAGACCGCTCTCCTCCCATACTATTAGCTCAGCCCCTTTCTCCTTTTCCTAGCTCTCTGCTAGTTCCTTCCTTTCCTCTTCTCTGTCCACATCCCCTCTTTTATTGGTTCTTCCTACCTTAGCCTTCCTAACTATATCTGACTGCCATCTTCTCTGGATGTTGCAAAAGACAGATCTCACATCCTTAAAGTTGACACTTCGATCAGACTAGCCATACATAGCCACTTCTCTGGTATGCTCCCCCATGAAACTCTCTACCCTAACTAAGATTTCCTTCACTTTCTCTCTGCCAAGACTCCCTTCTCCTTCGCTATTCAAACACCCCTCCTCCTGAGGTGATTCTATGGCAACTCCCACCTTCGACAATAGATCACCCTCAAGAAGCTGCACTAATGGGAGATCTTTTTACTCTGGTACAAAAGGCGGGGGGGGGGGGGGAGGCAGTGCCAGGTACTGCTGTTGGTCGCCACCCCCACTAGAAGATTCCTTGATCTTCTGCTGGCCTATCTCATGCCAGCCTAGTGGACCCTCTAGCAAGACCTTGTCTCGTGGAGTCTCTCTATCGAAAGCCTGTTCGGATGGCCTGACGCATCCCCTGCTTCTATCCCCAGAAGAGCCTGCCCAGACTTCTTATCTCTCAGAAGCGAGAGGAAAGACAAAGCCCCGAGTTCTCCCTTGCCCTCCTTGCCACAACTACCGCTATCGTCGTTAGACCTCTCTGCCTCCAACCACCGGGGATTGTCGAAAAAGTCCAAAAATGCCTTTACTGGAAGCAAGAACACAAGGTTTGCCTGGTTGGCCGAGACTGACATCGGGACGCCCGTCGAGTGTGGCCTCTACCTTGCGCTGCTTCTGCCTCATCCCCAACCGAGTCTTCTGCTGTTGAGACAAGTACTGACAGCACTTGCTCCTTGTCGGCAACTGATGCAGGGGTCGTTGTCGACCCTACACCAGTTGGGAGAGAGGACCCATGCTAGCGTGCAGGAGGAACACCCCCGAAAGGACTTATGTGCTAGCCACATCCTGCCCTTCCACATCTTGACACCACTTGGAGATGGGGACTGGCAGGGTCAGCACCGGTAAAGGGGGGAGTGAGCTTCTTATTAGCCGCCATAGTGGTCGGAGTCTCCGTCTGCAGCTTGACTGGAGTGACAGTTGTACTCACCGGCCAAGTCAGCCAGTGCCCACAATCTCATAAACTTCGGCCCCTTCCAGCTCGCCCTACGGAGTCTTCAACATGCCTCCTCTTAATGGGGGGGGGAGGGTAGACAAAGAAGGAGAGGGCCCTGCCTTGCATCCCTGTCGGAGGCTTCACCGGTGAAGAACTGGTTGACTACTTGGCGCCGTTTTGGGGATCCCAAAGAAGACCACTGCCACCTGTCCTTCAGGCAAGTGCGGTTGGGAATCTGACCGCCTAGTCTGGACGTCACTACGGGGTTTGTTGGTGAAGGATGCTTCTCCTCTCGACAGGCGAGTTGAGGGTGCGTGCCAGAGTCGGCTGCCGTAGGGCTTCCTAGGAAACGGTTGGGAGGTGTTGAACCCTAAAATTTATTAAAAAAATGGGGGTTAGCTGTACAGGAGAATTTTATAGCAGAAAAAAGCCAAAGGAAGGCCCCTCCGGACCTGCCAGGCCGGAGGGAAACCTCCTCCGCCCTGCACACAGGCCGGAGGGACGCCCTGCCCAGGCCGGAGGGACCTCCCCTCCGCCCTTTGCAGGCCGGAGGGAAGCCCTCCAGTCCTTCCAGGCCGGAGGAGAGCCTCTCCCCCCTGTGCGTAGACTACACCCCATTAAAAAAAGAAGAAGAAGAAACTGAAACTGAAGGAAGAGGAAGAGACAGGGGGGAGAAGTTGAAAGGCTCACTTGTTCAGATTCCACCGGAGGAGGGCTTAGGAGATGCCTCTGCCCATTCTCCCAACCCCCATAAAAGGGAGGGGCCTAGAGAGCTTGCATGAGGCCCAGGAAAGCAGCAGCGCAAAGAAGAAGCAACAGCAGCTCCAGTGCAGGTTTTTTTTGGGAAGTTGCCTTCTTAAGAGGTGAAGGGGTATGGTCACCACAAAAAAGGCCCTCCCAGGAGTTTCGGTCACCTCTTTTTAGAATGGTGACCCTAAGAGGTCTCTCACCTCTTGCAAGCAAAATGGGTTTGTTTCATTGAAATGGGCTAATTAAAATGGGTTTGTTTCATTAAAATGGGCTGATGAAGTTGGACTTGTTTCATTCAAAAAGCAAAATCAAATCAAATTGGGCTCATAAATTGAAAAGGCTTACAAATTGAACAAAGTCTTGCAACTTCAAGGTTCTGAAAATGTTCAAGGTTCTGAAAAATATGCAGTAAATTACAGAAAATCTTGAAATATCAATTGCATGGAAATCCTCTGCTGTTTAGAAATTACAGACGAACCCTTGAAAGATGGGGAAATTGTAGAAATATCCCCAAAGGGCCAAAATTACATCAATACTCTCCCACGGTAAAATTACAGAAATATGCCCGAGGACAGAAAAAATGCAGAAATATCCCCCGATGGTGGGAGAATTATAGAAATGCCCTCCCGATGGGCAAAAAATTGCAGAAATATCCCCGGTGGTCAGAAAATTGCATAAATACTCCCGGTGGGCATAAAATTGCAGAAATACTCCCGGTGGGCGGAAAATTTTAGAAATACCCCCGATGGGTAGAAAATTATAAAAATACCCTCGATGGTCAGAAAATTACAGAAATACACTCGGTAGCGAAAAATTTTCAGAAATACTCCCGATGACGAAAAAATTACAGAAATACCCCGATAGTGGAAAAGTTACAAAAATACCCTCAATGGTGGGAAAATGAAAAAAGACCCTGAAATATCAGAAAATTGCGAAAATATCACATATGTGGGAAAGTTGCATGAAAGTCATTGCTCAGTCTATAAACTGCACAAGTTCAAATGACAGGGCCATTTCCGAGAAGTCAAGAAATCAAGACGAGGAATGCCTGAGAAGTCAAATGACAGGGCTATTTTCGAGAAGTCAAGAAATGAAGACGGAGAATGCCCAGGAAGTCAAGACATGACGGGGCTATCTCCGAAAAGTCAAGAAATGGTAGATATGCCCAAGAAGTCGAGAAGTGACGGGGCTATCGCCGAAAAGTCAGAATGATGGATATGCTCAAGAAGTCAAGACATGACGGGGCTCTCCGAGAAATCGAGAAATGTCAAATATATTCCGAAAAGTCAGAAATGACAGGAATGTCCAGGAAGTCAAGAAGTGACGGGGCTATCTCCAAGAAAGTAATAAATTGCAAGAATATCCAAAAGTTTGGAAAAACTGCAAAAATAACCTGTTGGAGGGAAAATTACAAATATACCCTGCCTCAGATGGGAATGTCCTTTATGGACACTAAGTCAACTTAAGGGTCCAATCACAATCTAAAGAGTGATTATGACCATGAAGCAATTCCAAAGGACCGACAATGATCATCTTGGCGGTCCAACGGTTTTCGTGGTGGAATTCAAATTCAACTGTCTGATCAGGGGACAAAAGTAAATACAATGACCCGATCAGCACGAAAGCAAATCTAAAGATCTAAATGTTGATTGAAGCAAATTCAAAGGCTCTGGTCGCAACCGGATGTAATCCTGAAGACCTGATTACACAGTCGGGACCATACGTAAAGGCCTTGAAAGACCGATTGTAATTCAAATCACATGTGATTAAGAACTGAAGTTTCCAAATTCCTTTGCAAGAGTATGTACTTATAATGGGCGATCGTCAAGATCATTTATGTCACAACAAATAGAGGCAAAAGGCGTTCTTCGACAGTTAATCAAAGGTGTTCGGACTTGTCCGATGTAAATTAACACCGATTCTGGTCGGTGGGGAAAAGTCCAATACACGAATCCGAAATTGTCTGATAAATCTAAAAAGCGCGGAATTAACAAATATATCAAAATATCCACATATTCATCCAACGAAGCGGATGTCTGAAAATTCCGCGTGTAAACAGGGGGGATGACCCATAGCAGGTCCAGTTGGCCCGGTAGTATCGCCCTTTCCGGATTTGGGTTAAGTTGCATGCTACTAGGTACACCCCTGGGTCCCACAACATGAGGCCACAGTGGGCGAAGACCTAAGGCCTAGTCAACTTAAGTCCGCCCCTGATAACACCTGGCCCAGTCGAATCTAGCCTATTCACCTCCGGTCCAAAGCAAGAGGAGGGCCGGTTTGAATTCAAACCACCCGCTCCTGGGTGATCTTCCACCTCGGTTCGGGGCGAAGGTTGCATCTTTAATTCACGGAATTCAAATAATAAAGACAGGGAATAAAAATTGCTATGCAAAATGAAAGAACAAAAACGTTCGTTTATTGAACATATGTGCACAGGAGCCAGCCATGGCATGTGCGTTATTTATTCCGTGGATTGAGTTTATCATATGATTAGAGTTCGGGTACTAGACAATTCCCCACCGACCGCAGTCGGTGTTTATTTACATTGATGCGAGCCCGAATACCCTTGATTAACTGCCAAAGAAAATCGTCAACTTATACAACATCAGTCATGATGCTGAAGGCACAACCACAGGCACCGTGCCATACGATGCTTTGCCAACTGTTGGAAGCGTTTGAGAATTTTAGAAAGCTCTGCAAGCCCATCCGATGTTGTTATGTGGATTGATTCACTTAGTGGCCTATATGCCCGTCGAGAGTACACATGTAATCTCAAGGTTAAAGCCTATTAGTTGTTTGCCATTTGACCTCTCACGGTCAACCCGGTCTCGAGCATCCATTGTCATTGGATCATAATATGAGACAGTTTCTCGTGACGGGGGGCATTCGTATAATTTTGGGGAACCACGGGCTCACGTGGTCACAAACACACTTTTATATATCGTTGGAAAAAATACATGCCATATATATGTAATTACAAAGTTTTTCTCGACAAGTTTTAGGCTGTAAGAGACCCCTTTTAGCATAGACGATCAGGGCTCATGCACATTCCCCAAACATATCCCAGGCATTTGCACAATTATAAGGCTCATAAGGGCCTTTCTACAAAAATTAGGAGTTTGGGGAGGCATGGCATCGTTTCTCCGAAGAAATACATGAATTACATGAACAACATAGGAACTTATGGTGTATACTGGCCAAACGGGATGGGCCTTCAAAAACACTAGCACAAGCACGAGCAGTCCTCTCCTGCACTCTCTTGTGTTGCACGTGTGTCCCCTTGGGTCCCACTAGGGGGGTATTTATAGAGCCCTCGGGCGGTTGAAGGTGGATTCGGTCCAAACCATTCATATGGGGGATTGATCCGGTCCAAACCCCCATGTGGGGGTTGGATCCGGTCCAAAACCCTATCTCGGGGGGCTGGATCCCCCCCATGTGGGGTTGGATCCGGTCCAAAATCTCCAGTTGGGGTTGGATCCCGTCCAAACCCTCCAGTTCGGGGTGGACCCAGTCCAAACCCCCCAATTGGGGGTTGGACCCAGTCTAAACCTCCCCCATTGGGGGTGTATCCTGTCCAAAAACCCCTCAATAAAGGAAAGAAGGGAAGTCGACCCCTATAAATGACCTTCTCACTGCTCACCCAACCCGTCATTTGGGTACTTAGTATAAGTGAGAAGGGAATTTATTCAAATTTGGTGCCCCTGCCACGAGAATTTTCGGACGTGGGAGTCCATTGCTAAGCGACTTTCATCGTAGTTGTTGTCACTGTTGTAGTATCGTCTGTCGTTGTCCTCATCTTCCTTTGGCACGACCGAACCTTTAGGCTGAGCTCCATCAAAGTCGGCCGCATCGATGATGGGGTATCTCTAACTCAGAATGAACTCATTTGATTGGGAACCATCCGGAGGACTGGCCCAGGCATTATCTTCACGGCCTTGAAGAAAATATTATGTTTCCACGCCTTCACACCGTTGTGAATTTTCTGTCGACCCATGTGGGTCGTATTCACCGAGATTTCCATCGTGGTACACTCTCAGACGACCAATCTATGATATAACCGGCCGACCTGCATCCCTCGAGTGGAGTTTAATGTAGGGTAACATGCCTCTTTTGAGAGTTTTAATTAAGGTAGGAGACCCCTTGTGGGACTTTAATCTGGGCAAAACCTCATAACCCAGGGCTCCATCCGGTTCAACGGGCCTAACCTAGGGCATTGACTAGTCAAAATTCCCAAAGAGGGATGGATATGGTCCAAATGCCCCAAACGGGGGTTGGATCCGGTCCAGATCCCCAAGTAGGGGTTGGATCCAGTCCAGATCCCCTACTTGGGGTTGGATCCGGTCCAACCAAACCCCCAAGTAGGGGTTTGATCCGGTCCAAACCCTCCTATGGAGGGAATTGGGGGGGGGGGGCAGCCCCTATAAATAGTCCCCACTATTCATCTAATTCCACGTGGAAGAAGGGAAAACGATGTTCCCCACGTGTGTTTGGTGCTTTTGTGTCTGGTTTGTGGCTTCCTGCACCATTTATTGCGTGGAAGGGCTCCATTTTCTTAAGTTTGTGCCTTCCTCGTCAATTTTACTCACTATGTGAGTTACAAAACATTAATCTCTCGCGGAATTATTTGTTTTGTGGGTACTTTGGCCATTCCGCATACCCAACTGAATTTTCTCGGGACACATACGTGTCACCCGACATTGAGACGGCACAGACTATTGTGTCTTTTCATGTCCGCCGTTGGATTTAAATTCCATTTTTCCCCTGGTTGTTTTGAGGGAAAAATAAATTGGTTCAACATTGCCCCAGCTGCATCTGCTGTTGCCACTCTTCCTCTGTCACCGCCTCCCTGGTAGTGACCCGAACCATGAAGTCCACCCCACTGAGCGAGAGGAGGATCGCTGGGAGAGCTTCCAGAGGAGACAGAGCTGAGATTATGTGAACAGTGCCAACCTCCACCATCTCGAATGATCTGGCTAAGAACCCGATGCCGGCGTCGTCGCAGAGGCACAGGAGGACCCCTGCAAATCTGACCCAGAGTGAGAAACTCCCCGGTATCGAGAAGGTGCCTCTCTCTAGGTTCATGCGGAGGATTGATCCTCCTGCTGCCAGAACCCCAGCCTCTGCCGCTTCCCTTGCTCCTTTTGCACAAGATGCAATGGCTAGAAGACCCTCTTTGTGCTTTCTCCTGACGTCCCATGGTCCTCCAGTTCCCCATTGGTTGTCCAATAGAGCCCTGGCGTCTCCGCCTCCGTCCCACCTAGAAGTGGGGCTAACCAGATGCACCACTCGAGCCATTCCAGACGTGCTGACATGCTCTCAGGGGAGAACCCTCCTAAGACCACGGGTTCCATCATCCTCGAATTGGTATTGGATGCCAGTCTCTGCCTCACAACATCCGCATACATTTTTCCACCCCTTCCTCCTCCCACCTCTGGCCATTGCCCTCCCATCCGGGCCCTGCAGAACCTCTGCAGGTGTCCCTTTTGCCGGCAGCGGAAGCAAGTGGGGGCCAAGCAGGCAGTGCCAGTGAGGGTATACCAGGGAGATTCCGGCGATGGTCCCCACTCCTCGGGGGGTTGCGATGCACCCCCAGCACCCTCTCCATGCCCAGTGCCTCTGGGTGGAAACGGCCCACTAACTTGACTGATCACAATCGTGATCATCTGTTTGAAGGGGGAAAAAGTCTCATGAAAGGCATAAAACCAGTCTGATTCATTGGATTCAGACCCACCTTCTGCCGATTCATCAGTGGTTTGGCAAATTCTAGTCATCCCTTGCTTGTCTTGGATCTGCTACTAGTGAGGATCGCAATCCAAATTGGCTGACTTGGACTGTTGGCCTATTTTGAATTCTGAGCTTGTGGATCCTCATCTTCCTCATCCTTTCGTCTCCACTTTTGAGCCACTTTGCAGCCACAATGAAATCCACAATATCTTCTGAGATGGACTTTAAAAATGTCAACCATAAAACCCCTTTCAGCACTTTGTACCCACTACCCACTATGGGCACGTGGATGCCCCCCGTTGCAGCAATCCATATTCAACGGAATCCAATAGCGGTATTCTAATGAGTTTTGAATTGTCATTGGACCAAGGTCCATCTTTTATCATAGCCTAGGAGGCATGCATGAACCTGTGGTGTAGGATCATACAAGTATGCACAGAAATTTGCCAGGAAATTACGAGACATAGGTACAGTCCATATCTGTGCATATGACAATCCAAGAGTCTATAGCTGAAAAGAAGTACGTAGCTTAAGATAAGTGCAAGTACATATCCAAAGGTTAATGAACTGACGGAGATGGCTAGACACAACCTTGTGAAAGAGATTGTATAAATTGAACCAATGTGCCACACTATTAATGTGGGCTGTCATCTGAGGTAAACTTCAAGGGGTTCATTAATGTACTCAGCAGGAATCATTGCCCCATATGTTGACCTGCCATATGTACTTTCATCTATTCTTAATTATTTGTGCTTCAGTAATGAAATGGCTTCAAGCAAATGTTACGTATGCACTCAAGGAAAATCATCATAAAGCAATAAAATGCTATAATAACTTTTCATTTTTTATAGTTCATCTTCTTCAATCCCTCGTGTGTCCTTACTTAAGTGACTGCCAAAATACCACAGAGAAGGAATTCAGACTTTTTCAATCTTCAGTTATTTAAGGGCAACTATCTTTCTAGGAATCCTACAGTGCCACTCCTTTTACTTAATCCATTTGCCACCCTTATCTCCAGTGTCCGATCTCAAGGTTGGACGGTCGAGAATTCGGGTTATCTTTCAGTGCTTGGGTTCCTGTGTTGGTATGTCAATTGCCATATGACTCTTGCATAGGGTTCATGGTAGTTCTTTTGCCTACGTTTATCTCCTTAATAATGGAACATAGATATGGAATGATATTTTTGGTGCTTCTTTAAGCTATATTTGTTTGTAGTGGGGCTGGTTCTGATGGTACTTGTTTCCACACTTGTTGCAGTATCCTTCTGGCACACCAGAGCTGCCTCAGGGAATGTCTGAAAGTCCAGCTATCAGTGGGATTGGAACAACTGCTTCTGGTCTCAGTAGTGGTACTGGTAATCGGCGCTCCGCTTTCATCGGAAGCTGCAAGCATCATATATGGCAAGCAATCAGAGCATCATCTGCTGCTCCTTACTATCTTGATGATTTCTCAGATGGTAGACTTCATATTTGCTTCTATTCTTATGGCCTTGCCTAATTTTTTGATCACAGACTTCATCCTTTGCCTTTATTCTTGTACCCTTGCTTTCTTTTTTCTTATTTGTGCAGCGTATCAAATCACTGTAACAACTAGCGTTATAAGTTGTTTCTTGTTGTATAATCTTCTTTTCTTCTCTTTGCTTCTCTCAGATGTAAATCGCTGGCAAGATGGGGCAATTGTAGCAAATAATCCCACTATATTTGCCATAAGAGAAGCACAGCTTTTATGGCCTGACACACGAATTGACTGTGTTGTTTCTATTGGATGTGGTTCAGTTCCAACAAAGGTGAGCTGGGCATCTCAAGTGCTTTATGAGGTCATGCCTCTATGTAACTTCTTCATTCAATTGCAGCACTGATGTTCACTTATTGGAGTCTTGGATAATAGGGTGTATGCTTGTAGGGTTCCTATTCTTTTGACTCGGCATCATATGCAGTAATTTTTATGTGCCTAATTGCTCCCCTTTATGTTGGATGAATTTTTTCCCATCAAAGGGGTACTGGAAAGGCAGAGACCACCATCTGGTCATGATTTACATTTTTCCATCTAATTGATCACAACATATCATGCAATATATACCCTCTTATTGTTAGTTGTGGCCAACAAAGGAGCATATCTGGAAAGAAAGATTGAAGCCAGTATCTATTCATGTTTATATTGATCCATCAAATTGATCACAAGATGTTATGCAATGTGTGCGCTCCTGCTGCTAGTTGTTGAATTTAGTATGAAAAAATGTATCTTTAGTATAACATCAAACGGTGGGAAGGACTGCTTGAAACAGCTGGCAGTAAATGTGGGATAGCTGTTTCATCCTAGGTTAATGTTTTGCTATTGTATGTTTATTTAGGCCCGGAGGGGTGGTTGGCGCTACTTGGATACTGGGCAAGTGTTAATTGAGAGTGCATGCTCTGTGGATCGAGTGGAGGAAGCATTAGATACATTGATACCTATGATTCCCGATGTGCATTACTTTCGGTTCAATCCAGGTACTAACGTTTTTGTTTTGTGCTTATCCCTGGCATGCATTAGTTACAGACAACTGGGTTAATGGCTGTGTCTCAGTTCCCAACTGTACATTTTGAAGAAAGAGGAGAGTTTTGTTCTTGATTATTATTGTTTCTTGCTCAAATTTTAATGAAGGGAGATTTCAGTTGCCCAACTAGGCAGCTGGCCAGTTAGCTCTGGAAGGTCTTTAAGTCTGACTTCACTCAATGGCACCCAGTGCATGTACTATGAAGGGGGTTGGTTCACGTGGCTTAGGTTTGCTCCCCCAAGCTTGCTTATTGGTACAGTCAAGACCTTTGGTATGGCCTTCCCTGGAAGGTCTAGCCTAGGTTTTTGATGAGGTGTGGGGAGAATCTTTTCCCTGTCAACCAAAAACCAGTGCTTGAGAGATATTTCTCATGTTATGCATTTTTTTAGCAAATAATAACTGCATTTTTCCCATCTCACACAGTATCATGCTGCTATTTTGACAGTTGATGAGAGATGTGGTATGGAACTAGATGAGACTGATCCTGCTGTCTGGCTCAAACTGGAAGCTGCAACCGAGGAGTACATCCAGTGCAACTTGCAGGCTTTCAAGAGTGCATGTGATTGCCTAGTTCCACGTTACCAAAGTGAAGAAAAAGTGTCAGAGAAGCTGAAACCTCAGCATTTTCCCAAGGCAAAAGCTTTGAATGCCGGTATTTTTTTTGTCTTGTTTTGTTCTGAAATTATTTTTTTTCTAAAATGAAATGTTCTTTTTTGAACTTTTCTTATCCCATTACCCTGTAGAAATTGATCCTGAGTTCTATATTGTAGTGAATGATGAGAATGGCCCATCCTTGGGTTGGAGGCGAATGGTACTTCTTGTAGAATCTTCTCATGGTCCTGATTCAGGGAAAACAATCCACCACGCTCGGTCTCTAGAAACATTTTGTGCCCGTACTGGAATCAGATTGTCCATTTTGAATCGTTCACCTTGGTTTTCTAAACCTGCATCTACATTTCCGACGCCATTCACATCGCCTTTGTTCACTGGTAGCTTTCCATCAAGTCCACTTGTATACAGTCCTGATCTTGGTCCACAAAGAATGAATCGTATTGATTTAGTTCCCCCACTTAGTTTGGATGGTCCACAAACTGGGAAACCATCAGCTTCACCACCAGTGTCTCCTGTATCTTGGCAGCCTTCTATACCTGTTCGACAATTACATGAGAAACTGCAAAACCTGCCCCAAGTTGGAATAATACATCTGGCTCTTCAGAGTGATGCAACAGGTCTAATTTTGAGGTAACACGACCTTCTCTTTTTGTTTGATATAGTGGTGGCTGCTGCTGGCTATGATAGTTACAACATCCTTTCATGTTTGTACCAAACTACTGTTTCTTGAGTAATATTTTTGTTGCATTGTCTTTATGCTATGCAGTTGGCAAAATGATGTATTTGTAGTTGCTGAACCTGGGGAGCTTGCTGATAGATTTCTTCAGAGTGTTAAATCAAGTTTGTCATCAATCATACGAGGTCATAATCACGGGGAGGCTTTTTCCTTGGCAAAAATTGTATCTGTTGCAGACTTGGTTTCATACCATCGAGTGTTTCAAGTTGGGGGTATTCTGCATCAATATATGGGACGGCAAACACAAGTATGCTTCTCTGGATCGATGGATTCCATATCCATTTTTCTTGTCTGGGAAGGTTGTTCACTTTGTGATTTTCCTAATGCATCTAGGTTATGGAAGATGACCAAGAAATCGGGGCATATATGTTTCGAAGGACGGTGCCTTCTGTTTATTTGACCTCAGAAGACATTCGTTGGATGGTAAATTCTTTTGACTTGCATTCAATTTGACAATCCTTTATTGATCAGTCTACAGGCAAAGATCAACACTTGTGTCACCAAAAATCTCTAAAACTGATAGACTGTGTAACTTGAAAAATCAAATCCTTTGACTTTTGGGATTGTCATGTACGGCTACCACCATCCTTACGTAGCCATTGTCCTTGTTGACTTATTCTCTTGTATAGGCTGGTGTCTGACTGCAAAAGTTGGAAAATCAAATCCTTTGACTTTTGGGATTGTCATGTATGGCTACCACCATTCTTATGTAGCCATTGACCTTGTTGACCTATTCTCTTGTATAGGCTGCAACTCTGGCAAGGTTGACAGGTGGCCGGTTACAACAGCCACTGGCGATGTCTACTGGCTGCTGTTGGATCCTTCCTTTTGAAGGCAGAAAGGGATGAGAGATCTGATTGGCTAGGTTGGCCAAGCCAAGGGGAGAAAGCCAATGCTTGGATGGATCAGCTTGATAATTTAGAAAAATCACAAAAATATGGAAAAAAAATAAAGAAAAATCAAGAACAGTAGAAAAAATGGAGGTGGCATTTCAGTTCAGAATTCGAAGGTGTGGTTGGACTTCTCAAATTGAATTTAATTTTTTTTCTTTCATTTTCTGGAGGAGATTGGGCACCCCCTCCCAAAATCGGCTTGGGAGGAGGCATCTCAATTTTGAACAGAATCAGTCAACCCTACGATCCACTGCCTGGACTGGTTCAACTTTTGGTTGGATCGGCCGATTTGTTGAAGTCTCAGATAATCTAGGGCCAATTTGGACGAGTTTGAGCTAATTGCAGTCACTCCTACATTTTTTTTCTTTTTGAATTTGTTTGATAAACCATGCAGGATCAATTCTGGGGATGGAAATCATGGAAATCAAGTTGACTCCCTCTTATCTCAACCCACATTGGCCCATCCTGCAAACACTGTGCATGTCAGCATCCATTGTTAAATTTTATATGTTTCAATAGGGAACATTCCAAAATTATGTCTTTAAAATGCATGATAGCTTTTCTTTTTCCCTTCCACCACTCTTTTAGATTGAGACAGGCAATCTGATTGAAGACATGTAGAGGGGCAAGACAAATCAAGCTACTATTAAGGACAATTATTCCTTAGTTATGCAGTATCTTATTTGACTGTTGGCCCATGTTAAACTGTCTAGGCCGATACCCCATAGGCCCATACTAGCTAATTCCCAGGTGTTCCAAACCTTAAAGCTGTTGCTAAGGATTTCATATTGCACTCATGGATATTAGTTTGTTCAACTAGATGCTCACAAAAATGGTTATTTTGGACGCTAGTGCAATTGATCCAGGGATCTTGCAGAAGTTAAAGGGATGTGCATTGCCATAAAATAGTTGAGCGTCAGGAAACAGGCCATGCCTATGAGGAAACTTGTCTAATATGTCTGACAGATTATATGCTATTCAGGTTTAAACTCATTGTTATTTGTTTTGAAAGTGGGTAGTACCACTAATTGTATTAAATGAAAAAAAAGGGATGTCCAAGTATAGTCCATGAGCTCCCCAAAAAATCCCTGTACAAAAGGTCACACCAAGACAGTGTGAAAGACACTAACCCCCAAGCAAAACAAAAAAGAGAGGAGTCGAGAGAATTCACATTACAAAGCAACTTCGCCATTCCCTCACTCTATTACCAATGAAAGATACAAGAGATTCCTCTGCTCTAGCCTCCCTCCTAAAAGTCCTATTGTTTCATTTGCACCACAAAGACCAAAGGGTGGCATGCAAGATTATCCACCACACAACTCTATCACCTCTAAGGGGCCACCATTTATCCCACGACTCAATGAAGTGATGCAACTCTCTCTGACTGCTGATGGCATAGTAGGCTCTCCTAGCAAGGCTCTCCCACACCTCCTGTGAGTAGGTACAACCTACAAACAGATGGTCTAGGATCTCATCCTTTTGACCACATAGGCAATAGGTCGGCTGGATGTCTGGAAGGAAATGAAGCAACCTGTCTTGAGTGGGCAACTTCTTGTGGGAAATCTTCCAAGTAAGAAGCTTCACCTTCAGCGGACTCCGCGACCTGCACACTTGAGAGGCGAGACTGTGCCGCACCCCTCTATCAGAGATAATGGAGTAAGTAGACCTCACTGAGGTCCCCTCGTTACCCCACCTTCAAGTCCACGTATCCTTTCTATCAGGATGTGGAGCATAGGTGAGGAGGAAGAGCAAGAGATCCTGAAGCTGCTCCATCTCAATGATCCTGAGGTCTCTCTTGAAGGTCAGTGCCTAGGTGTCTCTTGAAAGCTGGGAGTCAAAACCACGGTGACCGACCTCAAGAGGTCAGCTGAAACAACAAAAGATTGCGGAAGGAAGCCTCCAACGTGAAGTCTCCGCAACATTTGTCATTCTAGAAAATGCATTGGTCGCCTTTCCCTAGACGGACTCGTATGCCGTAGAAATACTGCGCTAAATCGGGGAAGTTCGATACTGTGGTACTGAATCCAAATCCCAAACTCTGCTCCTGCTGAAGTATCTCTGCCTAATAACCTGTGTCCACAACCCATCATCTCACGCCCTCAACCTCCATAATCACTTACACAAGAGTGCCAAATTGAAGTCTCTAACATTTTTGATCCCCATGTTTCCCTCTTCCTTACTAGCAATCACCCTTCCCCACTTGATATCATGCCATCCTCTACATGTCCTCCCACTCCCATGCCAAAAGAATTTTCCTTGAATAGACTTAATCTTCTGCATCACGGACTTTGGGATCCGGAACACAGAGAGAAAATAGATAGAGTTGTCCAAAACTGATCTGCATAATACTAACTTGCCACATGAGAGCAATTTAGCCTTCCATCTAGCCTATCTAGACTCATACCGTTATATAATAGGTAGCCAATCTGCACATAGTAGAGCACCTGGGGTCAGAGGAAACTCCAGGTAGGAGATAGGGAAGGCTCCTAACTGACACTCAAAAATACACGCTACCCTCTGAAGAGTCACGTCCTTCATGTTAACACCAACTGGCATACTCTTGTTGAAATTGACTTTAAGACTAGTGACCTCCAGCAATTCTAGCAAAAGTCTAGCCACATAAAGTTGTTGCTCATCGTCTGCTAGGAATAAGATGGTATCATCGACATACTGCAAGTGAGAGACTGAGAGACCTCCTCTCCCAACCTGGAAACTCTCGATCAGACTTGAAGCCTATGCTCTCAGCTATACCTTACTCAACACATGAGCCACTAGCACGAAGAGGAGAGGGGCCATAGTGTCTTCTTATCTCATCCCCCTCCCACTATAGAAGAAAGAAGACGGCTTGCCATTGGCAAGGACAACAAATGAAGGAGAGGAAATGCATGTTTAGACCCAACATGTCCATTTATCTCCAAAGCCCATCTTGTCCAACACATCGAACAAGTAAAGGCAATCGACTCTATCATAAGTCTTCTCGAAGTCGAGCTTCAGGACCACCCCTTTCTTCCTCTCATTCTTCATGGCAAATAGACATTCATAGGCCACCAAGAAGTTATCCTGAATGTGTCTCCCTCTAATGAAGGCTCCCTAGAAGTAGCTGACCATCCTGTCCATAACACTATCCAATCTACCTGCCAGTAATTTGGTGATGCTTTTGTAGGTGCTATTCAGCAAACTAATAGGTTTGAAGTCTCGAAAATTTAGGGCTCCTTGTTTTTTTAGGATAATGACTACGAGCGTTTTGTTAATACCCCCCAACTAAGCCCTTCCCTCCTGAAACTGGCTCACTGCTGTCAAAAGCTCTGCCTTGATGATATCCCATCACTTTTGGAAGAAGGCCAACGGGAAACCATCCAGTCCTGGAGCTTTGTCCCCTGCAAGTGAGAAAACTGTTTGGTGAACCTCTTCTGTAAATCCCTATGAGATAGCCTCCCTCACCTTGGGTGAGAGACATGGAAGGAGATCATCTGCAATCCTCGGCCTAAAGTGGTCCTCCTTTGAGAACAACCTGGAGCAATAGTCCCTCGCCAGTGTCCTGATCTGCTCATCTGAAGATATAGAGAGCTCACCCCCCCTGATGCAAGTAATGGTGTTAACTCTCCTCCCTGAGGCAGTGCGCTGAAAGTAATCAATATTTTTGTCCCCTTCTTTGATCTATATGTCCCTCGATCTCTCCCTCTAGTATATTTTCTCCCTAGAGAGGATCTCATCAAACTGACCTCTTAAAGCAGCTTTGAGGCTCCTATCCTCTGCATCCATATGTCCTACCCATAGTTGTCAAGGCGGGCGCCTAGGCGTCGCCTAGGCGCCGCCTAGGCGCCCAGGCGCTCTTGAAATGGCTAGGCACTGCAGCGCCTTATTGACACCGGAAAAGGCGAGCTAGGCGGTCGCCTAGGCGCCAAGGCGGGCGCCTAGGCGCCAAGGTGGACGAACGGTGACCGGTCCGAACCGGATCTGACCCGGTTATGTACGTTTAACTCTTTCTTTTTTATATTTTTCTTGATGTTATTATATTCTTTTGTAATATTTCTGAATTTTTTACATTTACTTTTGAATCTATTGTAATTTTTTACATTTACCTTGGCGACTGTACATCATTCCATATCTCAGGTCTTGAAAATGGAAAGAAACCCCCAAATTATGTGAATCACCATAACCTTGGAAGATATTCCATGGTCAGGGAAAAAGAAATCTGATAACGAATAACTTTGCCAAATAAAGAAAATGTACGAGGTATACATAAGTGAATAGTTAAGAATAAAATCATATCATTAAAAAAACACCTTACAAGCTCAAACAAACAGACTAATATGTCAACTGTAACCCAAATAATAAAAAAATGATGTAAGGTATCAACTATTGTCTTGTGGCAGAATCCATTCAAAATAAAATAAGCCCGTGGATATAAGAAAGTAGGACAAGTTATGCATCCTTTCCAGAGCATGCAGCAAGGACATGCACATTACGAGATGTTTGTTTTTAGCCAGTCCCTCTTCTCAATGACTCCTCAATTAGAGAACTGATCAAGGGCATGCACATTAAGCAAATTATATACACGTTCATCTATTTTTATGGCTACTCCTCGATTTTTTGTAAAATAATTATCGAGTGCATCACTTCTTCATCTTTCTTGATGATTTTTTTACATTTACTTTTGAATCTTTTAGATTTACTTCTAAAATTTTTGTAATTTTTTGATACAATTTAGTTTTCTATAATTGTCATATAATTTAATTATAGTAATTTCTTCATGTAATTTATTTTTTTGTATTTTTCACATTTTTTATTCTTGATTTATATATTGGAGGATATATATTTTATATTTTTTAATTAGTGGCCGAAGTGTCGCCTAGGCGACGCCTAAGCGGACGCCTTATCGCCTAAGCGCTTAGGGATCCCGTGAACGCCTTGGGTCGCCTTGTCGCCTTGACAACTATGGTCCTACCTCTCCAAGTAGTCTAGGCCCTCAATTTGCTAAAGGATTCTATCTTTTGTTGCCCTCTCTGGGAGGGTTTTGTCTACCCCCAAGTCCTCAGGACTTGAGTAGTGTGTCTTAGGTTCAACACTGAAGTAGCCATAGTAGATCTACTAGTAACCTGTGTGGTTCATGCTCCCCTGACTGTGTCCATAAAATCTACCTCTCGGAATCAAAACTTCTCAAGTCTGAAGCTAAACCTCCTAACCTGCGGACAACTGGTCTTCAATAGAATAGGTTGTGGTTCGACACTGGCCTAGCCAAAGGATGCACCTGCACATGAGGATAGTGATTCTCTTAATCAACAGAAACCAAGAATTTGTCTAACCTGGAGCATGAAGCATCAACTCTCATGTTGGACCAAGTGAAAGCCCATGTGACATGTCTCGATGTCCACCAAATCGCCTCCTCGATGAAGGCAGTGAAGTCCTCCATGTTCTCTGCATAAACACTCTTCCCCGTCCTCCTTCAAGGGGTAGCCACCACATTGAATCCCCACAATACACCAAGGCCTGCTAGAAGAAAGGTGCAAACGGACCAAGTCTTTCTACAAAAGTCGTTTCTCTTCCCGACTTTGGGGCCCATACACAAGGATGGGAAACGTATCGATTTCGGTCCATACCGAAACGATTTCGGACCTGCTTACTGTAGCAGGTCAGAAACTTAACATTTTTAATATGTTTCACCCGAAACTTACCCGTTTTGGCTCGAAACTGCCCGGTTTCTGCCGAAACCGGATGTCTGCTCTCCCTCAGATTCTCAGATCTGAGGGAGAAGTGTGTTGCTACAACACCCTTGCAAGTGGAGCCTCCTCCAGGTCGAGGGATTTGCTGCCGCCGCCGCCGTTTGCAGCGTGTAGCTGCAGCCGTCACCATTTCTTGCTGTAGATTCCTAATAGATCTTGTAAGTTTTTATTTTTTATGGTTGGTTTGATAGTTTTTTTTGTTGTAGGTAAGGTTCTCTTCAATATATTAATTTTCATATGTTAAATAGGTTAAAACTCCAAATTAACTCCTAATTAGTTATTTAAATTTGAGACTTTTGTTCAATTAAGTTTAATTAGGGTCAATTGGAGCTCAATTAGGGTTGAAAGTTTCAAGCATATCTGGATGGAGAGAGGATGCATCATCATGTGTGATGGTTGGACTGGTACTATGAAGAAGTCCATGATTAACTTTCTGGTCTATTGCATCGAAGGTACAATATTTGTTAAATTTGTAGATGCATTAAGTTATGAAAAGAATGCAAATTATTTGTTTCATTGGATGGATAAGATGGTAGACCAAATTGGAGAGGACAATGTTGTGCAAGTAGTCACTTTTAATGAAGTTAGTTATAAGGCTGCAGGGAAGAAGTTGATGCAGAAGCGTAGACATTTATATTAGCTCCCATGTGTAGCACATTGTATGAATTTGATACTTGAAGTCATTGGGAAAGAAAATAATGTGAAGAAGACAATTGAGAGGGCACAAAAAATCACCAAGTATATTTATGGCCATCCTAGGATATTGAACATGTTCAAGGAGCAAGCAAGTGGGGGGCGAGATGTCCACTGAGATGTGGACAGTAATGTATTGGCTTTCATTGCAATTAGGGTGCTCAGTCAAACAACATCAGCAAGTCAATGTGAAAGAAATTGGAGCACGTTCAGCCTTATACACTCAAAGGTTCGCAATCAGCTAAAGGCTGAACAGTTAGAAAAATTGGTTTGCTGCCACTACAATATGAGACTGAGAATAAAAAACATGAAGTTGAGACAACAACTGCAGGACAAACGCGTCGCAAATGATACAACTCCAGAAATTGATGTGGACGCTTTATTTATTGATGACAATCTCTTGCAGTATAGAGAGATGTCGATTTGATATAGTTTTTCTTGATTTAGAGAAGGCGTACGATCGAGTACCGAGAGAATTGATTTGGTGGACATTAAGAAAGAAAGGAATCTCTCAAGGATATGTCGATTTGATTAAGGATATGTACGGCGGTGCTATTACCAGTGTTCGAACTATTGCTGGGGAGACTGCTGAATTTCCCGTTTCTATAGGTTTGCATCAAGGTTCTGCACTAAGTCCGTATCTCTTTGCCTTAGTTCTGGATGAAGTAACTAAACAATTGCATGAGGATATCCCTTGGTGTATGCTTTTTGCAGACGATATTGTTTTAATTGATGAGAGTATTGATGCTCTAAATGCTAAGTTAGAGCGTTGGAGACTTGCCTTGGAGTCTAAAGGTTTTAAAATTAGTAGGAGCAAGTCAGAATTTATGCACTGTAATTTTAGTAATGGGAGAGTGGTTCAGGAAGACATGGTTCTAATTGATGGACATAACATTCCGAAGAGTAGTAGCTTTCGATACTTAGGGTCTATCATACAAGAGAATGGGGAGATTTATGATGACGTTACACATAGGATTAAGGCAGGTTGGTTAAGATGGAGAAGTGCATCAGGTGTCCTTTGTGATCGTCGTATGCCTGTGAAACTCAAAGGGAGGTTTTATAGAACGGCTGTGAGACCTGCTCTGTTATATGGTACCGAGTGTTGGGCAGTACGAAAGGAACACATCCACAAAATGTGTGTAGCAGAGATGAGGATGTTGAGATGGATGTGTGGCAAGACTAAGAAAGACAAGATTAGGAATGAGCGCATCCGTAAGGACTTAGGGATAGCTCCAATTGATAGTAAAATGAGAGAAAATAGACTCAGGTGGTTTGGACATGTGTTTCGTCGCCCTAACTCAGCGCCGGTTAAAAGATGTGATCAAATCTTAGTGGATGCTAGTAGAAGAGCTCGAGGAAGGCCTAAAATGAGATGGTGCGATGTTATTAGGAAGGACATTAGTTCCTTGAGTTTAAATATGAATATTGCACTTGATAGAAATCTTTGGCGGAACAGGATTCATGTAGTCGACCCCAATTAATTGGGACAAGACTCTGATGATGATGATGATGATGAATCTCTTGCAGTCTTGGGTTGAGATATGAGAGCAGGTTGATGAGCCCGTTTTTGATGTTGATGATAGAACATGAGTAGAGGGCATATTAGATGAAGATGAGCCAAGAGATCCAGAATTCAGAAGATCAACAAAGAGGTCCAGAGAGACTCATGTGCACCATAGAAAGGACCCAACTTTATTTGTTCATGACACTGAGCAGCAGCGTGAGTTTGAGCCAGCTAGAAACTCAGAATTAGATAGCAGGCCAGTCACTCCTAGAATAGTCAAGCCACCTCCATCCTTAAGAAGAAGTACATCAGTACATGAGCTAACTAAGAGGACAAGTGCTGTTGCTCGAGAGGACCTAGCAATTGAGCAGTTGAAGTAAATTTATGTGAGGCACATGCCAAGGGAAAAATGACTCCTCTCAAAGATGAATGAAATGATCACACCAAAAGAGAAAAAAACATCCCCAAAGGCTAAAAGGTGATTGGTTTCTTATCGTTCCGATGATGATGATGATGCCAGTGCAGCTGCAAGTGCTACTACTGGCGGTGGCACATATCCACCTACGTTCTCCCTCCACGTTGACACAGGCATAGGATACAGTGATAGTGAAGGAGGATATGATTCATAGAGCTAATATGGACATCCATCAGGTTATGAAGTTTCTCAACAGGAAGCAAGCATGTATGGGTGGGGTCATCAATCAGAATTTCAATTCCATCCAGTTCCACCGAGTAGCAGTTATGGGTCAGCATTCTCTTCTCATCCTCAAGGTTCTACTTCTTATGCTGATTCTGGATTCTAATCAAGCCAACAACCTTACACTCCAAGAGGGATCCAAAGAGGGATGCAGGACTTGACTACATCATTATTTGGTTACAGTGAATATACAGAATACATGCAACCTTTTTATAGCTATCAACATCAGAAGTCAGACGATGTGGGAGAATGTCCTTTTAGCTATTATCCATATTAGTACATCATCATTTGGGTAATGATCATTTAATTTCTGTAACATTTACTGTGTCTAATTAGGTTTATTGTACTGTTTGAACTTACTTCATGCTTAATATGTATTCAAGAATATTACTTTAACATGTCCAATGCCTACTTCATGTTTATTGCACTTAATCATATTTCTTTACAGTCAAATACATGTCTAATGACTTTTTCTGATTATATATGATTATTTATATTTTTCTGATTTTTTTATTTTTACTTTTTTTGAATGTTTTGAACCGGTTTCGGCCGAAACCAAAACCGAAACCGGTATGTTTCGATTTCGGTCCCGGCCGAAACTGGTACCGAAATCTGTACTGCCATCCTTGCCCATACAACTCAATGATGTCCCAAGAGAAACTCTCTCTCCCATTATTAAAGTGAAGGGAGATAGCCCACTTGGTCACATTTCTATCCAGCATCACCTCTTCAACCTCAAAAGGATTTCAAAGGATCATAATCCCCTCGGACTTGCCCTCCGTTGGAGACACAACTCTTATGGAAAGTCTAGCACTCCCTAACTCCTTCATAAGGGATTCACCATCCCCTTCACATTTCGTCTCTTGGATACAAAGAATGTCAATCTTACATCTCCTATTCAGCTTCTTCACTGCCTTCTTCTTCTCCACCCCCCTAGCCCCCTCATATTCTATGAGGCAATCCTCATGAAGATAAAGTAATATACCTCTCCTCCCTACCACCATCCTCCTCCCTCTCTCCTTTCTGCTGAGTTCTCTCTCTCTTTGCCGAATCGAAGCACCTCACCTCTTCCTAATTTTGGTGAATGCCTCTTTCACATCTTCATCTGTCCCAGTTTTAAAGGAAATACCTACCTTTTCAGCCAACTCCCTCACCTTCTCCTCCGTAATTTTTTCTATTATTTCTATCATCTCCCTTACTTACTCCCTCCCCAGGTAGCTCCTTACCTTCATCTCCTCTCCTACAGTAAGTAGAGTAGCAGGTCCTCTCGGCGACTCCTGGACTTCTTCCTCCCCTGTTGTCAGAAGTTCCTTCCCATCCTCTTGGTGATCGGATGCCTGGACAGCCCCACCTGGGCTAGGCATCACCTGGAGCCGACCTTCCCTTGCCACTTCGCCTCCACACTCGCCTGCCTCTAACAGGAGGACCTGAGGAAGAAGGCTCATCGGTGGAACAACACAGATGGGCTCATCCACCTGATGACCCTGTGCCGGCTGGGAAAGAGGGTCCAAGTCAGATGACAGATGGATGGCTTCAAGAGGGCCACTGTAAGAAGCGCCACTATCCACATCGGGTTGGAGAGGTCGTCGGAGATCGCCGGAGCAGACCGGCGCTGGTGTCGGGGCTCCTCCACTCTACGCCAGCACGACTTGGGGTCGAGTTCCTGTAGCAGAAACTGGGCGAAAGAGACAACCCACCCAGAGTCCTCGAAACCAGCTAACCCCATTACCCCTGGATCCGACGGGTAAGTTCCGTGTAGTCTGATCCGGGTCCGGGTTCTAGACAAAAGGGGTCGATCCACCATCCACTTCGCGTTGGCCCACTGGCCCAAGCCGGCTCTCACCCGGGCCCAACTGACGGATCCTACCCATTGACCCGTCTTGAGCGTCCGGTCCAAGTACCACCAGCCCAGCATTGAACCACCCAACTCCTTGCGGCCCATACACGAACAACCCATCTCCCGTGGGGGGCCGGTTTGAATTCAAACCGCCCGCCACGATACCTTCTTCCACCTCCGATCTGGGCAAAGGGTGCCCTAATTGCATGTGCTGCAGTCGCTTCGCCTCTGCCACTGCCTCACCCAATGAGGCCTCAAAATGAACTCAACACTACTGACAGAGAAGAGGATCGTGGAGGGAGGTAGGGACGGTGTTGAGACAGAAACGATGGCCTCCACGGTGGTCACTCCGTACCCTGGTATCAGTCGGAAGGTGACATACTCCATTTTTCCGAACGAGCTGGCTAAGAAATCAATGCCCGCTTCGTTGCAGCAGCACAACAGCACCCCTGCAAAAGAAACCTAGAAGGAGGACTTCTTTGGAGTGGAATATGTCCCTCGCACCAGCTCCCTGGGCTGGATACTGAGGATGGACCCTCCCCCCACCAACACCCTGGCATCCGCCGCCTCCTTAGCCCCTTGTACATCTGCAACGATGGCTAAAAGGCCACCTTTGTTCGACCTCCACACCACCCAGGCTCCACCTGCTCCCCAACGGTTGTCCAGCAATGCCCCTTGCAGAGGAGACAGCCTAACTCAACAATGAAGCCACTCTATACGCCCGGACATGCTCTGTGGAGATAGCACTCCCAAAACCACCGGCTCCCCACACACCAGCTGAGGCTTGACCCCCGGCCTCTGCGTCACAACCTCCGCGTAGGTTCTGCCTCCCTCCGACCTTCCCCCTTCCGGCCTTGCTCCCCCCACCGAGGCCCTGCATAACCTCTGCGGGTGGCCCTGCTGCCGGCAACGAAAGCAGGTTGGACCCAGACCTGCCCCCCTCCCCCCGCTACTCCTCTCCGGCGAGGTCCACTGCCCCCCGACAGGAAACGGTTCGCCCCAGGCACTCTCTCCATCCCCAGAGTCTCTCTCTCTCTAGAAAAGGCTAGGGATTACATGTTGAATAGATGAATAAAGTTAATACTATCTTTAAGATAGTAGAATTTGATCTTCACATTCATGCTGATTGGTGCCATATGAATTTCAAGGAAATCAGTTGTTGGTTTGAGATGTCTGCTGAATGAGACATCACAGAAGGTGTAATTATGATTCGTTTCCTAATTTCCTAAAGAGTAGAAGTGGGAAAGAAATCAAGGACTAATGGACAATGTATAGGGCTTCCTGTCACACTGTAAAGATGCCAACATGCAGTCCTATGACGAGATCTAAGACATGTCTTTGATAATTAAATGTTTTATTACGTAACACAAACTCTTTCACTCTTATAAAAATTCAACTCATTAAATTTCACTACATCCACCAGCTTTAATACTTCAAACTGGGAAAACCCGCACCTTGCCAGGAGACAAGAGGACACTTTTCAGGAGGCTGCCAAGACACCAGAATTTAGATGTGCAAGGGTGAGCTTCTAAAGCCCTTCAATGTATGCTAGAAGCCCATGAGCAACTGAAATATTTCCCCAGGTCACGTGACCGCCATGTGATGCATGTATGGGGCATCAAGTGGGCTTGAACATGTGACATCCAGGTTCAAACTGGAGTCCGTCTGCTGACTGAGCCACTTGCACATCTCTTCAAACAGGGACCTGTTAGGCAGTTCCTTCCATTTGTTTTTGAATCCGCATGGCTGCTACCTTTTTGGGCAATGGAAGCTGTGGGTACACCTTTTCCATTTCCATGTTTGCATGATCTATTCCCCTGCCAAGAATATCGTTTTGTGAAGTTTGTGATGCTTCCTCTCTTTGTAATTTTTCCTAACTAGTGTTATTTACTTGAATTGTCGAATCTACAGTTGCAGTATAGTTTTCTATTCTCCTTTTTTTTTTCGAGTTATTGCACAAGCAGTTCCATAGAGATTCATCGAATTAACTCCCTGCCGCGTGCTGATTTTCAGGTGGGTGCATGGAGAGACAGAATTGTAGTTTGCACCGGAAAGTATGGGCCCACACACATCTTGGTGAAGGCATTTCTTGATTCTGGTGCGAAAGCAGTCGTTTCTTCATCAGTTGAACCACCCAATGCTCACCCATGCAATGGAACTGGTGAATATGGTGATCTAGAAAATGGAAGGTTTGTTATCGGAGATGAAGATGGAGAGGATGAAGAACCTGAGCCAGTAAGTCCTGTGAGTGACTGGGAAGACAGTGACGCCGACAAAGTGGATCAGTCTGCGAAGTGGAAGGATGATGATGAAGAGGAACTATCCAAGTTCGTGTGCCTTTTGTATGACATGTTATACCGCGAAGGGGCTCGGGTCGATGTTGCCTTGCAGCATGCACTCCGTTCACATCCAAAATTGAGGTACTCATGCCACCTCCCAAACATACTATAGTTTTTAAAAAAAGGTCTAAGAGTATACATACAACGGCTTGCAAATAAGAGGGTTGGTCGGGGGGAGGGTGTTGAACCCAGTTTTGGAGATACAAATTGTCCTGTATGTCGTCTGCCCACCTGAGTCATCATGCCCTGGTTCAGCTTGTTTCCAGCCCTTCGCTGCTTGGGCAGGTTGTATAATCTGTACACCAGCTGAAAAAAAAGAGAAGAAATAATATATACATTTATGTTATGCATGATAACTTTACCCAACCCCCCAAATTTGATGAATGTGGCAGTGAGATCTCCTCTGTCGTGGCGCACTGCACCTCGGCACCGAGACCCGCCAGTAAAGCATCTTTAGGTATATGACCATGGTCGACGGTGCTAGGAATTTTCTGTTTACTCCCTTTTCAACATAGATTCCGAAACTCAATAAGAAAATATGAGCACATTGTCTATGTATGTTACCCTCCTGATTGATGGCAGTCTTTGAGTTCAAGGCCTATATCTGATTGGAAGGATATAGCTCAGGACGACATTGTGAGTGGTATACAAGGATTCTTAAGCAAATTCTTAAGCAAACATGCTTTAACAAAATTGACAATTATATGACGACGATGCATATGTTTTGGATGTACATCCGAGTTGATTCTATAGATAGATAGTTGCAAAACATCCTTTTAAAATGAAGCAATTATGTATACAACGTCCATGCTAAAATATACAAAATATCATAAAATACAGTGTTTCATGAAAGGGACAACGAGAAGTGACCATTTAAAAGGGAATTGTGTCATTTGATTTGGCATAGAATATAACAAAATATCATAAAATATTATGTTTCATGTGTCACGCAAATACAGTGTTTTACCGTGTTTTCAAGTAGTTTTTACATCAAAACAAACCACCCCTTCTGGCAAAAAAAAAAAAACGAATACCTTGAAAATCAAGAAATCATCTACAAGTATTATCGTTCGTCCTGAGAAGGAATTGAAAATAACCTTGGTTTAGACGAAAGAACGAGACAAACACATTTGGAATCTGTCGTGAAGTTATTCTGCAATGAAGAGCCTCAATAAGAATGGCAATGATGCTTTCTCGCCAAAACGCGATTTATAAAAGGGTGTAGCAGGACATTAACGAAAATATTAAAAGACCCAGCATCGCTTCAAGCTCTGAGGTGATTGATACTCGGTAGGGATGCCAATACAAAGGTGTGGTACGTAGATTCTGTAGCCAATCTACAACCCCAGGCAGATTTTTATCATAGCTATGTCATCTTTGTTATACGTTATCATTATCTGATCAAATTTGGGTGCCCCACTTAAAAGTTCAGGAAGAGTTTGCGCTTGACTCTGATCGTGGGGCAGTCAGTGCACCTGCTAGAAGAGGCCTCCCCGTGGGGTGGGAGCACCAAAACCGGAGCCATTGTCGAACCAGAGGAGCACTGATCTACCCAAGAGCCGTCTTGAGTTCTTCTCCCTACGGATCACTGGTGAGACTCTACTTTCGGATTGATAGGCCTTAACCATAGAGGTTCCTGCAACCTGAGGGGCTTGTGGATAAACCCGAGTTTGGCCCTGATCCTTGTTGGGAACACCCCCATATAGCAATCTTTGGGGACGGAGGGGGGGGGAATTGGCTTCTGCCGATCGCTTCGCCACTTTTCCAAATCTTCCACTCTAATGCAGGCCGGGCGGCGCCAGGCATGGAAGAATTTT
Organism: Amorphophallus konjac; assembly: GCA_022559845.1. NCBI lineage: Eukaryota > Viridiplantae > Streptophyta > Magnoliopsida > Alismatales > Araceae > Amorphophallus > Amorphophallus konjac. The sequence continues at coordinate 409,819,357 of CM040122.1, read as the reverse complement.
GGAACTTCTTGCCAAAAACCAGGATGGAGTTTAGGGTTGGATCAGATGGACTGACGAGGGAGGGATTGTATTTGTCCATCATTTCAGGTAAGGTGGCCATGGATTGCTTGTTCCAAAATTCGTGCATAAGGGTAAAAGGAACTATGGATGAACTTTGGACTGATTCTTCTAATTTCCTTCATGAGGATGCCCTTTAACATCCAATCACTAATTTTAAACATGAAATAGTCTGTCAAGCATTTGATGAGGCCAGTCGCCAGGCAATCTAGGGACGAAACCTTACACATTCTTCGACAGTTTGAAAAGGTCCAGTGCAGGAGTGTCAGAAGCAACTTCCATAGGAATATATGAACTTACCCAAGACAACAATGGATGGAACCCAATTGAATAGGAACTAGGAACCTGTATAATTACTATACCAATTGATGGATATATAACCCAAACAAAAATCTGTGTCTTTCCAGTCTATAGGCTAACAATTGCCCAATGTTACGAGGCTTCCAAGTTACACACATAAACAGCATGAAGACACAGAAAATTACATAGAAACTCTATCGTGCAGAAAATCGCTTCCAATTTTCATTAAAAAGAAGACATGAAGTAACAGTGACAAGGGAAGGGGGGGTGAAATAAGCATCCTCAGAGAGAAAATGGTCACGGTACATCAGTACTCGTTAAAATGAATGGCACCAGCTTTCCAGACTATATATGTTGTTGCAAACATGACAGTGCTGATGAAGACAAAAGAAAAGGCAATGATAAGTATGTCATTGCCCCCAGGGAAGTCGAACGTGAAACCTTGTTTTGGCAACCCACGCTTGCTATCATCAAATAGGTTTGATGGAGCTTCTGGAAGGCCAGACCTTCTCTTTCCTCTGTCAGTCTCTCTTATTGCATCCAGAACTCTACTACCAAGTTCTGACTTGGTCTTGGAGGGCCTTGATTCTGTGTATTTTGAGAGGACACGCGCCGCCCGTAGCTTTTCCCTTGCCATCAAAGGTGTCCTCTTAGTTGTGCCTTCCTGTGTCTCTGGAGTCATTTTATCTGCCTTCTTTGTTGTGGGCAGAACATCGGATGATGAAAGTTGAGTATCACTTGAAGCTCTTTCACTATTTACAGAGTCCCCATTTGTTCGTTCTGAAGTAACATCCCTACTATTCATTGATGAGGGAGGAGAGTCCTCTGAGGTAATCTCACTGCTGTCCATCGCTGAAAGAGGTTGGCTCCATTTGATGTTTGCCCTTTCCCTCACCGCTGGTGACAAAACCAAGGGAGAAACAACAAAGTGCAGGTTCTTGCCAGAAAACTCCACCTGCTTTGAGAATTGTTGATGTCTCACAGATGATCTTGAGGTAAGTTGGAGTCCTACCTACAAGTCACGAAATTAGACAATCAGAGGCAACAGTTCGTCAAGTCAAACAAAATCACTAACAGCTCCCATCAGAAACTGCCTTTTGTCGAGTCATAGTAAAGCAATAAGAATACTATAAAAGTGTATATTAGCTGTTATTCAAACTTGTCCTCTGCCTCTCCAAAAAGAATGGAATGTCCAGACTGTTAGAATTGTCTGTTCATCTACTTTTTGTTTTCCTCCTGTCTGCACAAAATCAACTTGAATTTTAAAAGGAACTCTCTTTCTTCCTTCCAGTTTGATGACAGGAGTCAACCTTCCACCTCTCTGATAGATTAACCAGACCAGTGTGGAACTTGAAAGGCCCCTAAGACACTTGATATATAACTAAATAGGGCAGCTATTGAATCCATGGTCCCTTTTCAAATGACCCAGAAAACAGAATTCAAGATAAAAAATTGCAAAAATTACCAGCATGATCATAAAAGCAAACACAGTTTACGAACATGAAAAAGGAGGGACTGCAGAGAAAAAAATGGACAGGCGAAACTAATCCCATAAACTGGTCAACATATTGGCATATGAGCCTCCTCAACCAACATTTTATAACTGTTTTCAGATTTCTGATGTCATAGAAGCCATATTTAGCTTCTAAAGATGCATAAATATCACCAATTACTGCCAATTTCAACCAAAAAGGTCCTTTGTTTCCATCAAGCATGAAATGATACCTTCCCATTGAAAGCTGCTTTTTGCTTTCAAAAAACATCCTGCTCCGTCAAAAGATTGCATTAAACAAAGGTTAAATAAGAACATGTATGAGTCAGAATATGCAAAAGCCTCATAGATTTCAGTTGCAATTGTAGCTCATGTGTTTGCAACATACTCAGGAATATATAGAACAATTGTAATTTCTTTTACAAGGCACTATAAGGCATTGTTTTCAAGTTAAACAGAATCCTAAGGCATGCAAAGCTCAATTTCGACAATAACTTGTCATTTTTGGTAAAGTGAGCAAATTATATTCCTTTTCATCACTACAATTTAATCTGCCGGAATACTAACTATGGTAGGCAAACATACATACAACATAATCAGTTATGGTGAATACGGGAGGAACAAAAAGAGATTCTGGATATATGATCATGAGAAGCAAGTGGGAATGGATGGAGAAGAAATTAACCCCCTTTGACTGATCAGGGCAGGTAGACCTGTAAACGGAGCGGATAGTCTGATATCCGAATTCGTATCCGATTATAATCGGTCGGATATCCGAATCCGACACATTCTATTAGGGTGTATTTTTGTCACTATCCGAATTCGAATTCGACGGATACTATCCGGATTCGGATATATCCGACTATCCGATTAGGTGCTATTTGAAACTTAATTAATTTAAACTCGACTCAACTTGTGGAAGCCATATATAGGCATTTTGATCAATATTATAAAAGGAGACCATGTGCCTGAGCATATATATTACTTGAATGTGGAAGCTTAAACAAGGCAATAGGTGAACTGAAAATCCATGTTAACAATTCTCTGATTGGTTGTATCTGCCAGCTAAATGTGTCGTTTGAAGTCTTGACCAAGTTCCCAAAACTACTACCTGAAGGAGGTTTAATTATATGTTAGATTTATTACACAGTGGAGACGTTTCCCATTCTCTTTTATTTTTTATTTTTATTTTTTGGGGGGGGGGGGCAGAAGGCTTGACCGCTTTGTAAAAGTAATCTCAGCCTTATAGTTTTAAGAAAACATTCACCATCAAAGACAACGGCGGATTAATTAGCTAGACTGCATTGAGTTCCACATTGTGACACTGAATGCGATTATGTGAATAGATGAAGTGTATTATGTGAAGTTGTGAACTGTGAAGCATAAGAGACACGTAGAGTCGGAGACAGTAGACACGGATGATGGACTCACGGAGATAGGAGGAGAGTCCATGACTATTCTTCTCCTACCAAGACTCTTCGTCTCCTACCCAGCCATGATAAAATGATCATTTATTACCATAATAAATTCCATCTAAAAACATGCAGTAGAGCAACATTGCGCCGTGGTCATTGCAAATTGCAATCCTCTGTAATATATGATTCTCCATTTCCCAATGCTTCAGTGATTTTCTCACATTTTTATTAAAAATAAAATTATAAGATTTATGCATAATCATAAAAAATTCCATGTTTATATTCGGTCGGATAATATCCGATGCGGATACTTAAATTTCCGAATCCGTATCCGATTAATAATCGGATATCCGATATCCGATTAAATTATCCGTCGGATATTTTATTCGGATAATTATCCGACCAAACGAATACGAATTCGAATTCGAATCGAATTTTAAACGGATAATTGCCGGGTCTACTGGCAGGGTACTGAAGTGCATTGCCCACAAGGGTCAATTCAAATGTCAATTAGAGAAAGATGGCGATCCACTTAAGTTGAAATCCACGTTGTCATCGAACTATTGATAGACGTGTTATTCAAATAACTGAGGTAAAAATCCTTTTTCTCGGTCTTCAGTCATCCTAAGATCTTAAAAAAATGGTCTATCAACCTTCCAAGGAAGGCAACTTGTTTGATATGGTTTACTTTTGCCTAGATACACTAGAAACTGAAATGTTCCGTATTATGGATTTGTAAATGTGTTCTTTCGTCAATTTTCAAGTTTGCAGAGATATTTTGAATCATTACTCTTACTCCAAAAACTAGAAATAATGTAGAGCCCAGTGTACACAGGTGGCAGTTCTCTACTCCCCTCTAGTCAAAACATTTCTTCTGGTAGAAAATGAAAGCCCTGGAATAGACAACAATATATTGCAATAGACGATAACATGTTACTGCATTCCAACTTTTCCAACAATGAAATTGAACTGATGCAAGGACAATACAACTGACTCTCGATCATTCCTATCCACTAGCCTACATCTCATATCAAGCATGCAACCTCAGGCACCCAAGTCAATCAGATAATGGAAAACGTCAATTTTTCAGAAAAAAAAATAGAGAAGAAAAAATAATTTATCAGATACTAAACAAAAGGACAATGTAAAAGAAGAAACAAATTAGTCGTAGTTAGCAATTAAACCAACTACATGTTATCACATTCACTATGCAAAAAAGACGATTTTTCGACACCTAGAAACTGGTCACCTAAATTCCTCTCATCTTCGTCTTTCTCTTTCGTCTCTTGAGCGGAAAGATCTTTTTTTGTTTGGAAGCAAATTCCATCCCCCTTCTATACATGCAGATTCCCCGACTTGGGGGGCATGACGACCCTTCATGTAAGGGAAGGAGATGCGGAACGATTAGAGGGGCCGACACCAACCTGGGCATGGATGCAGCTGTTTCGAGACTTAGAGCAGCAGCCGGCGCACCCTCCGCCGCCGCCCATGCCCACCTCGGTCCTTGCCATGGAGGAGTTCCGGAGCCAACCCAGCGTCTTGACTGGCCCCAGGAACGGAGTCCTCGGCCTCCCGGCTAAGCACAGCTCCGGAGGAGGAGAGCAAGAAGAAGGGCGGCTCCATGGCGCCACAGACGCTGAGGAGGACGATAATTCGGTGTGAATCGAACATGGGATGGACGCCATTCGAAGGGGAGGGGTGGAGAGAGACAGAGTGAACTGACGCAGGTTACTCGAGGGGAAGAGGGGTGATCGGAGCTTCGTCACCCATGTTGGAAATATCGTTGTGGAAAATAAAAAGAATAAGTAAAACAATTAATCTGAATAAATAAATGTGTTATAAATGTAATCCGTGGAGTTTAAGCGCGCAATCATTAGAATTAAGGATTTCTTTGATAACAAAATAAGAGTGATTAGAGAATAATTAAAAATACAGTTTAATAAAGTAGATAGATTTTCTCACCTCTAACCTATATTTTCTTGGAATAATTCGTTCTAACTAAAAGGTAGACCTAGTTATTCCACCTTAATCCAGATATGTTTCAAAATAAACATGTAAAATAGTAAGAATAACTTATTTGGATTTAAGTTAACCCAATTTTTCGTATTCCGTTATCAAAGAGGGCCTAAGAGTTATATTATAATCCGACGAGCAAGTCTCGAGACAACGATTAACTTACCTATGTTTAAGCTAACCTAAATTTTCCTATTCCATTATCAAAGAGGGCCTAAGGGCCTCTCTGATCGGTGAATAGCGTTGGAGAGGGCAGCTAATTCACCGGTCAATAGTCTTATTCGCCGGTGTCTTCTTAAATGCACTTTGATGCAATATGAGAGTAAGGTGAGGATAAGCATTAAATGCTCTACTTTTTATTATAAGAATGCCATCTTAACCCGCATTACGTATTCGACCGAAATGGTCGAATACGCTAACCGTGTGGATAAAAATCGGCTGGTTGTTTTATCCATTTATCAAAGGCGGCCTAAGAGTTCTATTATAATCCGACGTGCAGGTCTCGAGATACGATGACCTTGGGATAGATGATCTCCTCTTTCTCATCGGCACGTCATTGAAGAGAGCTATGATAAACCTCCTTTAATAACTCAACACAAAAAAGAAAAATCACAAAGGAAGAACGAAAAAATGCGAGAAATAAAATCCTAAGACCCTCTTTGACAATAGAATTGTCGGGCCTTGGTCAGGACTTCCGCTAATCGAAGAGAGAGAAGGAGCCACCTCCCCCTCACACAAAAACTTTACCCGAGTCGGTTACCGTGTTCGACCTCAAAGGGTCGAACACGGTAACCGTGTTCGAACAACAAAGAGGCCCTAAAAGACCCTATGATTTAGGGCCGGTTGAAACATATAGAGACATGCCCCCAACCCATCACTTTTGTTCTAGAACGGACACACATCCGTAATAAATGTCTCGTTTAGAAAGCTTTGAAAAAAGTTTTAAATCAATGTTTTAAGGTGTCACATTTAACAATCTCCCACATGATATAAAATTTTTAAAAGTATTAAATCAAAATAAAAATTAAAAATTAAAAAATAAATGATTGTTGAGTCCTTATATCATGTAGTGGGTGAACATAACTTTCGATTTGAATTTTCACTTAGTGACATTTAAAATTATCTATGGAAACGTTTAGTGGACTACATCTTTTAAGCATGTATTATGATTCAGACTTTCTCAAATTCACGTATAATATCGCTTAATTGAGATTTTATATGGGTTGCGATATTAATGACCTTGCGTAAATATCTCATGCGTGTTTTAAAAAATAACCTACATCTCATAGTTACAGTCTCATGACTCCACATATATCGGTGAATCCTTAAAAGGGTGTTAGCAATATATCACCATACTTCAATTAAAAGTATAAACTCATCCTAACCTCTTGCTTATAAATGAACACTGTCGACGAAGGGATGGGAGCTAAATATATTAGTGTTCCGCATAATTACTAATTAAGTTTGTTTATATCCATTGAATCTCTGTGAGGTTAGATTATCATTATAGTTACTCTTCTTTTATGAGCTCGATCACACCTCTCTCAACATTTCTAGAATCACCACTTTAGATAAATCTTTTGTAAATATATCTATATAATTTTTCTCTGATTTCATAAAATTCAAAGTTATTAACTATTATTTTATTTTTTTTCTCACAATTTTCTGTTGCAGTTTCAACTACCTATTCATTTTCACATCATGATCATTTATGTGCGTGCATCTATCAATTGCTTATTTACAATCTTTTATAACCTACATGTTGGAACCAATCCACATATAAATATAAGATAATCATATATTCACCAACTATTTTAGGATACCTTAATTTGATTACTCATAAATTTATAAAAAATAATATTTTTAGATATTTTAATTTTTTGAAAAATAATCTCACATTTTGAAAATTCAAGTTAGATCTTCTAAGTTTCTAAGCTTCATATGGAGTTGAGTCATTTTATTTAAAATAAATTTTATTTAATATATAATAAGTAGTCATAAGAGCCTTCCCCCACAAGTTCGCAGATATCACAATCTCTATCAACCAATTTGAATGGTTATTTGAGTAAGTTGACTTCAACACAAATTTTGTATCTTTTAGAATATTAAATGATTCAATCTTAAATGCCATGTACAAGAAAATTCAACATTTAAAACAGTTGACTGTTCATTACTTAAAGGTATATATACAATCAACTTGAAATCGACATCATACGTAACATCTTTTCCAATGAAATACAACTCTCTAATTATTACAATTTTTTTGACTCAAAGATTAACTTATAACTATACTGGACTAAAAGAGACACATTAACAAGATTTCATCCGATGTCATGATAGATGCCGTGAAAGGTCAAAGTTTTACTTGAAGTCAGTTTCAGATCAACTCTTCTAAACCCTAGTAATTGTGCCTTAACATTGTTTGCTATCATCACATCTCCTGCACTCGAGTCCAGAATGTTGGCTCAGATGTAGTAGCACTTAAAGTCACCATGTTAACTGGAAGGCCAGTTAGAGGAGAATCATTCCTTCTCCTCTTTAGAGCAGACTTCTTTCGGTAGTAGTATTGATATACCAGATGATTCATCTGTCCACAAACATAGCAGATGAGCTCCTCGTTATCCTCGTTTGGCTCCTTTTTATGTTTTTAGTTTTAGGATTTTTTGACTGTGGAATAGTCGGCGGTTTTTCTTAAAGTGGTTATATTTAGTAGGAAAATATTTATTATGGGGTTTAAAAGACTTCATTTCAATTATGTTCACTTTAGATTTATAGTTTTGAGTGAAACTCTCTCTAAGTCTGTCTTATTATTCTATTCTAATTGCACCAAACACTTGGGTTAAGATAAGACTACCTTGAGTGTGACTAAGAGTTTTGGTGAAATCAAATTAAAATATGAGTAATTTGTCTAATAGATAAGTTACTTGGAATATTTCATCTCGTTGGGATCCAATGACTTTAATTGATATACTAAACTCTCAAATTCGTGTATTTGGTCATTCGTAAGTTTGTTGTCCATGAATTTGAACTTGTTAAAGTCAGATGCCTTGAAGCCTTCAACTCCGGTATCATCAAATCCATATTTAGCCTCTAAGATATCTCACAATTCACTAGTACTTTTTGGAGTTATCATATAGATCATAGAGGTTGTCAGATAAGGCTCTAAAGATCATACGAAGACAATGATAATTTATTTCTTGATATGTTATGGTGGAGGTAGATGACTTGTGTTCAACTTATGCACGAGATCTTCGGGTTTGCATACGGCGAGAGGTGTTTTGAGAAGAACTCGATCCGCCGTGAGTTTTGATTGTACTCTCACTAATGGTCGAGATAAGAGACCGAGAGTGACTAGCCAAAATTATATTTGATTTTGTCACCTCCTAAAATTCCCTCCGTTGATTTTTTTGGATTTGTCATTAAATGTTTCTTTAGTTTTATAATCATAGCCATAGAGAGGATAGGAGTTATAAAATCTGCATATGAAGGGTTTGTTTTTGTCAACATAATTGAATAATAACATAATTTTTATAATTATATAATTAATTAATTTTAATTTTAATTTTAAAACTAACAAAGTGACTAATCAATTTCAACAACAATAATAAAAATACAATTTAAAAAGTTTTTTGCATGAAAGCAGAAATTAAAATAAATTTAAAATTTATTTTTTGAAGATTTTATTCAATAAACAAGAGTAATTATTTCAGCGAACAAAAATGGTTTTCAGATTTTTTTTAAAATTTCGTAGACAGAAATAATTAATTTAGGTAAATAGAAATAATTTTCAATATTTAATTTATAGCAAACAAACAAAATTATTTTCTGTAAAGGAAAATGAGAATTTTTTTAACAAATAGAAATGGTCAAGATTTTTAATTTTAGTAACTAAAGATCTAGTTTTTAATTTCAGCAAGTTTAATAATCTAAAAACATATCTAATACAGCATCACGAAATACCATATTTCATGTGTCAAACGAATGCAATATTTTTACAGTATATTCTACTGTGTTCTTGGCTTTTATAGAAGAGGCGTGTGTGCGCGCGCGTAAGAACTCTACAGAAGTATCCGTCACAGTAGTGTCACACAGATGTTGTTGGCTGCTCTATCCTTGCTTTTATATTTTGATACCAGTTGAGTTATTTCTTAATTACTAGATTTTATTATGGATGTAGATGGATCAGATTCAGTCCAGGTAAATTAATATCATATCTTATTCGTGAAAATTTTATAAATATTATATCTAGATAGTTCCCAATTATTTTCGTGGGTATAGATACGGGTATATCCATCACGGGTATAGATATACTCAGAGATGTCCGTATCCGATCATAAAGTATGAGTCTTCATCCACATCTAAAGATCGTGAGATTTATGAGAATTAAAAAAATAGAAATTCGATACATTCTTTCATTTCTAAAATAATATTTATATTTTATAAAAACGTCCTTACAATTTTAACAATAAGTCCAAACTCACAAACTCAACAAGACGAGCGACGGGTTAAGTTCATGTCAAAATCATAGGTCTAATATGCACAATAAATTATTAAGAGCGAGTTAGGATCGGATATGGATTCGGGTGCATTAAATCCATACCCTATCCGAATATGAAACGGGTATTTTAAACATATCCGAACCTAAATCTATGTCTGTTTATTCGGATATTACCCGATCTATCACATGTCGGATGATACGGGTAATCAAATTTGTAGATATTTTTGACGATCTCTAGATTCTATGGACATGGGAGTCAACTAGATTAGATGGTGACGAGGATGAATAGTTATTATATTGTCCAAGTTAAAGGTGCCCACACACTGCATAGAGTGATCCTTAATTGGGCTTATTCAGAGGTGTACTGTGGTCTCTCATTAGTCCTGCATGTTTACATGCTTTCACAGTTGTGAGTTGATGGCAATTAATTAAAGGACTGGCATCATCTATGAGATTGGCATCTTTTATGCTCAAGTAGTCGAGTGCTTCTAGTATAATAAAATTGAATCTAAACTTGATCAGTTGACCAACCACCGTAACTTTTACTCTAAAGTTTGAGACCTGTACTCTGCCTATTTTGATTAAAATTTTTAGGGGTCGAATTATATATTTCCACTTTTTGTTTGTCTCACTAACCTCCTTGCATGACACCTAACGTTAATTTGGCATCTAATGCCTACAAGCTAGCGCTAGTATTTAAAACAAAGCAAAAAAAAAAAACAGAAAACAAGAGCTTAGAATTAGCTAACAATCAAACTTCAAATCTTGTATAAAATCTTTGAAATGTATTCCCATGCCCTACGTTAATGTTAATTAGTGGGGTCGGGCTCGGGTCAAGTTTTAGTCGACCTGGTCTAAGCCCGACTCATCAATATTAAAATCCCGAGTCTGACTTGAGTCTGAGCTATGTCGGGTCGGGCCGAGCCGAGTCGGGCTCGACACTATTAAAAAAATGTAAAATCCGACTAAGGTCTAGTTCGATCTGATAATTTAAATAAAAAATAATAAAAATTATTATATTTAATAGTATAAAAATTATAATCTCACTAAATTAAGTAGAGTTTTGATATTAGTTACATAATTTGTTTAAAAATAAAGTTTTTAAAATTTTAATTAAATAAAATAATATAATTCTAACTAATTAGTTTTTAAAATTTGAAGGGAGAAAGAAAAAAGAGAACGAGTCGAGCCGACCCACGGGCCGTACTCAAAGCCCGAGCTCGATCCGTGAGCCTTGTCGGGTTAGACTTTTAGGCCCGACTAAAGGCCTGTAGACCGAAAAAGACCTTACGACTTGGCCCGAAATCAGACTCGACTCGCGGGTCGGGCCCGTCGGGCCGGCCCGACTTATTGACAACCCTAATGTGAAGTCCAAGAGAATATATCTTCACAGTAGTGATGATGATAATGATTATGACAGTGATGATGCATGGTGGATTAATTTGTGGTGATTGATATCTTTTGTCTCTTGGTGTCGTAGTTGTAAGTCTACCCTGCCCTGATTCAATTTATGCACATTCAATTCAATGAGGTTGTAACAGTGGAGGAGTTCTAAATGAGGCTGATGCAAGTGATGACATTAATAGGCCTCATCCCAGAACAATGTTTGGTGCGGACACTAGAGTTAGTCGTCGGTACCAGAAGCGTAGCATGCCGACTTCCTTGTGGTTGGGTGACAGCACGGAGCTTTCGTCGGAGCTTTGACATTTTATGTATTTACTTTGAGTGTATTAATGTGTATTTTTATTTTAACTTCTAGTCGGGTCAAGATTGTAATATGGGCTACTCTTCGTGTAAGGGGTCCAACTTCTAAATTGGGCCTCAAGACCATTAGGAGCCCAATTGGACCTTCTAGAAGACTTGGACCAAGGTTAGTGGGTGTCCTTTAGTGCTCCTTGTCCCCCATGCTTGTCCCCCACCTACACTTGGACCAAGGTTAGTGGATGTCCTTTGGTGCTCCTTGTCCCCCATGCTTGTCCCCCACCTACCCTTGACCAATATTAGTGGATGTCCTTTGATGTTAGTGGATGTCCTTCGGTCTAGATATAGGGTGTGCCTATTTATAGTCTCTTGTATCATTTGTGGAAAAACTAATGAAAAATTCAAGAGAATTATGCTTGGTGTGCACCCCCCCTCTTTCTTCTAGTGTTCTTGGTGTTCTTCATCTCCTTCCCCCTCTCTTCTCCAGATCTAGATCTAAATCTCTCCTATCTCTCAAATCTCTTCCCCTTCTCTTCTCCCTCTATCTATTGTGAATGTCCACTGCCGCCGTCGCCGCCGTTCGTGCCGCCATCAAGCTGCCACCATCACTTCTCCGAGTTGCTGTCCTGGATTCCGGCCTGCAAATCTGAAGCTTGAAGAGGAGGCCATAACTCCAGATCCGACCGTTGGATCGAGCTGATATTTTGAGGGTTGGTTTCCCCATGTCTCCTACATCCCAGTTTAAATTTCACGTCGATCAGAGTTCGTTTGCCCCTCGTCCCAGTCAGTAGTTTGTTCCCCTCACAGTCTGCCTGTGAGCAGGCCATCGAGATAGTCTGTGGTAGGCGATTTTTCCAACCCCCCAAACGTGATCAGAATCCTACAAAAAACTATGTGTGTCACCGTGTCCCTCCCCTCTACCCACCATAAAAATTTCAGATCCTACTTCCTTCCTTTGATCCACGGTCAAAGCCCATAAACAGGCTGGTTCTAGTCTGCCTTGTGGATTCTGAGTTTCGGGACAGAACCATCACTCAGTTTGCAGAGCTATTCATTTCCATTTATACTGTTGGATGGTTCTGAAACTCCAATATGTTGAAGTTCTTAGAGTGCTCTTCGCAACGGCGCTAACCTCGTCTCGATCTGACGTCATGGCTGGGCGTACCAGCTGATCTCGTCGGAGCACGCAGATCTGACCAGAAGCGGAGCTGCGGGACAGCATTGGAGATTAATTCCCAATAAATTCCCCAACTCACCACCGACGACCACCGCTCCCGGGGATCGACCCGGGGCACTCCAGGGACTCTCCCTCCGGTCGTCGATGCCAGAAGACGCCTGAAAGCCGCTGTCCCAGTAGTCGGGCCCACTTGGAGCCTTGTGGGCCCCACATTGAGCGCCACCACCGTGCTACCCGCCACCGCCCGGAACCGCACATTGATGCCCGCCAACCCCTGAACGGCGCTCCCGGATAGCTGGTTGTGGCCTTTTACCTCTCTGCGTGGAGTGGGCCGTAGTTTATTTTTACTGCTGTAATTAAATATTAGTTTGTACCGGGAGTGACGGTTCACGGCCGGGACGTCGTCGCCACGCCTTGAGCGTGGAGGTACACCCATCACTCTTGTTGTCTTTCTGCTTATTTAGTATGCACTTTACTGCCGCTACATGTGAGTAGTTATCTTTCCTAGTTAGTTTAATTTTAATCACCGATGTGAGTTGTGAGAGCGAAACCCGTCCCGTGACTCATTCAGAGCACGAGAGTGAGCCGACTACCCAAAGTCTCAAAGCCGGTTTCCCAACCGTGCACGATCATCGCGTTTCCCTTGATGGGGACGACTGTGAGTAGCGCTTCTTGTTTGGGGCAAGTTCGTCTCTTCTGGAGCTCGTCGGTGCCGCGTCGTAGTGTGTTGCTGGTCGCGTCGTCTGTCTAGTCGAGTCTCGTAGTTGTCCCGCATCAAATTGGTATCAGAGCCAGGTTTGAGTCTAGGGTAGTCTTGTCCAAGGTCTTGCATTGCATCCTAATATTCGATATATAAAAAAAAAGTGTTGTCCGACCGTTAGGTTACGCCTATCGGGGAGGCGACTCACTCGCTTGAGAGGATCTTCGGATCCCCGGACTCCGCCAGGTACCGGATATCGGTTTAAGTCTAGGGTCCTCAACTTACATCGGTCCATCCCTATTTGTCTAGTGAGTCACCCTTAGCTCTCTTTACATCTCATTGCATGCCCACCCGTGGAGGTGTCCAGTACCATCACCCTGACACTATGGGTGAACACCGAGGTGCCAACCCGGGAGGCCGTTCCCTGGAGAACATGATAGCTCTACTCATGGAGCGCATGGATAGGTCCGAGTAAACTCTTAGGGAGCATACCGAGCGTATGGAGAGCCGATTCAAAGCCATGGAGGACCGCGCCGAGGCTTCTGACCGATCTGTCCAAGGACTGGTTGGAAGGTTAGAGAGTGTGGAGAGAACCCCTCGCCGAGACCTACCCGGCATTCTCCCGGCCCCTCAGGCACATGCTGCCCAGCCCGTGGCTACTGCCCAGCCCACGCCTGCTGCCCAGCTCGCACCACCTCGGGCTGAGGAACAACGGCAACGTGCCCCCTATTTTGAGGACTACGAGTCCGACAACGATTACAGGGGAAATGGCCGGCGCCGGCATGGTCACCGACCACATAGGGATGATGAGGACGAACGGATCCTCAAGACCGTCCATGTGGACCCTCCCACGTTTGATGGGTCCAAGCCTTTGGAACCCAAGATCTATCTTGATTGGGAGGCCAGCATGGACCGGTACTTTGAGTGGTTCGAGATGACGGACCACCGGAGGGTCAGATATGCCAAGATGAAGTTGTTGGGGCAAGCACAGACTTACTGGAGCAATGTAGAGAGCTTGCTCTTTCAGCGTCATGAGCCTCAGATAGGTTCTTGGGATGAGATGAAGGACAAGCTTAGGCGTAAGTACCTTCCTGCCACATACCGTCAGCGACTTATTGATAGGTGGCAGAGTCTCTCCCAAGGGGACCGATCCGTGTCAGACTACATCGCGGAGTTTGACGAGTACTTTTTGCGATGTGACGTTACGGAGGAGAGCACCATGCCTGCATCGCGCTTCTGTCGTGGTTTGCGGCCCCACTACCAATATGAATTGTTTCGCCGCAATGTTACCACCTTGGAAGACGCATACCAGGTTGCTCTAGAGTTGGAGCAGTTCGAGGTGGAGTTCGCTCATGTCCAGCGCCCGGGGTTCACTTATCAGCGTGGGACCGACCCTCGTACAACGCCTACCTCCTATAGCCAGTTTCCGGTGGCCCGTCCCCCTGAACCCCCTCGGCAGGACCCCACTGCTCCTAGGCTCTGCACTTTCCCTCCGAGGGACCCTCCCCCTCGCCCGCAGGCACCCATCCCTGCCACTAGACCTTATCAGCCTACCGTGCCAGCTCGGCCTCTTCTTCCTACACCCCCAGTCCATCGAGAGGACAAGGGTAAGGGGCCAATGATTGGTGGAACATCTCAGGGCAATGGGACACGAGACCGTTGCTACACTTGTGGTGGAGTTGGCCACTTTGCCAGCAAGTGTCCCACCCGGTGAGCACTTGTTATTGCCGACACACCGGCTCGTGACCCCACGCCTGAGTTGGTGCCAGTCAGCTACGAGTCGGACCAAGAATTGGCCGAGGAATTCTTTGACGAGTTATTGGAGGGTGAGCAGGTTGACGTCCACGGTACCTCGTATCAGGATGACGTATATTTGGGTGTATGTTTCGACCGTCTTTTCCTTCGCTCCTTTTCGTTGGTATTTTTCATTCATTTATTTCGCGGGTCGATCGACCAATTGACTGACTTGTAGTCAATTGACTGATTGACGACGCGGGCGTGCCAGTCACATGCGTGACGATTTATGATGCGCTCATCCTGACCCATGTAGGGCGAATGTGAGGTTCGGTCGGGACCAGCAGTCCGCCATACCATAAAGGCTATGGCGTTAATTACATCCCCCACGAGGAGGGAACACCTTTGATTAATTGCCGAGACATCGGGCTGTCGAAGCCGGAAAAGGGAACTACATGATGATTATTAGTTGAAGGACTTGCACCCCTCTGTGATTAGCATAAGAAATCATCCCATAAGTGGGAAAGGGGTTAGAATGATGCGACGACACGATTCGGAACGAAACCGGTGCAGTGCATGCGAAGACAGGGATCAAAACGCTTGAAACGGCGCCCTGAAACGTAGGTAAAAAGCTTAAAACGGCGCCATAACCGTAGGTAAAGGGGCAGGCCGTTAAAACGGCGTGGGGAGCTGGGGCGCGCCGGGAAGGGCGCGCCGGAAAGGGCGCGCCGGGAAAAGCGCGCCGGAAAGGGCGCGCCGGGAAGGGCGCGCCGTTTTAAGGCGCTATCGCGCATGAACGGGCCGAATTCGCCCGATCTCGAGGGAACAGGAGCTTCGTTAGTTTATTCATGAATTTATTAAAAGGTTTTGGAGGATTTTGAGAGTTTATTAAATTGAATGTTCGTGGAATCGGTGCCGCGTCATTTAAAGGCCGAGTCACGGGCTCGCGTGAGGCGATTGTTCCGAGATTAACTCGTTCGAGCCGAAATTTCGGCAGCATCTCCCCATCCCAAAGGATAGTCGGGGAGACGCAGGGAGTACTCACGTGGCGGAGTAAACCCCTAAAGAGCCGGGTGGCACAACGGCGGCCGGCAGACCCGAACGGATAGGAAGACCCCAAGGGCTAGCCTGCTAGGGGTACCGAGTCCGTGGGTAACGGTGAGTGAATGAAGTGACTCGATGTGGGAGCGAAAACCCCGAGGGCTAGCCTACGAGGGGTACGCAACCCGAGCCACCACAACACTCGAAACGGGACGACCGAGTAGAGAAGGGAACCCCGAGGGCCAGCCTACGAGGGGCACACGCGTCTCACGGCCACCACAAAGTCCATTAAGGACTGTGGATTTACGGTGTTGGGATTACCCCCAATTTCTGTGTGCTCACTGGCCCTCGGAGATCCATTACTGCCAAATAGATCCCTCGAGCCGGGAGGTCAAGATAAAAGAATCAAGGGGGATGTTCCCCTCTCCCCAGTCACCGAATCTCCTTAAAAGGACGGCAACACTACGCGGAGCAACTCACACTCAGTTGGCAAACTGATCATGATACGTACAGCTATATATATATATATATATATATATATATATATATATATATATCTCTATATGTGCATAGAGGGATTAGCAAGTTAACAGAGCGATCACCGAGCTAACGCTCGGAGAACAACGATGCGGAGAAACCAAACATCAAGCTTATAGGGACAGCCTTACCTCCTTCTGTTTATGATCAAAAACAGGAGGGAGGGGCAAACGGACAGGCCCAGGGTCGACCAGTAAGACATACATGCGCATATCTGACGGAGAAACCTTCGACATTCCATGAAAGGAAAAGCCCCAGGGAGAGGGGAAATTACTGTAGCCCATGATGTACCAGGGCGTATCCGGCATCGGAGAAGACGGGTACGGAGTTCGTTCACGCCATGAAACAGGTAAACATGTAAACAGAGAGTAAAGGAAGCAGATGGGAGAGATGACCCCGACGCCGGGCATGCTCACATCCATCCGTTTGGTGCACAGATCATCGGAGAGATGTGCACATGCGCACATCACCCTCCACGGCGCCGTATCAATGGCCACAGAAAACAAATTCAAGGAGGAAGAGGAGGCAGCGATGCAGAGGTAGAGTAAGGCCATTAGACTCTTTAACCCACTGACATAAACATTCATTCATTCCACGGTAAACAGACAAAATGCATACAAGCATATTCCGACGCCGGCGTTGTCGCACGGTCGCCGTTTTACATTAACAGAGGAAGCTCATTCCGAACGAAGAGAAAGGGGCAGAAATAACGGTGGGAGAAGGGGGAGGAAAGGCTCGTATCATCGCCCCTCCCCCCGTCTCACTTACATTCTATCAGGGAAAATCCAAAAGAGAAAAGAAGAGAGTCGCCGGGAGAAATCGCGGGGCAACCCACCTAAGCAAATGAGAAAACAGGTGGCCTCCTTCGACTTCGGGGAGCTCGGATGGAGCAGGGTGGCGGCCGCCGAGAGGTTCGGACAGGAGCCTCTGCAGATAGACGAAAACCCTCCAACCCTTCTCTCTGGACTCCTCCTCTTTCTTTCTAATTCTCTCTTTTTTTTTCTTTCAAATCCGCCTCTTCTCCCGATCGGATCTCTCTTTTTTTTCTCTTCCCTCTGCTTTTTCTGTTGGCCTCTCTTCTCGGATAATCCCTCTTGATCTCCTCTCTTCTCTTCTTTTTTCCAAATCCCCCTGATCTCCTCTGTCGACAGGCTATATATAGCCTTGGAGTTAAAACGGCGCCCCAGGAAGCGCGCCGGGTTGACGGCGCCGGGGAAGGCCCCTATTTGGTCTTTGCGCGCCGGATAGACGGCGCCGGGGAAGGCCCCCATTTGATCTTTGCGCGCCGGTTTGACGGCGCCGGGGAAGGCCCCCATTTGATCTTTGCGCGCCGGTTTGACGGCGCCGTTTTAAGCGGCGCCGTTTTAACCTGTTTGCCAGGCACGGCCAGGCCGGTGGGTCCGGGGATGGTTCCGGAGACTCCAGTTGACTGTTTCTCTCGTACTGGCTCTCGGGGAGCCTTGACGGGGTGTTGACGAAGCTCTTGACGCGACGAACGGCCTTGATCAGAACTTCGTGTGCTTCCGGTCCGGACACACGGGTGTCCCGTCGGTACGACTTTCGGCACTGTGATTGGTGCCTCTCATCAAGACGGACCTGTGTCCGAAGCTTCCTTGCAGGATGGCATTGCATCCTGGGTAATTCCGCCTTGAACGGCGATCCATCGGCCGCTAATGGGCTCACTAGGGCGAGAAGCCGAACCCGTGTCGGGTGATCGGGATCTTCTTGCTGACAGAACCTCCGGCCCCTTGTTGTGGATGGCCGAGGGCATTCTTCCTCTTTCGGAGAATCATAAGGTAGACCGTTGTCCTTGATCGGACGTCGGATGTGGGGTAGCGGCATGACAGAGTCGATGCCGGATCATTGGGCAGGCTTGATCGCACTGCCGATTGGTTGCGGGTTGACTTTGACTCTCCTGAGGTGAGGTCCCCGGTGTTCCCTTCAAGGTGGCTTGGGGCTTCGTCAGCTCGAGGGACCCTCGATAAGTTGATTTTCATCGGCTTCTGTGCTTCAGTGGGCCGTATCATTTGTCTTTGCGGCTTGGTCGCCAGGGATCATATTTTGAGTGCCAACAAATGCCCCCCAGACGTGGGTGGTGCAAGCGAGGCAGGAGTGCAGCAGTGCCTACGGATGAGCTTCGTGTGATGACGAGAGCTATATCATCACTTATCATCCTGTGGCCATGAAGACTTGGCTCAACTAGCGGATAAGAGTGAAACAATTGGGGACGTGTGCTGGCTGATCCATGAAGCGGCTTCCCGGGACAAGGCGCCAGTATTGCTTTACTGGCCGCTTAGTCCTCGATATACGGGGCTGCCAGGTAATGTTTGTTTTCTTCTTCAGCCATGGGGCTGTTTTCTCTGCAGTCAGTGTGCATCTTCTGACTTATATGCTTTCTGCAGCTCGTCTCTCAGTGGAGGGGACCCGGCATTGCAGGGAGTTGATATCGAAGGCGCAGAAGCCTTCGTATTTTAATATTCCGGAGCCAGCTCCGACTACAACGCCATTACCCCCTGGGGACTCGCGAAAACGAACCAGATCCCAGGTCAGGGAGGCTATTGGTAGGGCCAAGAAGGCCAAGAGAGCAGAGTCCCGTGCTACTAGAGCTCGTCGGAGGAAGGTTGCTGAGGAGGAGTCCGCCACTCCGCTTCCTCGGGTTCCATCTTTCTCTGAATTTGAGGCCGCCCGGACGCAAGGGTCCGAGGGCGAAGGTGATTTCTTATTCTTGCTTGGCTTGTTTGTTTACTTTCACCAATGTGGCTGATCATTCTTCTTTTCAATAGCTGCTGGTGCAACCTCTGCCGTTGTCGGGTTGGAGGCGGCACCTGGAGCTGCTACTGAGGAGAGAGGGGAAGAGGCCCCCTCGCTCCCTATTGAGCGCGACTTGCCTTCGCCGACGCCCCATCGAGAAGTAGAAGGTAATTTGTAGTTCGGCCGCAGGGCTTGTTGGCATATTCTATTTTCAGTCAAGGCCTGACTGTTTGCTATCTTTTGACTTCAGTCGATGTTCGACCCACGCTACTTCCCGAGGTGGGTGCCGCAGCAAGGATTGTCGTCGGCGAGCAAGGGCTTCCGAGGGACCAACCCTTAGATACTCCGCCAACGGATGTCCCCGAGGCGGAGACCCCTGAGGAGGTTCAGGCTAGAGGGCATCCTCCTAGCAGCCTGGTTCCCGCTCTGGTATCAGAGGTTCGAGAGCAAGCAGAAGACTCCTCTTCCTCCGAACAAGTTGATTATGGCGGCGGCTCCGGCGATGATGAGGGGTTCCCGATGGCGGAAACCGAGGCTGAGGATGCCGGGGCTTCTTCAGCTTACGGGAGCGACTTTTCAACATTTAGCCCTCCGAGGCTATTGGTAGCCGAGCATGGGCTACCATACCCGATTGCAGGAGAAGGGCCAGTATCTTCAGAGGCAACTCTGGGAGGCCTGAACATAGTGCCGGTCGAGGTAGGAAACCTTTTGATTCCCGCCTGCAACGTTTCTTTTCATTTCCAAGCCAGCTGGCTGATATTTGTATATGTACTGCAGGCTGAGGTGGTACCGCCAGCTATAATGATCCGTATGCCTCTTCCTGGCGTAGATATGAGCCAGCCAGCGTTCCCGCCTATTGTGCGGCCCATTGCCCTGCGGCTTCCACGGACCTATGCTGCTGCAGCGGTATCAGAGGAGTCCGGCGTGGCTGCCGAAGTTAGCGCTCCGACTGAGGTTGCAGGGGTTCAAGCCTTGGCAACTGGTGCAGAATCGTTGTCGTTGCCTAGTGGTCTTTCAGACATAGAGGCCGGAGAAATTATTGCGGATGAGGCCGATGTTACTCAGGCCTTGTCCATTATAGAGGGGTCTCTTCCCTTGGCGGCTGGCGAAACTACTCAAGAGGAGCATGTGCCTTCTGTTGCCGACACGGCTATTGCAGATTCACCCCAAAGGGCGGGCAAAGAAGTTGTTATTATGGAGGTCCCTCCAGTTGATATGGCTGCAGTGGTCGGACCGGGAGTGGGTGCCGTGCAGACTATGCCGTCGACGTCCCTCGGGGTGGCCGACGACATCTGGGCTGAGGTGGACAGCAGGGTAGACTTTCGGCTCCCCGAGACTTCGCCATTGGGCTTACAATTTTCTGGAGACATGGTATGGCAATCTCTGGATAATCTCCAGCGGGCCATGTCAGCTTCTCCAGACTTGACTTATGCACAGCTGAGAAGCTTGGTGGACCACCTCTCCCGGCCGCTACTGGCATTTGGTTGCCCCATGGATGATTGGACCCCACGGGTTGTGATGTTGCTGAAGCACGCCAACAGGCGGGATTTCCTGAATCGGGAGGTTTCCGATCAGCTCGCTGCTGTGAAGTTGGAGAGGGCAGATTGCCGCACTGCCGTCAGTTCACTGAAGGTGACGGTGGGACAGCTGAGGGACGCCGCTGAGAATATCTCGGAACGTCAGCTGCTCCTCAGGGCACGGATAGATGAATTGCGTGCGGAACTAGCTAAGGCCGAGGCCGAGCTGCAGGAAGGCGAGCGCCTAGAAGTCCAGACGACAGAGGAGGCCGACCTGGCTGAAGGACGACTTGCTTCACTCAACGAGAGGTTATTGCAGCTGACAGCCACCGAGACTCGTCTGGAGGAATTGACCCAGTACCCCTCGCTGGGCCTTTTGGAACTAGGGGACATCTTCCGGCGTCCTCTGCCGTAGTCTTGGTTTCCCTTTGCTTTTTGTTTCCTTTCCTTTTGGAAGCTCTGTTCCTTTTTTTTTTGTCTTTGGAGTTTATGTACCCTGGGGGATGCCCTGGGCAAAAGAATGTATTCTCCACTTTTATTAAATGGAAGCATTTCTTTTCGTAGTCTTGACCATGACTTCTTTTCGTCTTTTCTTTCTTTCGGCTAATCACCTGAACCCGGGAACGAGTGCCAATAACGCAGGAGAGCGCTCACGCCTTCAGGGAAGGGATGAGGTGTTCGCTCCACCGCGGTGTAGCCGTTCCTGGGACAGGGCCTTTGCCAGGTTTGGGGGGAAAGCGACCGATCTTGCCGATGGTGGCAAGGGTCGAAAAGGGTAGATGGTCTTGCCGATGATGACAAAAACCAGAAGGGTAGCGACCGATCTTGCCGATGATGACAAGGGTCGAAAAGGTGGACGGTCTTGCCGATGATGACAAAAACCGTTATAGGTAGCGACCGATCTTGCCGATGATGACAAGGGTCGAAAAGGTAGACGGTCTTGCCGATGATGACAAAAACCGGAAGGGTAGCGACCGATCTTGCCGATGGTGACAAGGGTCGAAAAGGGTAGACGGTCTTGTCGATGATGACAAAAACCGTTATAGGTAGCGACCGATCTTGCCGATGGTGACAAGGGTCGAAAAGGTAGACGGTCTTGCCGATGATGACAAAAACCGGAAGGGTAGCGACCGATCTTGCCGATGGTGACAAGGGTCGAAAAGGTAGACGGTCTTGCCGATGATGACAAAAACCGGAAGGGTAGCGACCGATCTTGCCGATGGTGACAAGGGTCGAAAAGGTAGACGGTCTTGCCGATGATGACAAAAACCGGAAGGGTAGCGACCGATCTTGCCGATGGTGACAAGGGTCGAAAAGGTAGACGGTCTTGCCGATGATGACAAAAACCGGAAGGGTAGCGACCGATCTTGCCGATGATGACAAGGGTCGAAAAGGTAGACGGTCTTGCCGATGATGACAAAAACCGGAAGGGTAGCGACCGATCTTGCCGATGGTGACAAGGGTCGAAAAGGTAGACGGTCTTGCCGATGATGACAAAAACCGGAAGGGTAGCGACCGATCTTGCCGATGATGACAAGGGTCGAAAAGGTAGACGGTCTTGCCGATGATGACAAAAACCGGAAGGGTAGCGACCGATCTTGCCGATGGTGACAAGGGTCGAAAAGGTAGACGGTCTTGCCGATGATGACAAAAACCGGAAGGGTAGCGACCGATCTTGCCGATGGTGACAAGGGTCGAAAAGGTAGACGGTCTTGCCGATGATGACAAAAACCGGAAGGGTAGCGACCGATCTTGCCGATGGTGACAAGGGTCGAAAAGGTAGACGGTCTTGCCGATGATGACAAAAACTGTTATAAGTAGCGACCGATCTTGCCGATGGTGACAAGGGTCGAAAAGGTAGACGGTCTTGCCGATGATGACAAAAACCGGAAGGGTAGCGACCGATCTTGCCGATGGTGACAAGGGTCGAAAAGGTAGACGGTCTTGCCGATGATGACAAAAACTGTTATAGGTAGCGACCGATCTTGCCGATGGTGACAAGGGTCGAAAAGGTAGACGGTCTTGCCGATGATGACAAAAATCGGAAGGGTAGCGACCGATCTTGCCGATGGTGACAAGGGTCGAAAAGGTAGACGGTCTTGCCGATGATGACAAAAACCGGAAGGGTAGCGACCGATCTTGCCGATGGTGACAAGGGTCGAAAAGGTAGACGGTTTTGCCGATGATGACAAAAACCGGAAGGGTAGCGACCGATCTTGCCGATGGTGACAAGGGTCGAAAAGGTAGACGGTCTTGCCGATGATGACAAAAACCGGAAGGGTAGCGACCGATCTTGCCGATGGTGACAAGGGTCGAAAAGGTAGACGGTCTTGCCGATGATGACAAAAACCGGAAGGGTAGCGACCGATCTTGCCGATGATGACAAGGGTCGAAAAGGTAGAGACACTGGACGTGTATAATTGGGATATCGGATGAAGATCCTCGTCACGACCTTGAAAGTGGCCTTTTGGACGGCGGATGGTTCATCACTATTCATCATTCAATTTTTTTTTATTCACATTACTGACCTAAGCGCCCTTTCGGGTTTTCACCGAGGCCAGCCCCCTCTTGCTTTTGCCCACGCGCCCTTTCGGGTTTTCACGTGGCGGGGTACCCGATTTTGCCTGCGACGCCCTTTCGGGTTTTCGCCCCAGCTGGGTTATAGCCATTTTTGCACTTGTCCCGATAGAGGAGCAAGTCTGGCGGGGTATCTCTATTTTTAACCCCTTTTTTATTTTATTATTTTTTTGAGTTCGAGGTGCAGAAGAGCTGGACCGCGAGAGTGTTGATCGGCCTTGTTGATGATGACAAGGCTCGGATTTTGGTTCATTTCGTCGACACTGGCTAGATGTCGAAGCAAAGGATATGGTTTGTTAACAAGGATGTAAGATCCGAGTCAAAGATGAAGATCGACCGATCTCGCCGATGATGACGAGGGTCGACCACGGGTTTGTTCGTCGACATGAGATATTGCCAAAACAAGGATGGGGTTGTCAACAGGGACGTAGGGTCCAAGTTGAGGGTAGAGATCGACCGATCTCGCCGATGATGACGAGGGTCGAAAATGGTTTGTTCACGGATTACCGGCGAGACTTTGATGATTGTCCCTCTCGGGGTTTGTTAGGTGGAGAATAGGAGAGGGATTTGGAAATTACCACTTTACCGACTCAAGCGCCCTTTCAGGTTTTCGCCGAAGCCAGCCCCCTCTTGCTTTTGCCCACGCGTCCTTTCGGGTTTTCACGTGACGGGGTACCCGATTTTACCTGCGACGCCCTTTCGGGTTTTCGCCACAGCTGGGTTATAGCCATTTTTGCACTCGTCCCGATAGAGGAGCCAGTCTGGCGGGGTATCTCTATTTTTAACCCCATTTTTATTTTATTTATTATTATTATTTTTATTATTATTTATTTATTTATTTTTATTTTTATTATTTTTTTTATTCGGAATGAGAGCCAAAGAAGGATAGCTTGATCAGGACGGAGTGTCGCTAACCAAGGAAAACGTAGCTCGATCAGGACGGAATGCCACTGACCAAGGGCAGGGATAGCTTGATTAGGGCGGAATGCCACTTAACCAAGATAAAGGGTAGCTCGATTAGGGCGGAATGCCACTAACCAAGATAAAGAAAGGTAGCTTGATTAGAGCGGAATGCCACTACCCAAGATAGGGTAGCTCGATTAGGGCGGAGTGCCACTAACCAAGGAAAAGTGTAGCTCGATTAGGGCGGAGTGCCGCTAACCGAGGAAAGGTAGCTTGATTAAGGCGGAATGCCGTTAACCAAGGAAAGGTAGCTTGATCAGGGCGGAATGCCGCTAATCAAGGAAAGGGTAGCTCGGTTAGGGCGGAATGCCACTAACCAAGATGAGGTGTAGCTCGATTAGGGCGGAGTGCCGCTAACCGAGGAAAGGTAGCTTGATTACGGCGGAATGCCGTTAACCAAGGAAAGGTAGCTTGATCAGGGCGGAATGCCGCTAATCAAGGAAAAGTGTAGCTCCGTCCGATCACTCGGGGAGGGTTGGTTGCGCTGCGTGATACAGCTTAACATGTTTTCCATTGAGGGGAGAGAACTGGATGACTCCTTTGTGGTCTACAAGGACGTAGGCTCCTCCTTCATATACTCGGCGGACGATATACGGTCCGACCCAGTTTTCGACCAACTTCCCTTTGGGGTTAGAGGCCATTACTTCTCTTCTTTTGACCATTACCAGGTCTCCTTTCTTGAACTCTCGACCCTTGACTAACTTGTCAAAAGCGCGGGCCATTCGAGCTTGATAGAGTTGGATGTTTTGTTGCGCTAGGAGGCGTTTTCCTTCGAGCTCAGCGAGCTCTTCCAGTCTTCTTTCTGCATTGTTTTGCTCACCACTGACTAGTCCGTGCTGGATGGCAACTCGCAATGAAGGCACCTCAAGTTCGATCGGCACCACAGCTTCCGACCCATAGACGAGGGAGAAAGGTGAACAGCCGGTTGGGGTTTTATAGACGGTACGATAGGCCCAAAGTGCCTCGTACATCCTTTCTTCCCAATCTTTCTTATTAGACTTGACAGTCTTTGCCAGCAACGTGCATAAAGTCTTGTTAAAGGCTTCTGCTAATCCATTGGCTTGAGGGTTGTAGGGGGACGATGTCCTCCAGTCAATTTTGTATTTGTCGGCTAGCCGATAAATCTTCTGATTTCTGAAATGGCTGCCATTATCAGAGATGATTCGGCTGGGAATCCCGAACCGGAATATTACATTTTGTCGGAAGAACCTTGCAACTAGTTCTCCCGTCACATCTCTTAGTGCTACTGCCTCTGCCCATCTGGAAAAGTAGTCCGTAGCTGCTAAGATGTATTTGCACCCTGATGAAGATGCTGGTAGTGGCCCCACCACGTCCGTGCCCCACTGAGCAAACGGCCAACTTGGTAGAGTGGGATGCAGCGGCACTGGAGGTCTCCTCGCCACATTGGCATGTTCTTGACATTTCTGACAGGCTTTGGCAAACCTGCAGCAGTCATTGAATATAGTGGGCCAATAATAGCCCAATTTCTTTATTTCTATCTTCATTTTCGGACCGGCCTGGTGTGCTCCAGCCGATCCTGCATGAACTTCTTGCATTACTTGTTCCGCTTCTGCTGACGACAAGCAACGGAGTAGGATTTTCCTTCGGGCGTCTGCCATAATCCGGAACAAAGTTCCGCTTCTCATCTCATAAGAATCCTTGATCCTTAGGAGCTTCATTCTCTGTTCTTTTTCTTTTGGAAGTTGCTGGTGTTGAAACCAGCGTAGAAGATGTTCCCGCCAATCGGGTTGCTGGACCCTTTCAGCGACTGCTACTTCTATCTCCCGTTCGTCGGTCAGATCCTCTGTTACACTGGGGACCTGTCGGCGGTTGATTACTGTTATATTCAGGCTTATGTCTGGCGGGACTGCCAACGAACTAGCCAGCTTAGCGAGGGCGTCCGCCTGAGCATTTTGGCCTCGCTTGATGTGCTTGATGCTGATGAAGTAAAATCTTGACATCAGGCAAGTTGCCAACTGGTGATAGGGGATGAGTTCTTGTTTTCGCACTTCAAACTCTCCTTCCAGCTGTTTTATAACTAGCATGGAGTCTCCAAATGCTTCCAGCATCTGAATTCCCATGGACAGAGCAATTTGTAACCCGATTATCAGGGCTTCATATTCTGCTTCATTGTTGGTGCATGGTTTATTTATGGAGCAGGATGTATGCACCACTTCTCCTTCTGGGGATTTCAGGACTATGCCTGCCCCTGCTCTGACTCTGACCGATCCAGTGGCAGAGATGTCAATTCTAGAAGCGCCATCAAAATATAGCTGCCACGGGGACGGCTGTACTTGAGCGGCTTCCAAAGTTTCATCTTCGGGGAGTTCTGGTTCCCACGGGCAGTTTCCGGGTACCGGATGCGCAGCAAAGAAGTCTGCGATAGCTTGACCTTTAATGGCCTTGCGCGGGACGTAGGAGATATCAAACTCCATAAGGATCACCGCCCATTTGCCCAGACGGCCTCTGAGTGCTGGCTGGGACATGATATATTTCAGGGGATCCTCCTTGGATACCAAGCTGATTTCATGCGACAACATATAGTGTCGGAGTTTCTTAACTGCGAAGACTAGTGCCAAGCAAATCTTCTCAATATAAGTGTATTTTTCTTCAGTTCTGACCAGTCTCCGACTGAGGTAATAGAGGGCTTGCTCTTTCCCTTCTTCATTATTCTGGGCTAGCATTGCCCCCAGAGAGTTGTGTGTAGCTGCTATATACAGCATCAACGGCCGTCCTTTCACCGGTGCGCCTAATACTGGAGGAGTCTTCAGATAATCCTTTAGTTTGTCAAAGGCTGTCTGGCAATCTTCATCCCAATAGAAGGGAACATCTTTCATCATCAACTTGTGAAAAGGCTGGCATCGCCCTGACAAATTGGAAATGAACCGCCGGATATAAGCCAAGCGGCCTTGTAGTGACCTCAGCTCGGAGATGTTCCTTGGTGGAGGTAACCCCTGAATCGCCCTGATCTTTGCGGGGTCTATCTCGATTCCCCGATGTCGGACGATGAAGCCCAAGAATTTTCCGCTCGACACTCCGAACGCACATTTCATAGGATTCATTTTTAGCTCATGCTGCCTCAGCCTCTGAAAAACAATCCGGAGGTCTTGCAGGTGATCTTCTTTTCTTCTGGTTTTGACCACCAGGTCATCTATGTAGCACTCGACCTTGTGGTAGAGCAATTCATCAAAAAATTTAGTCATTGCGCGCTGATAGGTTGCGCCAGCATTCTTCAGTCCAAATGGCATTCTCTTGTAATGATAAATGCCTTTGGGAGTTCGGAAAGCAGTATGGACCCGGTCGTGCTCCGCAATCCAAATCTGATTGTAGCCGGACGACCCATCCATGAATGACAGGGCTTCATGGCCGGTTGTAGCATCGATCATTACCTCGGTTATTGGCACCGGGAAGTCATCTTTAGGGCAAGCTTTATTTAGATCCCGGAAGTCAACACAAATCCGGATCTGTCCATTCTTCTTTTTCACAGGGACGATATTTGCCAGCCATGTGGTGTACTGATTTTCTTCAACAAATCCCACATCAATGAGCTTGTCAACTTCAGCACAGATTCGGGTGATGAGCTCTGGCCTCATACGCCGCGGTGGTTGTTTCACCGGCTCGGCTTCGGGACTGATTGTTAGCTCATGTTGTGAGACAGCAGGGTTTAGACCTGGCATCTCTTTATAAGTCCAGGCGAAGCAATCCCGGTATTCTAGCAGCAGCTGGATGTACAGCTCCCGTTCTTCTGGGGACAGTTGGGCACTGAGGAAGGTAGGCCTAGGGTCCTTCTCATTTCCCAGGTTGACTTCTATTAGTTCATCGACTGTGGCTTGGCCTCCGTCTTCTATTTCCGGAGGTGCCGGCTGGAGGTCGACGAAGTCTGGAATACCATCTTGAGGGTCGAGTACTTCGACTTCCTCGTCAGACACCGCCAGAGCTTCATGGGGTCTCTTGATCTCTTGTGCTAGCGGCTGGGCGGATTGTTCTATTAGAAGATCCATTGCCGGTGCAGCTCCCGAGGGCGAGAGGACAGCTTCAGTGCTTGTAGGTGAGGTTGCAGCCATGACAGGCCAGCAGTTATTTACCGCCGGACTCGGACAGCCTATTGGATTGGTAGCAGGAGTTGAGGGAGTCTCGCCTTCTGGGACAGTTGTGTCTTCCACAGAAGTGGCTTTTTCTTTTCTGGTAGCCGGCTCCCCTTGATTGGAGTAAACCGAGGCTCTGTTGACTGTCAGAAAGGGTGTTGAAGTCGTCATTAGCATGACCCCTGCGGAGGGAGAGACTTCTGCTCCTTGAGCATCTTCGGCTCCGCTGCTGCTAGCTGTATCAAATTCGGCCTGAAAGGCCGCTCCTTCAGGATGGACCTGCTCCCAGCATCGGCATGAGATCAAGGTCTCCATTTGTTGATTCTCGGATATGGTTAATTCAGCATGTTCGGCTTCCGCCGGATATTCATCAAAGGTTGCCCCCAGGGGGCTGTCTTCAGTTGGATAGAAGGTGGAGATGGTGTCCACCTCGTACCGCCCACTGTAATAGTAGTCTTCCAGGGTGAAACCCAGACCCGGGTGTTGAGAGACACGTCTCATTTCTTTGTCCAGATTTACAGGATACCACATCTTCTGGAAAGCTTCCTTGCGTTTTTGAGGCTGATCGGGAGGGATGTGTTGCTTTTGAAACATCCTGGCCGTCCGATCAGTGGTGAATGCCAGGCCCTGCACAGGAACCCGTGGGTTGGCTAGATCTTCAGGGAGGCTGCAATCCGTGTCTTCCTGAGTAGGATGCTCCTCAGCTGTATAGAATAAGCTGCTGTGCCCATCTTCCTGTGCCACTTCCCAAGCTTTGAAAGGTTCGACGGTGGGACCATCGAGGCCGGAGA
Source organism: Amorphophallus konjac (assembly GCA_022559845.1). NCBI lineage: Eukaryota > Viridiplantae > Streptophyta > Magnoliopsida > Alismatales > Araceae > Amorphophallus > Amorphophallus konjac. The sequence continues at coordinate 409,790,008 of CM040122.1, read as the reverse complement.
CAGGCTTGGTGAGGCCGGCCGGGACTCCGATGCGGTCGTGTTGTCGGTCAACATGCACTTCCTTAGCTTTGGGGTATAATGCTGGGGGTGTCACCCTGCCGACATTTCCAGAAGCCGTGATGTGGGAGACCACCTTCGGCTTGACATATCCGCGCGGCGGTGGTGGATACCAACCGTCACCCGATCTATTCTTCGATGCCCCTACGGGGGCTTCAGTTTTAGAAGTCTTCCGGGGAGACCCCGTATACAGATTGGCGTCCGCCAAGTGACACTCAAACACCTCGAATGGGTGGATGTCAGCAAATATCCTTTCCTCCTTCCCCTGGAGGCTGTATTTGATGCATTGGTGGAGCGTGGAGGGCACCACCAAGTTTTCATGCAGCCATGGGCGGCCGAGCAGTGCTTTGTAGGAGGTGCGAGAGTCAATGACGTGAAACTGCACCGTTGTAGTGAAATCTGCCAGAGTCAGTGTGAATTCTGCCACCCCCATAGATACTTCACATTTCTGGTTGAAGCCCGCGATACGCATATCCCCGGCCTTTTCGAGATGCACATTGAAGTGGTACCTCTCGTATATTCTATATGGCAGGATGTTGACTGCTGCGCCAGGATCGACCAGAATCCGGTTCAGTTCTCTTCCATTCAGGTGCCCTTTCATATATAGCGGCCTGTTGTGACTGGCCGTAGGCAGTAGCATGTCTTCTGGAGAGAAGGTCATACTGGCTTCTGGTATAGCCTCAGCTATGCAGGTTTCAAACTGGGCAGGCGTCTGCAGAGCAGTGATGATTGCCTGTCTAGTTTCTTCACTCAAAGAGAGAATTTCCCAGATCGTAAAACGAGCAGGGAGCTTCTTGAGCAGCTTCATTATTCGGCTTCCAGCCCGGACATTGGAGAGCTTCATCTCCTCAACCCATCTGGGCTTAGGAAGGTTTTGATTTGTGGGTCCAGACGGACCTGCTTCATCTTCCTCGGACTCGGCACCCTCTCGACTGGCACCGACTGTCGAGTCTTCTTTATTGGTTGCTACAGGGCAAGCCCCATCTGCATTTGTATCCTCCGTAGATTGCACTGGCCGAGGGTGATTGACCCCGGGTGTAGGGTTGGCGTCTTGACAAGGCTGTTTCCCCTTTGACATCTTCATAAATTCAAGAAATGAGGGGACAGCCTTGCCCCCGCTCTTGTTGTATAGACCGGACGGAGGAGGGATTTGAACTCCCTTGACCTCCGGCGGAGGTGTCTTGTAGGGTTGTTCCCCTCTGAACACAATATTGTGGTTGGGTGGGGGTTGGCGCCCCCATTTTCGGCCTGACCGCGTGGCATGTGCAGCAGTGGCGGCCTCGACCTTGCTTTCCCCAGTGTGGGGTGTAAAGCATATTTCTTCTTCTTCCTCTTCCCCGGGTAGGTTGAAGAGGGCTGATAGTGTATTACAGGAGACAACCTGTGCTTTATTGGCGCCAACGGCCTTTCTTTTCTTCTTCTTTTGCTTCTTTTTCCTTTTTGCTTCTGCGGGCACCTGCCCCCAGAATAGACTGCTCGCTTCAGGGGGTGCTGCTTCAGCTTCCTCCGTCTGCTTGAGTGAGAGTTGCTCCAGCTCCTGCCATGGGACGTAGTCCCGTACGAGCAGGGGTTTCAATTCGGGCTGTACATATTCATCTAGCCCTTCAATCAGGTGTTGCAGTCGAAGGACCCCGGGGTTGGTTTCCTTGACCACTGGCAGGGGAGTCTGTCTCCTTCTGTTGGGTGCATGTATTCTGATAGCTGCGGATGGAGTAATCCACGTAGGCGCTATCACTGGCGGAGCAGGCCGGGGCGTGACGCCACGGATATGTGCCCCCTCTTTCGGGCAGGGTGCCCTCTTCTTATTGTGCTTCACAGGGACGGGATGCCACCCTTGCTTTTCTTTCACGGGCTCCAGGAAATGGATTTCGTAGGTGCTCCGTGTGCTTGCTTCAGAGATCTCCTCAGGTAGTGCCTGGTAGAGGGAGACCATGTTGACTGTCGCCCTTCTGGGAGGAGCTTCATGTGGCTGAGGAGGGTCTACTTTGTATTCTCCTAGCTCTATTTCATTTTTCTTCACCATCCCCTCGATGACGTCTTTGAAAACATAGCAGTCTTCGATTGAATGTCCCAACATTTCGTGGTAGGGGCAGAATCTCGGACTGTCTTTTCTTTTCAGGTCTTCTGGTCTCCTTGGCTCAGGCAGAGTGACCATGTCATATTCCGTTACCCAGTCGAACAGGATGCGAGTTTTATTCTTAGGAAAGGAATAAGCCTTCTTCATTTTGTCCCTCAGCGAAGGACCTTCTTTGTCATCTGGAGCTTTTGCAGGTTGCGGGGAAGCCGCTTTCTTGCCTTTCTCCTTTTGTTGTTCGAATGCCTTGATATCAAGCGCATTCGCTTCTTTGGGTGTGGGGCGCCGTTCCGCCGCCTTGCCTTTCTGGGCTGTGCTGGCAGCTGACGGCGGGACGGGCTTGGCTAGAAAAGCCTCTACCTCGGCCACCACATTATTCAGCCGGTCGAACGACCGTATTTCCATCCCGATCATTTTTTCCAAGACCTCCCTCCTGAGATTTTGCTTACATATTTGCACAGCGTCCTCCTGATGCGGGGGCCGCTTACATCTCATTCCGAGGTTCCTCCACCTCTTGATGTAGTCAAGGGCGGTCTCATCTGCCCTTTGTTTTGTCGAATAGAGTTCGGCCACTGTGACCTCCCTCTCTGTGACATGGAATCTTTCCCTGAATTTCCTCTGCATATCTGACCAGTCATTGATTGACCCGGCCGAGAGGCTGGAGTACCATTCAAATGCGAGCCCCGTCAGCGAGGACCCGAAGAATTTCAGCAGATATGACTCGTCGGTGGACAGATCACCCATAACGGTCATATAATATGCAATATGTTCTTTTGGGGAACCTTTCCCGTTGAATTTGTCAAATTTGGGCGGCTTGTTGACTCCCGGGGGAAGTCGCTTAGCCGCATGGTGTTGCGGGTAGGGCACCCGGTAGGCATCGAATGCGACGTAGTCGCCTTCGCTCTTCTCTGCGAGCTTAAGCTCGATCATCCTTTCCACCATCATCCGGCTCACGACCGTGGGGTCGACTGGCTCCGGATAGAAGTGTGCTGGCTGCAGGTACGGGGTGACCAGGGTGGTCGCCTGTGGAGGATGCAGCAGCGGGGGTGTTGGGTGCACCTGAGGAAGCACCGGAGGCAGCAGCGACTGAGGCTGTGGCGGCCGCTGTTGTGCTATCGTCACAGTTGGCTCTGACGGCTGGGGTAGTGTGCAAAGTGGTGGAGGGTCGTCTCGACGAGCCGCTCCCCGGGATGATTCACCTTGGACTTCGGGTGGTTTGGAGGCTGATGAGTGTTCAGTTTTCTCCATCAGCTGTTTCTTCAGGGAATCTATTTCCCGTTGATATCTTTGCAGCAGCATCAAGACTGATGGGTCTATAGTGGTGGGGACACCTTCTGTCGTTTCCCCGGACGTACCCTCGGGCAGGATATCGAGGAGTACGTCGTCTTCTTCTTCCGTCGTTACCACATTAGCGGTCAAGACGGGGGCTTTGTCATCCCAGTGGAGGTATGACTGGGGCTGTTTCTCTTTCATCGCTGTCAGAAGCCCTCTTGCTGCTTCTGTCCTGCGGGTAGCTGGTCCCGGCCGTACGGCCAACTGAGCCAGTTCTTGAGAGTTTTCAGGAAGCTTCCCATATCGGCTGGACACGCCAGCCATGTTGCAAGTGAAAACCTGCATCCTCCTTCTTCGTCGATGGACCCTCCGCCTTGCTTGTTGCGGGAAGGTCAGCCTCTCGAACACAGAAATTCTTCTTCTTTCTTCCCGCTCGGGGAAGGCTTCATTGGCTTTGATCTCAGAGCCGTCATTGTGTCCGTTGTCATCGACCGACGACATCCTTATTATATCCTCTATTTCTTCTTCATCTGCCGTTGATGGGCAGCAATTTTCTTCAGTGGCGACTGTCTGCATCAGCCGCTGCTGTCCGAGTGAGGTGTTACCCAATCCTCGGAAATAGCTTCTGACCAGGCAGGCCATTTCTTCTTGACCCTGTTCTTGATGTAGCATGGGGGAGAGTGGTCGACCTCCAGCAGGAGGAATGTAGGCCAGTCGAGCTCTGTCAGCTGGCTGTTGGAACCTTCGCCCCGTGGCAGGGACGTTGGCTTGACGGGCCACAGCCCGGAAACTTCTGTGACGCGGAGGATCCGCAACCACCTCTTCTTCATTCATCAGGGACAAGCCCCTTTCTCTTCTCGCTCTCGCCTCGTCGTTCATAGGACGATGGCGGGTGGGCGTTGGATGGTAGGCAGGTTGGGTCCGCTTGGGAACCCACACCTGTTTGAATTTGCTCGGCCTGAGCGCCGGGTTTTCTTGGCCATGGTGGCCGGCTTCTTCTCTTTCTGCCCTCCTTCCAGCGAGAGCTTGATAGTTGTTGTAGACAGGGACGTTTGGGATGACGCGATCTGGGGTCACCCGTGCCGTGCGCCCGTTGAGGAAGACACGCATACCTCCCACCAGCATTGATTTTCCGGACTGAGAGACAGTTCCGGTGATCACGGCAGGGTTCTTGCGAGCCTGGCGACGCTGACGTCCTCCAGGGGGCTTGTTGATATCAGTGGGATGCATCACCCGTACCAGGTGGTGCACCAGGCAGCTAGCGGCCGGAACCGGGTTCTTGAGCGAATCACCGCGGCAGGGGGCCTTCAGAGGCTCCATTTCCTTCACATCTTCCTTGACGGGTTCCATGGCCTCGACTTCCAGCATGTCGACAAAGGCCAACCCCAAGAAGTTGGGGAAGCCCACAGCAGGAGGAAAGCTACCAAATTCCATGGGCACCGCCAGGTACCCTTGCGCGTGTCCGGCGACTATCGATTGGTCGAAGTCGACGCCAGCTATTCCATGAGTCGTCATTGTTTGCACTGAAAAGATAGACAGGAAAACAATCAGTAGTCTTTGAAAGGGCTTCGAAGCCCGAATATCTCGGCAAAGAGATGAAAGGTGACACCGGTCCCACCGGGCGTGCCAGACTATGTTTCACACATTTTTTATTTATTTTACTTTGTTTATTTATTTATTTATTATTTTTTTTTATATTTGATTTATTTACTGGCGTGCCTAGAAGTCCCACCGGGCGTGCCAGACTGTTTCGACCGTCTTTTCCTTCGCTCCTTTTCGTTGGTATTTTTCATTCATTTATTTCGCGGGTCGATCGACCAATTGACTGACTTGTAGTCAATTGACTGATTGACGACGCGGGCGTGCCAGTCACATGCGTGACGATTTATGATGCGCTCATCCTGACCCATGTAGGGCGAATGTGAGGTTCGGTCGGGACCAGCAGTCCGCCATACCATAAAGGCTATGGCGTTAATTACATCCCCCACGAGGAGGGAACACCTTTGATTAATTGCCGAGACATCGGGCTGTCGAAGCCGGAAAAGGGAACTACATGATGATTATTAGTTGAAGGACTTGCACCCCTCTGTGATTAGCATAAGAAATCATCCCATAAGTGGGAAAGGGGTTAGAATGATGCGACGACACGATTCGGAACGAAACCGGTGCAGTGCATGCGAAGACAGGGATCAAAACGCTTGAAACGGCGCCCTGAAACGTAGGTAAAAAGCTTAAAACGGCGCCATAACCGTAGGTAAAGGGGCAGGCCGTTAAAACGGCGTGGGGAGCTGGGGCGCGTCGGGAAGGGCGCGCCGGAAAGGGCGCGCCGGGAAAAGCGCGCCGGAAAGGGCGCGCCGGAAAGGGCGCGCCGTTTTAAGGCGCTATCGCGCATGAACGCGCCGAATTAGCCCGATCTCGAGGGAACAGGAGCTTCGTTAGTTTATTCATGAATTTATTAAAAGGTTTTGGAGGATTTTGAGAGTTTATTAAATTGAATGTTCGTGGAATCGGTGCCGCGTCATTTAAAGGCCGAGTCACGGGCTCGCGTGAGGCGATTGTTCCGAGATTAACTCGTTCGAGCCGAAATTTCGGCAGCATCTCCCCATCCCAAAGGATAGTCGGGGAGACCCAGGGAGTACTCACGTGGCGGAGTAAACCCCTAAAGAGCCGGGTGGCACAACGGCGGCCGGCAGACCCGAACGGATAGGAAGACCCCAAGGGCTAGCCTGCTAGGGGTACCGAGTCCGTGGGTAACGGTGAGTGAATGAAGTGACTCGATGTGGGAGCGAAAACCCCGAGGGCTAGCCTACGAGGGGTACGCAACCCGAGCCACAACAACACTCGAAACGGGACGACCGAGTAGAGAAGGGAACCCCGAGGGCCAGCCTACGAGGGGCACACGCGTCTCACGGCCACCACAAAGTCCATTAAGGACTGTGGATTTACGGTGTTGGGATTACCCCCAATTTCTGTGTGCTCACTGGCCCTCGGAGATCCATTACTGCCAAATAGATCCCTCGAGCCGGGAGGTCAAGATAAAAGAATCAAGGGGGATGTTCCCCTCTCCCCAGTCACCGAATCTCCTTAAAAGGACGGCAACACTACGCGGAGCAACTCACACTCAGTTGGCAAACTGATCATGATACGTACAGCTATATATATATATATATATATATATATATATATATATATATATATATATATATATATATATATCTATATGTGCATAGAGGGATTAGCAAGTTAACAGAGCGATCACCGAGCTAACGCTCGGAGAACAACGATGCGGAGAAACCAAACATCAAGCTTATAGGGACAGCCTTACCTCCTTCTGTTTATGATCAAAAACAGGAGGGAGGGGCAAACGGACAGGCCCAGGGTCGACCAGTAAGACATACATGCGCATATCTGACGGAGAAACCTTCGACATTCCATGAAAGGAAAAGCCCCAGGGAGAGGGGAAATTACTGTAGCCCATGATGTACCAGGGCGTATCCGGCATCGGAGAAGACGGGTACGGAGTTCGTTCACGCCATGAAACAGGTAAACATGTAAACAGAGAGTAAAGGAAGCAGATGGGAGAGATGACCCCGACGCCGGGCATGCTCACATCCATCCGTTTGGTGCACAGATCATCGGAGAGATGTGCACATGCGCACATCACCCTCCACGGCGCCGTATCAATGGCCACAGAAAACAAATTCAAGGAGGAAGAGGAGGCAGCGATGCAGAGGTAGAGTAAGGCCATTAGACTCTTTAACCCACTGACATAAACATTCATTCATTCCACGGTAAACAGACAAAATGCATACAAGCATATTCCGACGCCGGCGTTGTCGCACGGTCGCCGTTTTACATTAACAGAGGAAGCTCATTCCGAACGAAGAGAAAGGGGCAGAAATAACGGTGGGAGAAGGGGGAGGAAAGGCTCGTATCATCGCCCCTCCCCCCGTCTCACTTACATTCTATCAGGGAAAATCCAAAAGAGAAAAGAAGAGGGTCGCCGGGAGAAATCGCGGGGCAACCCACCTAAGCAAATGAGAAAACAGGTGGCCTCCTTCGACTTCGGGGAGCTCGGATGGAGCAGGGTGGCGGCCGCCGAGAGGTTCGGACGGGAGCTTCTGCAGATAGACGAAAACCCTCCAACCCTTCTCTCTGGACTCCTCCTCTTTCTTTCTAATTCTCTCTTTTTTTTCTTTCAAATCCGCCTCTTCTCCCGATCGGATCTCACTTGATCTCCTCTCCTCTCTTCTTTTTTCCAAATCCCCCCTGATCTCCTCTGTCGACAGGCTATATATAGCCTTGGAGTTAAAACGGCGCCCCAGGAAGCACGCCGGGTTGACGGCGCCGGGGAAGGCCCCTATTTGGTCTTTGCGCGCCGGATAGACGGCGCCGGGGAAGGCCCCTATTTGGTCTTTGCGCGCCGGATAGACGGCGCCGGGGAAGGCCCCCATTTGATCTTTGCGCGCCGGTTTGACGGCGCCGGGGAAGGCCCCCATTTGATCTTTGCGCGCCGGTTTGACGGCGCCGTTTTAAGCGGCGCCGTTTTAACCTGTTTGCCAGGCACGGCCAGGCCGGTGGGTCCGGGGATGGTTCCGGAGACTCCAGTTGACTGTTTCTCTCGTACTGGCTCTCGGGGAGCCTTGACGGGGTGTTGACGAAGCTCTTGACGCGACGAACGGCCTTGATCAGAACTTCGTGTGCTTCCGGTCCGGACACACGGGTGTCCCGTCGGTACGACTTTCGGCACTGTGATTGGTGCCTCTCATCAAGACGGACCTGTATCCGAAGCTTCCTTGCAGGATGGCATTGCATCCTGGGTAATTCCGCCTTGAATGGCGATCCATCGGCCGCTAATGGGCTCACTAGGGCTAGAAGCCGAACCCGTGTCGGGTGATCGGGATCTTCTTGCTGACAGAACCTCCGGCCCCTTGTTGTGGATGGCCGAGGGCATTCTTCCTCTTTCGGAGAATCATAAGGTAGACCGTCGTCCTTGATCGGACGTCGGATGTGGGGTAGCGGCATGACAGAGTCGATGCCGGATCATTGGGCAGGCTTGATCGCACTGCCGATTGGTTGCGGGTTGACTTTGACTCTCCTGAGGTGAGGTCCCCGGTGTTCCCTTCAAGGTGGCTTGGGGCTTCGTCAGCTCGAGGGACCCTCGATAAGTTGATTTTCATCGGCTTCTGTGCTTCAGTGGGCCGTATCATTTGTCTTTGCGGCTTGGTCGCCAGGGATCATATTTTGAGTGCCAACAGTGTAGTCAGGTGCATCCTTACCCAGCCTCAGGTGAGCGACGACTGGCGTCGCACCACCATATTCCACACATTTTGTAGGCTGGAAGGGAAAGCTTGCAAGGTGATTATAGATAGCGGGAGTTGCATCAACGCTATCTCCACAGGCACCGTCAAGCGCCTTGGTTTGACGCCCGTGGATCACCCCGCACCCTATAGAGTTTCTTGGGTGGATTCCACTTCCATCCCGGTTAGACTGCGGTGTCTGGTGCCGCTGCAATTCTAGGCATACCATGATGCGATATGGTGCGATGTACTACCTATGGAGGTGGGAAGTATCATCTTTGGTAGGCCTTGGCTCTTTGACCGAGATGTCACCCTTCATGGTAGGTCGAACACTTGCACCTTCGACCATGATGGCCATAGGATTACCCTCCACCCAGTCCAGCCGAAGGACCCATCTATCCGCGGACCAGCTGGCCCCAGCACTACGACCACTTCTGGTCAGGGGAAGGTCGGTCCACCCACTTTATCCTCGGCACAGGCATCCACCTCGTCGACTACTCCTAACAGAGTGGACCCTCCACCCAGGAGGTTGATGATGATCAGTCCGAGAGAGATGGAACAGGAGGTGACCGGGGGTAACCCCATTCTAGCTGTCGTTGTCAGGGGCATAGAGGATGTCGCCCCTAGGTCAGAGGATGAGCATCCCCCAGAGATAGCCGCAATATTGCGAGAATTTTCCGATGTCTTCCCCGAAGACCTCCCTGGAGGCCTTCCATCTATGAGGGATATCCAGCATGAGATCGACCTCGTCCTGGGCTCATCCTTGCCCAACCTTCCCCACTATAGGATGAGTCCCACGGACCATGCCGAGCTACAGCGGCAGGTCGAGGAGTTGATGAGTCGGGGATCTCTTCGGGACAGCAAGAGCCCTTGCGCCGTTCCCGCATTATTGGCCCTGAAGAAGGATGGCACATGGAGGATGTGCGTTGATAGCCGTGCAATCAACAAGATCACGGTGAAGTATCGTTTTCCCATTCCCCGATTGGATGACTTGCTTGATATGATGTCGGGAGCCACTATCTTCTCAAAGATAGACCTTCGTAGTGGCTATCACCAGGTGCGGATCAGGCCTGGGGATGAATGGAAGACGGCATTCAAGACCAAGGATGGTCTTTTTGAGTGGTTGGTTATGCCCTTTGGACTTTCCAATGCCCCTAGCACCTTCATGCGGTTGATGACCCAGGTCTTACGCCCTATGATAGGGGTCTTCTTGGTCGTCTACTTTGACGACATTCTTATCTACAGCCGCACTAGGAAGGATCACTCAGACCATCTTAGGCAGGTCTGCATTGTGTTGAGGCGTGAGACTTTATACGCCAACCCAAAGAAATGTGCTTTCATGTCTGATCATATCACTTTCCTCGGGTTTATTGTGTCGAGAGATGGAGTCTCCGCTGATCCGGAGAAGATTAGGGCCATCCAGGAGTGGCACGAGCCCCGCACACTCCACGATGTCCGGAGTTTCCATGGCTTAGCGACGTTCTACCGTCGCTTCATTCGTGGTTTCAGTTCTATCACTGCCCCGATCGCCGATTGCATAAAGAAGGGGGCATTTGTATGGACCAAAGCCGCAGCCACATCATTCCAGGACATCAAGGAGCGTATGACCCAGGCACCTGTCCTTGCACTTCCTGATTTTTCTAAGGTGTTTGAGGTCACATGTGACGCTTCTGGGGTAGGCATTGGTGGAGTATTGAGTCAGGAGTCCCACCCCATTGCATTCTTTAGCGAGAAGCTTAACGATGCCAAATTGCGCTATTCCACTTATGACAAGAAATTTTACGTAGTCGTCCAGGCATTGAGGTATTGGAGGCATTATCTTTTGCACCAGAAGTTTGTCCTCTTTTCCGATCATGAGGCCTTACGATTCCTCCATACCCAAAAGAAGCTGAATGCTCGCCATAGTCGTTGGGTGGAGTATCTCCAAGAGTACACCTTTGTGCTCAAGCACAAGGCAGGGGCGGAGAACAAGGTCGCCGATGCGCTGAGTCGGCGGATGATGATGTTGACCACCATGAGTGTAGAGGTGGTAGGTTTAGAGAGGCTGAAGGATGCCTATGCTGATTGTCCAGATTTCGATCCGATCTATGTAGCCCTTCAGGCCGGTCCCTCGCGAGATTATAGTGAGTTTGTGCTATAGGAGGGTCACCTATTCCGGGGTGACAAATTGTACATCCCACGGACTTTGGTTCGTGACTTTCTTACTTGGGAGATGCATGCGGGGGGTCTTGCTGGCCACTTCGGCCGAAACAAGACCATAGAGTCGGTCGAGCATAGATTCTATTGGCCTAGCCTGAAGAGAGATGTTGCTCTCATCGTGGCCCAGTGCCGCACATGCGCCATGGCCAAACAAAGGAAGCAGAATACCGGCCTCTATACTCCCCTCCCCGTCCCGGATAGTCCATGGCAGGACATTAGCATAGATTTTGTGTTGAGATTGCCCCGCACCCTCCGACGGCATGACTCCATCTTTGTGGTTGTAGACAGGTTCTCGAAGATGGCATTATTCATTCCTTGCTTCAAAACCTTAGATGCCTCTAGAGTTGCCCGTCTATTCTTTTCCCATTGTGTCTCCAGGTTTGGACTTCCCCGCACCATAGTGTCCGATAGGGATGTACGCTTTACTAGCTATTTCTGGAAAACCCTATGGCATATGATGGGCACTCAATTGAAATTTTCCACGGCATATCACCCCCAGACCGATGGTCAGACTGAGGTTGTCAATAGGAGTTTGGGGGATCTTCTTACGTGTCTTGTCCGAGATCGAGTCAGGGATTGGGATTTGGTCTTACCCTTAGCCGAGTTTGCTTATAACGATTCGGTCAATAGGTCTACCGGTATGAGTCCCTTCGAGATTATCACTGGCCATAGACCCAGAAGACCCATAGACCTAGTTCCATCTCCCGTTGTGGATGCCAAAAAATGACGATGATGATCATGGCGACATTCGCGTCTACACATCGAAGCGTGAGTCGAAGACAGAACTGCCGAATAAACCTCATGCCTCGCCCGATCAGGACGAGAACTCGCTTGGTGGTCCGCTACCCGCTAAGGAAGCCCCCTAAGCAGAAGATACAGCTACAATACTCCAACCGGCCATGCCGAGAGCTGAATCAGAGGAAAGTCAAGAACCCCGACACAGTCTCGGCATGCACCGAAAGTCACGCAAAGTCTGGGACCGAGTTCCGGAGGCTGCGAACGGAATGTTACGGAGGCCATACATCGCAACCGGAACATGCCGGGAATGTCAACATTCATACAAACGGCCTCGACTTTGGAAAGAATCTGTTCGGTACTTAAACCGGTGCGATATGCACTTAAAACGGCGCCACTAAGACCGGCGCGCCCCTTTCCTCTATTCCTTGCATTTTGGGTTAAACCGGCATGGCCTTGGCTAAACCGGCGCGGCCTTCATCTTGGGTTAAACCGGCGTGCCCCTTGGCTAAACCAGCGCGCCCCTTTTTCCCCTTCATATGGGTTAAACCGACGTGGCCTTCATATTGGGCTAAACCGGCGCGCACCTCTTCCCCTTCATATAGCTTAAACCGGCGCGCACCCTTTCCTTGGCATCTCACGTTAATCCGGCGCGCAAACGAGCCGTCCCATCTACATTCCGATGCTCTGTTTCGCATCATTATGGTGTGCAGAGAACATTCAATGCCAAGGGCTCTGCTTCCACCTTCGTTCGACAGCACACAAGCAGTAGCAGCAAGGCAAGCTCCGGCAGATCCCTGAGCGTCCCATCCTCGGACGAGCGGCAGTGTACGGGACAAATGAACAGCGTCCAGCACAGCCGGTCAACTCCCGACTTCGTTGCGGACGAGGTGGAAATGGCAGGAAGGCTCCCAGGCTGGCTGATGTATATAAGGGGCAGCACTGTGAGGCCGAAGAAATGGATGATGAGAAAGAGAGAGGACGAATAGAAGGGGACAAAAGGAAAAGAGAAGAGGAAGGTTGAAGAAGGAGAGGAGAGAGGTCTTCAGGGGAGCTCTCCAGCCTCCGAAGAGAAGAAGCTACAGCCATCGGTTCACGCCTGCAAGGTGAAGAAAGAGAGGGAGAGGGTGAGAGCAAGAGAGGGGAGAGAGGGGGAAGAGCTTGTGCTCTGTTCCTCCTTCTCCCCCACCGATGTATCTTCTTCTCCCACCTCAACACTTAGCTTCTCTTTTATTTTCTTCGTTGTATTCTTCCTTTCCTTTCCCTTGAGGATGAATAAAAGAATGGCTTTGTGAGCATGCGCAGTATTATATTGCTCTGATCCTTTCCCCCCTTTTTCTTCCGTTTTACTTCTCTGGTCCTCTGAATCACCTGGGGTCCTTGGGAGCTTGCCCTTCTGTGGCATGAACTCTGAGGGAACCCGTTCGAAGGGTGAACAGTCATGGCCACCTACGGCCAACATCCGTCCCGTTCCACAAATTCATCACCCGTGAGTTGTGAGAGCTCTTGAAGGCTAGTCCTCGAGCTCTCCAACACTCACATTTGGGTTTTTGGACCGCCATGAGGTCTAGATTTGAGGTGCACCCCGGAGTTAACCGTTTGGTGTTCCTTATTGCTCTCTGGCAACTCCCAGTCCAGGGGAGGTGCTGCCCAAATTTCGCCAGGATGAGAACACTCAAGAACAGACGAACAGGATGAGTTCTCTGAACACGAGAGCAGACGAACAGACTTAGCTCTGTGGGGAAAAGAACCGCTTTCAGCCTGAACTTATGAGTTCCTTCAATCTTCATGCTCGTTCATCTTAATAAACGATTAAAAAGCTTTAACCACCTTCTCCATCAACTTAACCCATCAATCAAGTGAATAAACCAACCAAAATATCAATCTGCAAGTTGAAGAAACGAGAAACAGAGCAAAAGAATCAAACAGAGCAAAGCAAAACCTCGTAGAAGCTTAACCCGGCGCGCCCTAATCCGGCGTGGGCTAACCCGGCGCGGTACCCCCCCGCGCCGGTTTAACCCCACACTCAAAACCCATTTCATTTCCTTTGCCACAAACCGGCGCGCCTCCCCTTTTTTAGCCTGTTCCGGCGCGCCCCTGGCCCCTCTTCCTTCTTGCCATATACCGGCGCGCCCCCCTTTTCTTGGCCATTAGCCGGCGCGCTCCCCCTTGGCATCCTTATTCCGGCGCGCCCCAACTTGCCACCTTAGCCGGTGCGCTCCCCCTTGTGCTCCCTTATCCGGCGCCCTCCTTCGAAGCTCTTATCCGGCGTGCCTCCCCTCTTGCCCACTTCAAACTCGGCGTGCCTCCTTTATATGAAAAGGGGGGGGGGGGGGGAATAATAAAAAGATAAAAGGAGAGAAATGCTCAAGTAAAAAGAAGAATGCAAAGATCAATAACAAAAAAATGAAAGTAACTCTATTACCCGCGCTTCAACTAAAAATTTTGTTCCGGGGGCGCTGCCCCCGGAAACCCCCGCAAGGGGCGCTGCCCCCTTGACCCCCGCGACCTGACCGGGCAGGTCGAACCCCGTGACCTGACCGCGCAGGTCGATCCGCGTGTGAGGGCGCACGTTATTGAGCTCGGGCTACGCATTTAACAATTCACTCCCTCGGACTGGGTGCAAAGAGAAAATCAATGACGCCTTATGGTATCGGACGTGGTTTACGGAACTTCCGACATGACCATAATCCGAAATCATCTCCGGCCAACAGTCTATCAACTTGACCCATCCCTACCGGGATCTAATCCCGCATTCTCATTAAACTTACCTTGTTCATGGCAGACATTCGCGCGGTTTTGCTACCGTCTTTTATACTACAAACACGGACCTTCTTCCGAACATGAAGTGGCCCATGAGTGGCCGACATAGTCTTAGCATTCACGTCCCGATACGGGTTTCTAGCATAGTTCATCTTTCACTATCCTCCTGCATTATTAATATTCTCTTTAGGCCGTAGGGCCCTTATTCCCGGCAATCAATCAAGGGTGTTCCCCCGTATGGGGGATGTAAATAACGTCGTGGCCTTTACGGCACGGCGGGTTTCGGTCCCGACACGAACTACACAATCGTCTGATTAGTCAGATCGAGCGCACCATGGGCTTCCATGAAGTCCGAATAAATCGTCACTTTGTGACTGGCACGCCCTCGCACTAAATAGAAGAATTAACCCCGATCAACAAACGAACGGATCCCCCCTCCAAATTTTAGTGCGTCCACACCCGTCCAGTCCCGTGTGTCTGAGTCAGCCGAGTCTTTTGCCAATCACATTAGACAGTTGCATGAGCATATCCGTCGTCACATTGAGTCTAGCAACGCACGATACAAAGAATTGGCTGACGCCCATAGGCACCACCGTGAGTTTTAGGAGGGCGACTATGTCATGACCAGGGTCAGACCTGAATGGTTTCCCTCGGGAGCCGTGAAGAAGTTGCATGCTCGTGGTGTCGGTCCCTTTCGGGTAGTGAGGCGAGTCGGGTCGAACGCATGTGTTGTGGACTTGCCAGAGGATTACGGGATCAGCTCCACTTTCAACATCTCGGATCTCATCGCTTATAGGGACCCAACGATGATACCCAGTGAGCCATTTGAGCCATCCCCGTCCATTGTGAGTGACACCACCCTTGAGCGCCCACCTCCAGCCTTGTTACCTCAGCAGCGAGAGCAGATAGAGTGTATACTGGATGAGCATGTGACTACTACTCGATGCGGAGTGTACCAACGCTATTTAGTGCGTTGGAGGGGATGGCCCGCGTCCGATGACACTTGGATCACCCGGGACGAGCTACAGAGGATAGATCCAGATCTGCTGGATCGATACCAGAGCGACCCGGACCCTTACTCGACGGGGTCGAGCTTTCCCACCCGAGGAGAATTGGTGCGGACACCAGAGCTAGTCGCTGGTACCAGAAGCGTAGCATGCTGACTTCCTTGTGGTTGGGTGATAGCACGGAGCTTTCGTCGGAGCTTTGACATTTTATGTATTTACTTTGAGTGTATTAGTGTGTATTTTTATTTTAACTTCTAGTCGGGTCAAGATTGTAATATGGGCTACTCTTCATGTAAGGGGTCCAACTTCTAAATTGGGCCTCAAGACCATTAGGAGCCCAATTGGACATTCTAGAAGACTTGGACCAAGGTTAGTGGGTGTCCTTTGGTGCTCCTTGTCCCCCATGCTTGTCCCCCACCTACATTTGGACCAAGGTTAGTGGATGTCCTTTGGTGCTCCTTGTCCCCCATGCTTGTCCCCCACCTACCCTTGACCAATATTAGTGGATGTCCTTTGATGTTAGTGGATGTCCTTCAGTCTAGATCTAGGGTGTGTCTATTTATAGTCTCTTGTATCATTTGTGAAAAAACTAATGAAAAATTTAAGAGAATTATGCTTGGTGTGCACCCCCCCTCTTTCTTCTAGTGTTCTTGGTGTTCTTCATCTCCTTCCCCCTCTCTTCTTCAGATCTAGATCTAAATCTCTCCTATCTCTCAAATCTCTTCCCCTTCTCTTCTCCCTCCACCTATTGTGAATGTCCACTGCCGCTGTCGCCGCCGTTCGTGCCGCCATCAAGCTGCCACCACCACTTCTCCGAGTTGCTGTCCTGGATTCCGGCCTACAAATCTGAAGCTTGAAGAGGAGGCCATAACTCCAGATCCGACCGTTGGATCGAGCTGATATTTTGAGGGTTGGTTTCCTCATGTCTCCTACATCCCCCGTTTAAATTTCATGCCGATCAGACTTCGTTTGCCCCTCGTCCCATTCAATAGTTTGTTCTCCTCACAGTCTGCCTGTGAGCAGGCCAGCGAGATAGTCTGTGGTAGGCGATTTTTCCAACCCCCCAAACGTGATCAGAATCCTACAAAAAAACTATGTGTGTCACCGTGTCCCTCCCCTCTACCCACCATAAAAATCTCAGGTCCTATTTCCTTCTTTTGATCCACGGTCAAATCCCATAAACAGGCTGGTTCTAGTCTGCTCTGTGGATTCTGAGTTTCGGGACAGAACCATCACTCAGTTTGCAGAGCTATTCATTTCCATTCAGACCGTTGGATGGTTCTAAAACTCCAGTATGTTGAAGTTCTTCGAGTGCTCTTCGCAACGGCACTAACCTCGTCTCGATCTGACGTCATGGCTGGGCGTACCGGCTGATCTCGTCGGAGCACGCAGATCTGACCAGAAGCGGAGCTGCGGGACAGCATTGGGGATTAATTCCCAATAAATTCCCCAACTCACCACCGGCGACCACCGCTCCCGGGGATCGACCCGGGGCACTCCAGGGACTCTCCCTCCGGTCGCCGATGCCAGAAGACGCCCGAAAGTCGCTGTCCCAGTAGTCGGGCCCACTTGGAGCCTTGTGGGCCCCACATTGAGCGCCACCACCGTGCTACCTGCCACCGCCCGGAACCGCACATTGCTGCCCGCCAACCCCTGAACGGCGCTCCCGGATAGCTGGTTGTGGCCTTTTACCTCCCTGCGTGGAGTGGGCCGTAGTTTATTTTTACTGCTGTAATTAAATATTAGTTTGTACCGGGAGTGACGGTTCACGGCCGGGACGTCGTCGCCACGCCTTGAGCGTGGAGGTACACCCATCACTCTTATTGTCTTTCTGCTTATTTAGTATGCACTTTACTGCCGCTGCATGTGAGTAGTTATCTTTCCTAACTAGTTTAATTTTAATCACCGCTGTGAGTTGTGAGAGCGAAACTCATCCCGTGACTCATTCCGAGCACGAGAGTGAGCTGACTACCCAAAGTCTCAAAGCCGATTTCTCAACCGTGCACGATCGTCGCGTTTCCCTTGATGGGGACGACTGTGAGTAGCGCTTCTTGTTTGGGGCAAGTTCGTCGCTTCTGGAGCTCGTCGGTGCCGCGTCGTAGTGTGTTGCTGGTCGCGTCGTCTGTCTAGTCGAGTCTCGTAGTTGTCCCGCATCAATGTTATTGATCCCCCTTTTAACTTTCTGAAGCACTTGATAAGCAGTATTTTGGGAGGATTCACCCAAGTCATGTTTGGGATATATAGCTTCCATTTGGAAGTGCTTTTAGACTTCCATAAATTTTGGTTCGGTTTATGTTGAAGGAATGAATTAGTTTTTGGACTATTTTTGATTTCCAATTAAATATTTCAAAGCTGTATAACTTCTTAATCAGATGGTGTAAAAGCAAGATTGTTAGGGAAGGTTCAGGATTACCTTGCAACAAGTTGGGTCCAGAAATGAGCTGGTAATTAATAGGCATCATATATATATATATATATATATATATATATGTATGTGGGTTGGGTTCAAGAGAAATATCTGCATTTCTTTATCGTAAACAATGGAACACCAACAGTAACATTTACAGGATTCCAAAGGCTAAAATTGTACCAATATCCTTGTTATAAGGTTTAGAAAAAGGGTCTTTTTAATCAAAATATTTTTTACTTTTACAAACATATATACGCCACTAACATTAATTTTCAGTGGCGCAACAATACAAAAGAAGAAAAAGTATACGCACATACACAGGTGGAAGGAATGGTGGGCAGAGGAGGACTCTCCTGTGGCTGCACCACCCAGAAAGGAGGAACAACTCAAAAAAATAGAAAGAAAGAAAGGTCCCGGGCCAGCTCTCAAGGAGGACAACAATCGCAACCAGTAACAAACAAGTTCTAACATACCTTCTGCTTGGTGATGAGGACAAAGAAGATGATGACCTTGTCCACCAGACCACCCCCCAGCCACACCTCCCCCCACCTCTAACTAGAGGAAAAAAAAGAGAGAGCTTTTATTTGAAAGGCAAGTATCAACTGCCTCAGGCACAAAGCAATCCTTGCACCAGCCAGATAACCTACTCCACCCCACCCCAACAAGCTACTCTTCCTCCCCCCCAAACAACACAATGCCATAAGGCCAGCAACAATCCTTGCTCGCCGTTGCCGGAATAATGGCGGCAACGACGTCGTCCCCGGTAAAGGTCGGCGCACGGGGAACCGTTGGGTCCCTTGTGTTGCTGGAGATTGAGTACTTCAGGAAGCTTGACTTGGATGGCCAGCAAAGCTCCCGGAAGCCGAAGGTCCAGATAATTGATCACGGTGGAAGCGCTTTCAGCTCCAGCAGCAGCAGTCCCACGCACAAGGTGGGCTCTAGGAGCCCTGCGGGGGGGACGAAGAAGAAGAAGAAGAAGGGTGGTACAGGAAGTGGTGGGTTGTTCCTCCCAAGCATCTGCTCGGTGGTGGAGATTGCTGAGAATAGCTGGGGAGACAGAATTCCAAGAATCGGCTACATGAACCTGAAGCATGAACAGAGTTGAAGTCCCCTCCTTCAGCAGTATTAGGTAACAGATTCTTGAGTTGGGTGCTGATGGGACTGATGATGCACCTTTCATCTGCACAGTGTAAGATGCTCCTCTCTCTCTCTCTCTCTGTTAATTTTCTCAGAATATATATATATATATATATATATATATATATATATATATATATATATATGTATATATATATATATATGTCTTAGCTTTGGTAGACATCTCCAAGACTTCTATGGTCAATATTTGTTCTGCCCTCCCCCCCCCCCCGGCCCGACAGTCTTCATATTTGGTCCAGTTTTTAAAGAACACACGAGAAGATATCCAACAATTAAACCATAGAATACAGAGAGAATTTGATAACTTAGGAAATTAAAATCAAATTCTGCAAGAGATAATAATAATGTCACAATTACATGCATGATTAATCACCGTCCAAAAGGGTCCCAGAGAAGATGAACATAAGCTGGAGATGAGACAGGGTTCCTAGATTTCAGAGACAATGGGTTCCAATAACAAATTGGAATGTAAGAAGAAAGCATAGCTTTAATACTTGTACGGACAACAAAGGCTTAAACAAAGAAATGGGGCCAATTCCCCAGCTAAATCTTCCCGACATGTTAAAAACAAATAAAATGAATTCTTATTAGATGCAAAGATGCTATTTAAAAATGATGTAAGGAGCAATACGGAAAACAGAATGCTGTTTAACTGTTGTGATTAACACAAAATGTTACCCTTGCGCCTCTTTTATACTAATTGAAAAATATTGATGAGCCCTAGAGACTCCTCTCTATTCCCCCTTTGTTTTCTTCAAATGCCATCTGTTTTGATGTTAGGGCAGGCTAAGTGATTAATTCTTTTGAGTTCTCAGGTTTTTTGGTTGTCGAATTCAAAGAAGGATAAAATCGATGGCCGAAGTATTATTCCTAATAACATACAAAATAAAATAAGAGAAGAAGGAGAAAGAGAAAAAATCTATGAAGAGGAGAAACATTCTTAGTAGGATACTCTTAACAATAACAATGTAAGATCCTTGTTTTGAGAGTTCATTATTAAATGCACTGCTAAAATTTGGGTCAAGTTGATATGAGTTGAGATCAAACCCTAACCCATTAGATGAATCGGCAACTGAAACTGACACGGCTCAAACCCCGAGGCCTTGTTTAGATGTGATGGGTTGAACCCGTAATTTGATATAGATAATACACAGGGCTTTAAATGAAAAGGCATACCTTTACGCAGAGGAAATATATATATATATATATATGTCAGGAATTTGCAGAGTCGAAAGGCGGCTTCAAGAGTCACCTTCACGAGTCCACACTCCAAATCCCAAGCCGAGGTGACGTGCCTCCGTGAGCAGCCGAGAGAGACGTCTCTCTCCCTTTTCCTCTCTATTTTATACCCTTCACACGGGCACAACCGCGGGCACGGCTGCAGCAAAACCTCTCTTTCCCTTTTTACTGCACTTTGCTTTTCACTTTTCTCCTCCCCCATTTTACTCGGATGGTGGGGGATATATATAGTGGTGAGAGAGGTAAAAGCTTCGAAGAGAAGGTAAATGGGAGAGAGAGGGAGTGGATAAAGGAGAAGAGGTGGAGGGGGCACCGCAGGGTGCCACGTGGGGTGGTCCCTGCGGTTCCCCAAGGGACGCCCCCCCCCCTTTGGCGTCTCAGTGGGGTCGGCCCAAGGGGGCACCGCATCGCCGCCCGCCGCGTCACACGTAACAAGCTCCCACTTGCACCTAAGGGCCGATAGTGTAAATTCAGACATACTGAATGTAGCCAAGCTCAACGGTCATACAGGAAATGGAGTGTGCGACCTCTGCGAGATTCTTCGAACAGTAGAAGGGTGTTCCGTTAAGTTGTCACCTAACTAACGGAGCACTCAAAACATCTCGGTGTGTATCTCAAATATTTTTAAAAATTCACCTGATTTGACACTCCGGATCTCTCGAAAACAGAGAGCGTTAAACCTCCAAATGCGGAGTGCCCATGACTTTATCATCACATAGATGATAAAGCCTCCCGGGATATGAGCAACTAAGCATGGTGAAATTTAAAATGTCTTCCCTATGCTGCATATGTCAATCCAATTCTTCTTGATCGCTTTCCTAGACATGTTCCGCTGGACGGTATTAATCGTCGCCCTAAGAGACATGCTAAAGTAGCGACATCAAGCGTCCTTTTCATGACATAGCGCTGCAGGTCACTAGGGATACACTAGGAATCACACAACTATGATTCATGAGCTCACACAATGATGAAGAGGGATCCATTCATCATTCTCATATGCGGTCGAATAATACACATGCGGTATGATACGCATGCCGCGGTGTTCTTCCATTTTCATGGGCGTGTCATTAATATGATTATTAAAACACCGCACGGATACCAGTTAAGTTGCGACTTACGCATCTAACCCGAGTCATGCAAACCAGTCGCTCCCACTGAGCACCTTCTTGCGACTCAGGTATCCGGAATTTACAGGCTCCATGGGATTACCATAGAATCCTCATAGTCGATCTGCATCAGATCTCATCTTAGTCCTTAACTAAGGCGGCATATATAATATGTTCGAGATATTCCCCTTACACCATGACCTTCAGGGTGCCGGGAATATCAAATGCCTTATCTTTGTCGCTTTCGATAAGCGCCAAAAGTGAATCACCTGTGTGAGTAGGTGATTCTTAGCCTGGTGACACTCTGACAATGTGTAAAGCATTCGCATAATGCACATAACATAATAAACAAACTTTAATGATGTCAATACTTGTAATAATTACAATTTACAAAGGCCCATAGACTTACAATGGCCAACAAAACTTTCTCTAGCTATTTGCTTTGTTAGTGGATCAGCTACCATACGACCAGAACTAATCTGTCGTAGCACCACTAACCTTTTTATAAGCAAATCTCTTATATAGTGGTAACGGATATCAATGTGTTTCGTTCTGCCATGATATTTAGGATCCTTAGCGAAAGCAAGTGCGGAAGTGCTATCTGTATATAGCAGTACACCTTCATCCGCATGAGGTGTAAGCGCCAAGCGCTTCAACAAATTCCGCAGCCATACTGCTTCTTGACTCGCCGCAGAACAAGCCACATATTCTGCCTCCATAGTGGATAGGGCAATACAATGTTGCTTCTTGCTGCACCACGAAATAGCTCCACCAGCTAACAGGAACACAAAGCCTGAAGTGGACTTGCGCTCATCATGGTCACCAGCCCAATCCGCGTCACTGTATCCCACTAGCTTTAGGTCACCTCCATGGTAATGTAGGACATAGTCTGATGTCCCTCGCAAGTATCGAAAAATACGTTTAACTGCCTTCCAATGTGCAGGACCGGGGTTACTCTGATAACGGCTAACTAAACCCACTGTGAAGCTAATGTCTGGCCGAGTACACAACATAACATACATTAGACTTCCAATTGCAGCGGCATAAGGCACTCTAGACATTTCTCTCCTTTCTTCTTTATTTTTGGGGCATTGAATAGCACTTAGAATACATCCTCTTTCAACTGGAGTATCAATGGGTTTAGAATTGTGCATTCGAAAACGCTCTAGGATTTTATTAATGTAGGTTTCTTGAGACAAACTCAATAACCTTTCCGAGCGATTTCGCATAATTTTTACGCCGAGCACATAGCTTGCTTCACCCATATCTTTCATCTCAAAGACAGAAGATAGCCATCCTTTGATAGCATTGATTAACTCCATATCATTTCCGGCTATTAAAATGTCATCAACATATAATGACAAAATGAGGAAGCTCTCTCCCACTCGCTTGACGTACACACAGTGGTCCTCTTCAATCATCTCAAAATCATATGAGAGGATTGCCTTGTGAAATTTTAAGTACCACTGTCTAGACGACTGTTTTAAGCCATATATCGAGCGTTTGAGGCGGCAAACTTTTTGCTCTTCACTTTTAGCCTCAAAACCCTCTGGCTGGAGCATATAAATCTCCTCGTCTAGTTCTCCATTGAGAAATGCAGTCTTTACATCCATTTGGAACAATTCCAAATCAAGATGCGCGACTATAGCCAGAACCAGGCGAATAGATGAAAATCTCACGACTGGTGAGAACGTTTCATCATAGTCTATACCCTCCTTTTGGGTATAACCCTTCGCCACCAATCGTGCTTTGTATTTATCTATAGCCCCATCAGCCTTGCGCTTAAGCTTGAAAATCCATTTATTTCCAATAGCTTTGCGCCCAGGCGGGAGTTCCACCAACTCCCAGACTTCATTCTGCGTCATAGACTTAATTTCATCTTGCATGGCGGCTTTCCACTCTTTCCTAGATAAGGATGCAAGAGCTTCCTGAACAGATCTAGGCTCTTCATCATCCATGGGCTCACAAATGATTACCTCGTCTTCAATTTCGAAGAATCGACGCGGCACAAGCCCACGCTTGCTGCGACGTAATGAGTCTTGATTTTCTAGTGGTTCTATTGGAGCACTCCCACTGGACGTACTCCCACTAGCCTGATCATTCCTACTATCTTTAGCAGACACGGGTTCGGGAACGCATTCCCTTCCTGCGTTAGAAGATGGTGGGAGATCAGAGAATTCTTCCAACTCATGGAGATCAAGACTCTTTTCACTGTCGCCAATACTAGGAAAATCTGTTTCTATGAAAACAACATCTCGAACATCTCGCTCTGTCAGTCCTCCTTCTGGACGTTGTCCATACATGACATAACCCACGGAGTTCTCTGGATATCTAATGAAAATAAGCTTTTGAGCTCTAGGGCCAAGTTTCCCAAACTTACTAGACATGTCATGGACATATCCCGTTGACCCCCATGGCCGCAAATTATCTAAATTGGGCTTGTGGCCATGCCACAATTCATATGGGGTAGAAGGAACTGACTGTGAGGGCACACGGTTCAAGATATAGGCAGCAGTTAACAAAGCATCTCCCCAAAAGGAGATAGGAAGGTTCGCCTGCGCCATCATAGATCGAACCATGTCCAGCAACGTTCTATTCCTTCGCTCAGCAATACCATTTTGTTGTGGCGTATAAGGGATAGTAAGTTGTCGCCGAATACCTTTTTCGTCACACAATGTCTGGAACTGATTCGACAAGTATTCGCGTCCACGATCTGTCCGAAGAGCTTTAATGCTCTTTTCCTTTTGATTCTCGACCTCGGCTAAGAAGCGCTTAAAACAATCCAGCGCTTCATAGCGGTGAGCGATCAAATAGACATATCCGTATCGCGAATAATCATCTATAAATGTGAGAAAATAGGTATGACCATGTCGTGCCCTCACACTCATTGGTCCGCAGATGTCGGAGTGGATTAGCTCCAAAGGTGCTGATGCCCTTACAGCCCTTCCAAAAGGCTTCCGGCATGCTTTCCCAGCAAGACACGGCTCACATACTGGCAAGTCGACTTTAGTGAGTGATCCCAAAAGACCTCCTCGAACTAATCTAGCCATTCTATCTTGCCCTATGTGGCCTAAACGAGCATGCCATGTCGCAGAATCTAAGTCTTTACTATTCAACACATATGTCGAAATGGAAGAAGAATACAATGCATTATCTATAGCAAGATCCAATATAAAGAAACCATCATTCATCTTACCATGTCCATACATAATATTGTCTAAAGCAATATTTACACAACTGCCAGAAAAGTTCAAACAAAAACCTAGTGATAATAAGCTAGAAACTGACAGGAGATTATAATGAATCCCAGGCGCATAGAGTACATCATACAGAATCAGCGTACGTCCATTTGGAAAACGGAGTTGGTACGAACCGACTCCGAGGACTTCTTCGCTGGTTCCATTACCCATAAAAACTCTATGCCTGCCTACAGGGATCTTATTGTATTCTATGAAGCCAGCTCGATCCATAGTTATATGTTTGGTCGTTCCTGAATCCACAATCCACACAGGATTAGGTTGAGCAGTTAAAACATGTGTACAAACATAAATATATGGATAGCTAGGTACGTTAATTACCTTCTTCGGCTCATGACATTCATTAGCGAAGTGGCCTCTTTTCCCGCAGTTGTAGCATTTTATCCGGCTTTTATCTTTCTTTTTCTTCCCGCCACGGCTTCCACGGCGGTGCTTAAAGGACTGAGTTGCTTTGGGGCCAGGTGCGACATCTCGCCCTTGTGACCTCCTCTGTGGTCCCTTCCTGCCAAATCGTCGACTGCTCTGACCGACATTGGCAGTGGCGCGGTGCAAAATCTCGCGCTCAGCTTCCAGCTCCACATGACGAGAAATATCCGAAAAGTCTTTGACATTCTCGTTATGTGTTAGAATTTGTTTCATCTGGAACCACGAGTCAGGGAGAGATCTGATCACAGCCTGCACCTGCTGCTCATCTGTGAGATCATGTCCCGCCGCCTTCAAATCACGAATCATATGAGCCATAATCCTCAGGTGCTCAGTCATCGTGTGGCGCGAGTCTTTCCGGTAGGTCTCAAATTTCAAAACAAGAGCCCTCAGCCGTGTCACAGACGTCCCTCCAAAGTTAAATCTCAACTGGTCCCACATTTCTTTGGCAGTATCAAAACGCTCATACTCACCAATGAGATCGTCTTCCATTGCGCTAAGCATAGTAAAGCGTGCACTTCGATCTCTCTTAAACCAAGTCTTATATGTTTCTTGGTCTTGGCGATGTTGGGCAGTGTTGCCCTCTTCGGGCGGTAACATGGTAATAGTAAGGTGGTCGAGCAGTTCTTGCTCATTGAGGAGATATTGGATTTTACGGTGCCACATATCGTAGTTTGTGCCGTTCAATTTTTCACCCCTAGTGAGATCTGCAATAACATGCTTGGCGGCCATAGCTATCGACCACTATAGAAATAGAGAAAGTCAGTGACATCAAATTTACACATCGTCTCAATTTGCTAACAGAAGTCCAAACTAATTATATTAAACTTTCTTATGTGATGAAATCGAAAGCAGAGTCAGACTATTACAATCATCTCCCATTCACAGAAGATCATTTAATAACCTTAGAATGACTTCGAGCAAATTCATAACAAATTCACATTTTTTTTATGCAAAATAAATTCGCATTTATAGTTATGCAAAACAAATTTGCACAATATTAAAGTAGTACTATATATACAAAATAAATTCGCATTCACATGCAAAATAAATGACATAATGTACAGATAACATGTTAACTAAAAACACTATCTTATAAACATGTCAGCATAATATGTACAATATCCGCTGTAAGCGTGTACACACGCGCAAAAGGGCGGAACAAAAGTATACTACATAAAGAAACTGTATCTAAGGTAAGTCACAACAACTGGACATATCCGTGAAGTATTACCAACACCCCATCAGGAGTCACAATCGGAATAGTCGGAATAATCGGTGGAGGTGGTACTTCCGGAGGCTCAGCTGGTGGCGACACACGCTGACCAGGAGGCCCAGGCTCCCACTCGGCCTGGACGGGGTCCGGAGGCTGCAGTCGCGTCTGTGGACACGAGGGGGCTCCTCTGGCTGCGGACCGAACAGCGGCCTGCCAACTCCCTATTCCAGCTCTCCCCACTCTGGGGGAAGTCGCGGTCCCTGGTGGTCGAGGCGCGCGATCTCTCACTGGTAAGGGGAGAGAGCTCGCCCGATGATGCGCGACCACCCTCGCGCCGTCCGTGTGTCTACTCCCGCCACGCCTCTGTGCTCGTCGTACTCGTGCAACTGGTGCAGTGGTCATACTCGCTGCAGTGGACGACCCCCGAAGCGCACTCTCAAAGCCCTGTCGGTACTCTCTGGCTGTCAGGAGACGTCGTCGAGGGGGCAGCTCCTCCATAGGGGCGCGCACAGAGGGACCCGGCTCCATGTCATTTTCTCCGAATGATGACGGTAGTGGCTCTGCCTCTCTTTCATCCGGCACGGGTTGCGCCAAAGGGCCTCTGGGTATACCCAGCATTGCCCGTAGTGGCGCTAAAGCCCTAGCAGGAGGGAAAGAGGGGGGAGAGTCACGCTCCGGGGACGATTCCTCAGAGTGATCGGTAAGAACAACGTCATCGTGGGGAGGAAATGATGGAGCCGCCATCACCTACAGTTCTTTTGGCACAGAAATAGTCAAATTATCAACATGAGTTTAGAATAAAATAGACAATATAATGTCAAACAGATCTAGGAAGAACCTAGAAAATTAAACATGTTGCATTTGACACCAAATACAAGTACACGAGATAAACCCGGTATGTCCGGGACAAATATAGATCAAATAAAATATTAACATGCATCATTTGGACATGAAATAAAATGATTCGGAATGAATCCGACATATCCGGCACACCCATAATAATTATAAAAATTAACAGGCATCATTTGGACATCAAATAAAATGATTCGGAATGAATCCGACATATCCGGCACACCCATAATAATTATAAAAATTAACAGGCATCATTTGGACATGAAATAAAATGATTCGGAATGAATCCGACATATCCGGCACACCCATAATAATTATAAAAATTAACGGGCAATATTTCGACATGAAATAGGCAATTCGGGATCAACCCGATAAAAAATAAAAATAGGAAGGAAGAACCTGGCTCTGATACCAATGATGGGTTGAACCCGTAATTTGATATAGATAATACACAGGGCTTTAAATGAAAAGGCATACCTTTACGCAGAGGAAATATATATATATATATATATATATGTCAGGAATTTGCAGAGTCGAAAGGCGGCTTCAAGAGTCACCTTCACGAGTCCACACTCCAAATCCCAAGCCGAGGTGACGTGCCTCCGTGAGCAGCCGAGAGAGACATCTCTCTCCCTTTTCCTCTCTATTTTATACCCTTCAAACGGGCACAACCGCGGGCACGGCTGCAGCAAAACCTCTCTTTCCCTTTTTACTGCACTTTGCTTTTCACTTTTCTCCTCCCCCATTTTACTCGGATGGTGGGGGATATATATAGTGGTGAGAGAGGTAAAAGCTTCGAAGAGAAGGTAAATGGGAGAGAGAGGGAGTGGATAAAGGAGAAGAGGTGGAGGGGGCACCGCAGGGTGCCACGTGGGGTGGTCCCTGCGGTTCCCCAAGGGACGCCCCCCCCCCCCCCCCCTTTGGCGTCTCAGTGGGGTCGGCCCAAGGGGGCACCGCATCGCCGCCCGCCGCGTCACACGTAACAAGATGCAAGGCATAAATACGTTTTGGGTCTATCGTAAATTCATTTTTTTGGTTATAATCCTAGTTTGGGTGGTTAAAAATAGATTTATTAGGGCGACTTTGAGAACCGAGTACCGGGCTACCGTCATCCACCCCGAAGAGTCGGTTACGGTACCCGACCCCGGTTAAGCTTCTTCTGTGAGGGGGAGGGTGGGCGGAGGTGGGGCCCACCGTCGGTTAACCGGTGGACAACCCCGTTGTCAAATACGGCCTTATAGACTCATCTGTGTTTACCATAAACTCAAAATCTTTCCATAAATGTGTTAATAGAAAATAAATTAACCTATGTGCTTAACATAAACTCACTTATGTTTACGTTACAACAGGTAAACATGAGTTAATAGAAAATAAGTTTATGATAAATAGATTTATCATAAATACGTCTACCATAAATCTTTCAATTTTTCATAAGTTGCATCTTCAAACTCAACCCGAATATGACCCGACTATGAATTTTCGCAACCCACCCCAATCCTAACCCAAATAGAAAATTTTAGTTAGCAATAATGACATATATGAATCTGATAAATAAGGATGATGGTTTTAATAGTTTGCATATAAGTGAGTTTATAGGAAATTAACCCTAAAATTATAGCACTCTCTCGTGGGAGATGAAATACACTGTACGTACACATAAAGCGGGAGATGGTATTTGAACCTATTGTATGCCGATTGGCCATAAACTCGTTTTGGCTGCACTCCACAAAGAGAAGGGAGAAGTTTTTCTGTAGGTAATTTACAAGCATGATCTTAGTAAAAAAAAATCTTATTTTTCATAAAAAATATTATTGAAAATCATAATATTAATTGTGGATTCTTTTCCAGAGAACAAATGTAGCAATTGCACCTTTTAATGTCTCGCATACTGCTCATGTTGACATCCGTCCCCCCCACCACATGAACTCTTTTTTCTTCTAAGGAGGGTACAACGTTTGGCTGTATTTTTAGGAAAAAATATTTAAGTAAATAAAACCTTTTCGAAATTATTAATGTTAACTCTTTTTTTTTCTAAGAGGAAAAGGATTACCGAACGACTAATTGTCCCGCTCATGGGCCGTCCAAAACGATCCAGCTCCTGTAGTAGTATCAATGGGTCGGGCCCGAATTGGGCCTAACGAAGAAGGTTAATAAAAATGGGAAATAATGAGCTTTGATGAACTATGTTCTCAAATTAATTATTAAATGTCAAATACATGATGGAAGCTTATTGCCAAACACGTAATTAGTGTTAATACAAGGTGTTTGAACCCACTTCTTACTTGACAACGTTGCCCAAATGGGAGGACACCTGATGAAACGTGAGGAGATGACAACTGATTAAGGAATAATTGACCCCGGTACTGTAACCATTTTGTTTGGCCTTGTTCTTAAAATAATTTGACTCTCGACAGCATCTTTCCAACAAAACCCTAGCCAAATGATTGAGGGCTGACCCACTTCAGTCCTAACCACCGCCACCAACTGCACCGAGGACAGCTTATGGATCTTTGGAGATGAGTTTATCTAAAAAAGTATACATGGTTAGAGACATTCTATTAGATACGAGCACAGAAATCAAAAGTAATCGATCGACTAAGAAATATAAAGTCCGATAGGAGTGCATAGTCACTTTTTTAGAGTCATTCCGCTCGTACTTTGATGGAAATAAATTTCACGATGGAACTTTTCTTAAGATATAACGATTTAAACCAACGGCGATGCGAAGGTGGACTCTAACTCGCATTGTCGGAGGCGAACACCGTTGTGATTGTAAGCTCTTACAGGAAGAAAAATAAGATTATGAGAGATGACCTCGAGAGAGATAACCGTCGAGTGAAAGAAAATCTTAAACTGTAACTCTCACATGAAATTGACTCTCCTCAAATATCTTCTAGTGAAGTGACTTTTGAGCAAGTCACATTCATCCACTCACATATGAGAATCTGAGGGGACGCGAAGAGAATCTAAGAGACTTTCGATCAAAATATTAAAAATAAATAAAAATGTCAGAGTATATCACGTACTTACGACACAGTATCAATAATATAAGGCAATACACGTACACATGTGATAGAAGATAAGGCTTAAAAGAGTCTACAATCTCAAATAGTTCAATTATTATAGTCTTCTCAAAATAATACACGAGATAGTCAAGAGTCTAAATTAAAAATAAATAAAATTTTTATATATTTTAACATGAGATAAATTAATATAAAGATTCAAAATTCAAAATTTTAAAGCATTAGATCTACCGGAACCAATGCCCAAACGAGAACATATTGGCATGTCGGTAGAAGTGTAGAAGCCGGGTTTTGCCTGCCCGAGGCAGACAGCCAATGGAAGCTTCGAAAGAAATGCCATTTAAGGAGGACGGTAAGATATCAACATGCAGAATCTACCAAATTTAGGGACTAGTCTTCTTAATCTTGATATTTATTATTGATCTTTCACAGGTGCATGTTTACTTGATAAGCTTCTCTTTTAAGGAACCTTTCAAAAAAGTGGAAGACATTATTACTGACTACTTCTGTGGGAATTCACTGGACAACTTGAGATTGTGAGGGTTTCTCCAATCTAGTATCAAGATTGGACAAATTAATTCTCTAAACATGATACACTATAAGAAGTGGTGTTTAAAAACTCTTGATTTACATAGTATCCGTTTCCCATGAATCAGGGTTAGGAATGTGAAAGGTGCCAGAGTGACAGGTAATCTTATGTACCATTGAAAAGGTGGAGAGTGAGAATTGCAAGACAAGAAAAATGATGAATGATTAGAGAGGGCAAAAGTAGACATTAAAGCTTAATAGAAGTTCCTCTTTCTAACAGAAGGACAAGGGTGTTAAAGCTAATCCCACACCCCTGTCCACTCTCTTTTAAGTTTATATTAAATGTATAGGATCCTTTAAAACATGCTTAATCATTATAAACAAGTTTATAGTTACAGGGCATCTAAAGAAGCTTGGTGTTTGAAATTTGTAGATTGGGTTAAACATAGATTATTTTTTTTTATTGTTCGTCAATATCTATTCACAAGTACAAAGTGTCTCGACTCGTGAGAGAGAGAGAGAGAGAGAGAGAGAGAGAGAGAGAGAGAGAGAGAGGACATGGCAATGCCTACACCCACTTGAATCATGTGAACTTGGTGTTGCATTTGAAATTTGAAGTTACAACTCTATGATAATCGTTTAAATATGGTATTAGGGAAATTGAGTAAATCATATGGCTATAAGTCTATACTTCTACTTCATTTGTTACAAGAGAATATTTTAGAAATATTTTATGCTATTGCCACCAGAAATGGTAAATTATAATTTTACTCTCTTTTAAGAGTAAAGAAAATATCTCTCCCCTCGCTCTCCCTTCTCGCCCCCTTTCGGTTGCAGTTATTATTTCGCCGCGGTGAATTCGAACGCATGAATATATATAAAATATTAAAAATTTACAAATGCGAAGTTTTTCCAATATGATGTACTGCATTTCCGAAGGTTAAGCAGCCAATCAGTACCTCGTCTTTCCCTTCTCTTATTGTAATTAATTTGCCTTCCTCACCCCCTCCGTTAGAATTTTTCTCCTCCCCGTTAATGCCAATTTGAACGTATGCACGTTAATGTAAACAAGGTACTCAGTTTTGTACATGTGTGAAGTAGAAAATCTGATCTCATCACTTACCAACATTCCAATTCTGGAGAGGTGCGTTTCATGATCTTTGGTTCGTCAGATTTTTTGTCACAAAAAACAAAATTTAAAAGGGAACGTTGGCGTTTCAAAGTAGAAATCTGATCTCATTAATCACAATATCTCCAAAAATTTGTAAAAATGAGGATTTTCTGTGGGATGCAATGTTATTTTATGAACATATATCTGACTCTTCATCTATTTAATGAGAGATTGTAAATAAAAACCAACTAATTATTCTTTTATCTCAGTGGCCTTCGTCACTAATGTTGAAGAATTACACAAAAAGATGCATAATAATAATAATATTAAGTTTTAGGAGAAGATAGTTCATAAAAGCATAAGCAACACACACACACACTGGGTTTAATTAACTCTATTTTATATTGCATAAATAATCTACAACTGTGGAAGTAAGGTGTTTTTCCATGGAAGCTCACTTCTAACTTAGTATCTCATATCTCAGAGAGTCTAAATCAAGAAAGTTCTTAAAAATATATTTGTTATTGAACCCAGTGTGTAAGTTGCTATCCCAAATCAAGAAAATTCTTAAAAAAAATATATATATATATTATCTAGCAAAACAGCATATGTAAGTTGCTATCCCAAATTTGGTCCTTATATATGTGAAACCAGGCTTGTATTTACATTTTAATATGCTCTGTTAACTTTAATTTGTCTTCAAGCTAGACTGAACGGAACCTGTCAGTTAACCTAATTTATTTATATTTTATAAAAGGGGTTATTAATTATTGTTTATATCCCTAACTCTCTGCAGCTGTTTTTTTTTCCAACTCTCTCTTCCCTTCTCTCACTCTCCCTCTCTCTCTCTCTCTTTCTCTCCATGACCAGATCCTGTGCTGTGCAGATTTCAAACTGCTCCTCTCCCCCTTCCTTCTCACTGTTTGAAACTCCCCTTCCTCCCATACCACCCGAGT
The DNA here is from genome assembly GCA_022559845.1 of Amorphophallus konjac. Taxonomy (NCBI): domain Eukaryota; kingdom Viridiplantae; phylum Streptophyta; class Magnoliopsida; order Alismatales; family Araceae; genus Amorphophallus; species Amorphophallus konjac. Next base: position 409,757,322 of record CM040122.1, on the reverse strand, counting down.
AGATTCTCTATACCTGATCCACCGCCCTCATTCTCCCTCCATTCTTCTGCCAGCACTGCACCTCCGAGGAGGAGGAGGCGGAACTCACCCCCCCATCACCTAATTCCTGCCCCTCTCTCATCCATCCACGACCCCCAAAACCAGTTCTTGCACCTGCCCATCTTCTACATTCTCCTTTCCGTTCCAGGTGAGGTGAGCTCCTGCTTGGTTTGCTGGTAATGTGCCCCAAATCCTCCCATTTCTTTCCTTTCCCTCATCTCAAGATCTCCCCTTTCTGTGCCTTGGTTGCTGCTTAAACGCCTTCCCCAGCCATGGCCACTGCCATCTCCAGGGGCTCCTCGAGGGCCTCCTCGAGGGGGCAATCCCAAGCCCACAGCCCCTCCCAGCCCCTACCCACCTCCGCTTCCAAACCCACACCGTCCTCGTCCTACTCTTCTGTCTCCTCCCACCTCGCCATGGTCGAGCTCAAGCAGCGCATCCTCGCCGCCCTCTCCAAGCTCTCCGACCGCGACACCCAACAGATCGCCGTCGATGACCTGGAGAAGATCATCCGGGCGCTCCCCTCCGACGGCGTCCCCATGCTTCTCGGCTCCCTCCTACACGACCCCCCGTCCATTGACCCCTCCCGGCAGCCGCCCACCACCGCCCGCCGCGAGTGCCTCCGCCTTCTGGCGCTGCTCTGCTCCACCCACCCAGAGCCCGCAGCCGCCCACCTCCCCAAGATCATCTCCCACGTCGTCCGCCGCGTCAAGGATTCCTCCTCCGACACCTCCGTCCGCGATGCCTGCCGCGACACCGCCGGATCGCTGTCGTCGCTCTACCTCCGGGCCGGCGGCGATCCCCCTAGCGAGAATTACGCGTCAGTGGTGTCCCTGTTCGTGAAACCCTTCTTCGAGGCGATGGGGGAGCAGAACAAGAGCCTGCAGGCGGGGGCAGCGGCGTGCCTGGCTAAGGTCGTGGAGTGCGCCGGGGGTGGCGAGGGGGAGCAGCAGTCCTCCGCGGCGGCGGCGGCGGCGGCGTCGACTGCTTTCCAGAAGCTGTGCCCCAGGATCTGCAAGTTTCTTGGTGGGCAGAGCTTTCTGGCAAAGGGTGCATTGCTCTCTGTAGTTTCCAGTCTCTCTCAGGTTTGGGCTCTCATCGCTTCGGGGTCTTTAACATGCTGGACTCGCAAAATACGCATTCGATGCCTCTTTAGTATTTCTCATTCATGGATCTTATTGTGCTTCATTTTCATATGTAATCTTCCGTCTTTCCATGGCCTGTTTGTTCAGCTTTTTTCATGTGCATTGGTCTTTTACCCAATGCAATCATTTGATTGTGTATTATGCCCTTAGTGTGTTCATGGGGAATGTTCTGATTAGTTATTGTCACCACCTGAGAGTAGTTTGTGCATGTTTTAAAATTTTATTAATGTCAGTAAACAAAGCACTATCAGTATTCTTTCCTGGAGAAGACTAATTATTTTTTTTCTCTTAAAAGGTCATCACATTTAAAAGGCCAGCTTCTATTTCGTGGAGGATAACCTTTTATTGGCCCTATTGATTCTAGATCTTACTGAACAGAACACCAACCCCAAAATTGGAGGTAGTGTATAGAGAGGTCTGGTACTAATGTAGGTACAGAGTTGCCCATGAATTGATGTTGAGTGTTTTTACAAGAACCATGGTTGCGCTTCTTTGCGCTTTGTGGAAAGAAAGATAGCCAAAGCCTGGAACTGCATGATGATCAATTTCTTTATATACTTCAATTATGTGAATTAGGCCGATTGATACTGGGTGTTTTACAAGATCTATAGATGAAGATCAAAATTCCTGTCAACGTTGAAAACGTGTGTAGGGGATAGCGGTCCCCTTCAGCAGGCATTCTGATATATCAGTTTAATGTTTGTGTTCCTTTTTCTGGCTTATGTTATGTGATATTCCAGCCTCTGTGGCTTCTTCTCATGCTGTACCCTTTTTTACTTCATATTTTGTACCACTGTTACAAAGTGGTGACACCAACGCAAATTTTCCAAACAAGGGAAATGTATCTGGAATATTGACAGTAACTTGTTTATGTTTCTTAATTTTTCTTACTCTATTTTATTACTGTTGCATTGCTCTGAATTGTCATTTTTTTTGTTCATTAGCTTTTGATTCTAATATTTCTGAAGTCTTTCCCTGGCTTGGGACCACATGCTATGCCCAATAATGTCTTTTATTTATCTGCAGTGTGTCATCTTTGATAATTCATCACTTTTATTTCTCTTCCAGCTTGATAATTTTTATTCATTTGTCTTTGAATGCCTGTCTTTTTCTTGATAGGTACATAGAAAGATGTTGAGTGTGTTAGCAATAAGTATGATGGATTTGTGTTCCTTTAATTTTTATGTGTTAAGTTAGAAATAGGATAGTAGGGTTTCAAGGACTACTGTATTCAATATATGATCTTCCTGATATGGTTACACTTTTTCAACTGAAGGATCTGGATAGTATATGTTTGTACTTGCTTATTAGAGAGCTAGTGAAGAAGATTCTGATGGGAACTTTTGTTATCCTTCCATAGGTTGGAGCGATTACACCACAAAGCATGCCATTGCTATTGCAAAGCATTTGTGAATGCCTTGAGAACAGTGATTGGGCTACTCGCAAGTCAGCTGCTGATACATTGTGTGTTTTGGCATCTCATTCAAGTCATTTGATTGGTGACAATGCTGCTTCAGTAGTAACTGCTCTCGATTCTTGCCGCTTTGATAAGGTACTGGCTTTAGTTCATTCATTAAGCATGCGGGTCCAGGAATGAATGTTTTTAACCATTTCCAAATGTTGCTTAGGTGTGTCAGTTCTTGCTGGGCTCACCGTCTGAAAAGGATAGAGAACCATAATTCTCATGTTCAAGAAGCTATATCTAATTTTATTTCTTGTCACATGCATTATTCACTTGTAACTTGACAATATAGTACAGCATCAAGTCAAACCAAGTAATATTTTCGTACATTTCTTGCATCATTTCATGCCAAAAGTGTCATGTTGTAAGTTGTAACTTTAACTTTGGGTAAGAAATTGGAGGTCCTAAGTTTGGTTATGCCTGGGGGTGGTGAACTGGTGTCCTGGGGTTCCCCTGCTTGCAGTCACCCAGGGCTTACCAGCAAAAGCTGGGTTTCTCCTCTCATAAAAAGGGGTACCATGTTGGAGATGACAGAAGATGATTACAATAATAGAAAGAAGTTGTTCAACTATGAAGAAAATTTTGGGATAACAGAAATTCATGAAAACTGATTGCAGTTAGATGGAAACAATGCATGCTCATTTACATGTTTGAATTCTTTCTTACACTAATACATACAAACATTCTGTTCGTCTGTTTCAGGTCAAACTTGTTAGGGACAGCATGTCAGAGGCTTTGCTCATCTGGAGAAAAGTTATAGGAAAGGGGGAAGATGAAGAGCAGAAAGGTGCACCCAGCACTTGTCCATGTGAAATGTTCATCATCATGCATATTTGCCTTCTGATTTTTATCTCCATTATGGGTTCCATTATATTTTTATATTTATCTTTCACTGCAGAATGCAAAAGTTCACCATCAACTGATTCTGGCGAAAAACTGGACATTAAGAAGTCACATACAAGTGACGAAAAACTGGACAAGTCAGCAAAAGATCCATCAAGTAGCCCACTGCCAGCTGGTGATTCTTTATCCAGAGGCAAAGGCAGTGGGATACTTGAGAAAGCAGTAGTTTTATTGAAGAAGAAAGCACCTTCTTTAAATGACAAAGAATTGAATCCAGAATTCTTTCAGAAACTTGAGACAAGGATTTCAGATGACTTGCCGGTAGAAGTGGTGGTACCGCGCAGGTGTCTTCAGTCTTCACATTCACAGGGTGATGAAGAACAGGAACTGCATGACGATAGTTCTAGAGGAATTGCATCTCATGATGGAAAACCAGGCCATGACTCAAATGACATTCATGACTCTACTGATAACGCCCATGATATGGGAAAAAGAAAAGCATCGTTCAATAAAATGCAAGCCCCAGATGAATCTGTGAGGGATAGGTTGACAGGACCAAGAGCTTTCAAGGGCAGAGACTCACGAGCAAGGCCTCCAGATATGGATGACAGGGAAATCAGCCTCAAGGATTCATCAAGTTCTCGATCAGGTATCTCCCAAATTGATGGGCATTCAGAGTCCTTCATGAACAACAAAGGAAATTGGCTAGCAATCCAGAGGCAGTTGTCACTGCTAGAGAGACAGCAAGCAAGCCTTATGAACATGCTTCAGGTCTGTTAGATGGGAAAGTTTTTCTATCCTTTTCTTTCACTGAAGGGCTGTTTCAATATGGCGTGATGCATGTTAAGACAAAACACTATATTATCTAGTCCCTCTCTTTGACTGCTAAAATATGTGCCTTTATATTCTTCTGGTTAGTTGTTCTGATATATTTTTGGCCTCTCTAATTATTGAAAGACAGAGATATGGGAGATGATGGTGTCACACATCCTTGCGGATTGCTGTAAAGGAGAATTGCTTGTACCTATGTAAACATAGTTGGCAATAATACCAGTGGATCTAAGTCAGATGCCCTGGTAAGAAAAAGCAATTAGGAAGTTAGGATCCCCATTATGGATGCATTGAATTTATAGTTGATCAGAAACAAATATATTTTCTAATGGGATGACCACATAGTAGAGTTTGAGCCTAGTATAAATTTCTAAATGTTTCATCCTTGTAATCATCATTATCCACCAAATCCAAACTAATTTGGGTTAGTCATGAGTATACTTCCACCATTCCACTCTATCATACATCATATTATATCCGAGATGTCTAACAAGCAGGAACTTAAGGAAGAGCAAACTAAGCTGGAGGTGCTCAACAACAAGATGAGGAGGGAGAGGAATGTACTGGGGTGGGGGAGAGAGTATGTAGCTGGAAATATGGATGTCAGTTGTAACTAATAACCTGTTATCTTTCGTTAGCTTAACGAATGGCTAACGAATAATGCTTCTCTCTCCAATAAGCTCACAGATAAACCTTGTTTCATAGTGCATACAGAAATGGATACATCTATTTCCAAAAATGTATCTGTTAGTTACTGTTAAGAATATATTTTCGATATATATATTTATTGTTCATATAGGCTGATATCATATGATCATCTTAATATTCAATCCATTGCTTGTGGAAGGGATGACAAGATGATAGAAATCAAGATAAAGGATGCTAATTTACATCATTTTGTCACTTTACATGTTGCTTGTCTTTGAGGATATTGTGCATGTCTTTATACTTTTATTTTGGTTCTATGTTTTTTTCATGATAGGGGAATTAAATGTGATTTCTTTTAGAGTTTTTTGCATGAAAATCATTGTTGGATGCGAATTTGCAAAAAAAAAAAACTACTCCTGGAAATGTATTACCAGGTATATCACTATGTAAACTCTACTTGTCCAAAAATGCCATCCGTTTAACTTCTGTCGACGAAAAGACGAATATTCCATATATATGCTATTATTCTCGTCAGTTAGGTGTAAAATGACAAAAATGCACTCGGGGGGGGGGGGGGGGGGAAGGTTGCGGGGGAGGGGGGCGGTTCATGGGTGGTTTCTACAGGGGAACCGTCGTAAGCCGGTGGCGGCGGCGGGTTGGAGGCGAGGTGGTGAGGAGGACGATGTTGGCCGATAATGGACCTGAAGGTGGTGGATCTGGGAGGGCTTCGGCGGCGGCGGGTTGGAGGTGCTCGCAGGGGCACCGGTGTAGGTGTCCGGCGACGACTGTGAGGGGGCTTCCTGTGGTTGCAGTTGCGACAGAGTGGGAGGAGAAGAGGTGGCAGCGGTAGGGGGTTTCGGCGGCGCAGCGCAACCGGAGGAGGGGGCCGCAGGGTGGGGGGGTTTACTCTGGCGGGGAGGGGGGCTCAGTGTAGGGGGTGGGGGGGGGCTACTCTTACGGGGAGGGTGGCCCGCAGGGTAGGTGGGCGGGCGGCTTACTCCGTCCGGGATGGGGGGGCATAAGGTGGGGTGGGTGGGAGGCTTACTTCGGCAGGGAGGGGGGTTGCAAGTTGCAACGGCAGGGTTTGGCCTCCGGCGGGGAGGGGGGAGCACGGTGAGCACTCTAGCGGAGAGCGGGGGTTTCCGGCGAGAAGGAGGGGAGGGGTGTTATAGGATATTTTTATTTTATTTTATTTTAACTAGGAATATGTTGGTCTTTTCTCATGTCTAGTTAAGTTAACCATGGTTAAATTCTCGAGCAATAACGAATAGTTACGGCGATGCCATTTTTGCACAATTAGGGTTTACAGAGTGATATGTCTGCTAATGTATTTTCAGGGGTGATTTTTTTGCAAATTCTCGTCTACCAAGGGTTTTCGTGCAAAATACCCTTTCAGTTATTTTAAAGATTGACGTTTTCTTCTAAATTTAAGTTTGGTTTTAGTGGAGTTTACTTCTATTTCAGATTTTAATTTTACATGCACTCTTTTGACCATTAACTATCAGCTAACTGATCATTAACTGCTTTTATCCGGATAGTAAAAAGCGGTTTCGGATGTGGTACTTCCTGAATTTTTAAAGAACAACAAACGGATACACATCTTCCTGAGCAGATACAGAAACAGATAGTCCATCCGTGCCATATCTGACCCATTGACATCCCTATCTGGAAATATGAGTATCAAGGGCTTTTGGGGCAAATTCATGAATCTATTGTAATGCAAAATAGAGGAAGGAAGCGGGGTGCCTACCTTGGAGTAATTCTTTCTGGGGGTTGTCTTTTTTTTTTGAAAGTGCTTTCTGGGGGTTGTCTTTGCAGTGGGTGATTGCACGGACATGGAATTCAGTAGTGGGGTTTCTTTTCTTGGGGATCTGAGTAGGGGATCAAAATTTATACATGTAAAATGTGGACATGTGGGGGTTTCGCAAGGGGGGATTTTGGTTAGTTTCTACACTCACATTCTTTTATTTCTTTTATAGATTGTAGTAGCATCAACCTTCAAAATAATATTCTAATATATCTTTCTTCCAGTCTTCCTCTGCCCCTTTTAGAACCCTCACAAAACAGATGACTGTGTTTCTTAGCAGGCACTCCACACCGTTGTTCATTTTTGCACCATCTCCGAACTATCTCAGATACCTTTCAGACTTTATCCCTATTGTTTTTACTGCTACCATCCCTCTGGTAGAGTTATTTGATATTTGACCTCTTTTTCTCCCCTTAAATATCCATGTAAGTGTCCATGTCTACTACTTCCACTTTGTCAATAGGGTTTTTCTTGGTAGCCCAGCGTTCTGTCCAATGTAACATAGTTGGTGAAATTGTCATTTTGTAGGAATTTCCCTTGAATTTAATTGGAATGTGACGATTGCAAAGTACTTCAGGAGTTACTTTCCACTTGGATTTATGTTTCTCTTAGTCTCTTTGCTTCAGTTGCTGAACCTAAATACTTGAAATAGTTCCTTTCAGGTAAGTTTTGACTGTCTAATTAGATAGGATGCCAATTTCTCCATGTTTTCCATTGAAATTGCAGTTTATATATTATGCTTTGATGCAACCAATCATAAACCCTTTTACTCCAATTCATCGTAATGTCTTTTACTGCAAGAATGCCTAGTCTATTTGGTAGTCTCTTACACAAAAGAATGCCTGGACTAGTTTGTGAGTCTTTTTCTGATGGGAAGTAAAGCATAATCCTGAGTCATGAACACAAAATGAAAAAGAAAGCATGAATTGGGGTGTTACTTTTATGTTGTAAATAACGAGCCAGGGGAATACGTGATTAGTGTCTAGACATACATGGGAAAGTTTGACTGACTGATCATTGACGCATAAAATGCAACACTGTCCACTATGGACTCTATTGTCCTCTTTTGGCCTTTAAAATGAAAAAGCAATCAAAGGTGCAAACCACATGCACAGTAACAGTAAGGGATTTTTGCAAATAAGCCATTGTTATAAGTGAATTTGTAATTGCGTAAAATCAAATAGTGCATAAATGTAATGTAAGGCCATCTAAGCGTGGTTTTTTGCAAGTTTTTGGCAAAAAAAGTGGTATGCCTGCAAATAAAAATGGCATATTTGTACAATATGATTTTACGCAGTGGTGTGCCTGCTAATGCATTTTCAGGAGCGATTTTTTGCAAATCGTGTTTAAAAATAGTTTATTAGCAAAAATCCCTAACAATAATCAGTTTCTCGCACTCTTAATTGACAATTCAGATCTGCCGAACATGTTCATAATGAATTCTTATGGTCCGATACTTCAAATTTGGCTACAAAAAGCTGGCTTTTGTTAATCATCTCCATCACATAGGTTTGTTTTTTGGGAAGTCTAGCATTTTATAATTTTTCCTGGCCAGACATTTTTGTCATCTTTCTGGATATATCACAATGCAATGAAATTGGGGATGGTTCAGAACTTTCGTTTGAAGTGATGATTTTTTTTTCCGGTCTCTTGTTAAGCATCACATACATAACATGATAATAGCATTTCCTTTCTTCTCTCTTTTTTTTTTCAAATTGCAAAAGTTGTATGCCACTATTTCCAACACATCCATGTATGTATTCTTGGTGATTTATCTCACTATTAGTTACACCGCTTTGTGGTATGTGCACTGAAGATGAACAAAAAAACTCTGCTCTTGCTTGGAAAGGATCTCTATCATGTCATCTTATATTTTAAAATGGGAAGAGAGAATTCCTACAGGAGGCGTGATTTTATGCAATTTCTTAGATATGATTATTGTCTGAAATGTTTCATTTTGGATGCCACATAGAATGTGTATTATCTAATGGCTTCTACGAACTTCTGATTCAAATTGGTGAATGCTATCAAGCATCAGCAGATTCTGCTATCTGACATCAACCCTTCAGTTTTAAGACCAATAAATGGCTTAAGCCTCTGCCACACTTTTTCCTCCACTCTTTCTATAGCACAATTGTCAGTGTGTCCTTTATTTTTATTTCTTGTCATTGAAGAAATTTATATTTTCCTATCGAGTAATGTAGCTCTCCTTTTGCTTGTATAATTTCTCTGCAATTGGTCTTGGAAGTTGGATTCATATCAAAACTTTTGCAATTTCAGGACTTCATGGGAGGTTCCCATGATAGTATGGTTACCTTAGAAAACAGAGTACGGGGTCTTGAGAGAGTTGTTGAGGAAATGGCCCGTGATTTGGCATTGTCATCTGGTAGGAGAGGTGGTAGCATGCTAATGAGTTTTGAAGGATCTCCTGGTAGGTCATCCAGCAAGTTTAATAGCCTCCCTGATTATTCTAATGGAAAATTTGGCTGGGGTGATGGGCGGCTGCCATTTTCAGAAAGATTCCTCTCATCTGATAGTATAGTCTCTGGAGTTCGGGGAAGAGATCCTCCATGGAGATCGGATGCTGAAGTGTGGGATCCTTATGCCTATCCTCCTCCAAAGAATGGGAATGCAAGCTCTAAGAGAGTTTTAGGTGGTGCTTCAGCAGATGGTAGATTATCGAGATCAGAACGTGACAGTGATCAGATTAGTAACAGGAAAGCTTGGGATAAGGGACCAGGTCCGTTCAGGCTTGGTGAAGGTCCTTCTGCAAGAAGTGTTTGGCAGGCTTCAAAAGATGAGGCAACTCTGGAAGCTATCAGAGTGGCTGGAGAGGACAATGGAACTTCACGGACTGCAAAACAAATGGCCATTCCTGAGCTAGATGCTGAAACTTTAGGAGGAGATGGCAATTCAGCTCAAGATAGGGGCCAATTGTGGGCTTCATGGAACCATGCAATGGATTCACTTCATGTAGGTGACATGGATTCAGCATATGCTGAAGTCTTGTCTACAGGAGATGCTTTGCTGCTTGTGAAGTTGATGGACAGATCTGGACCAGTTCTTGATCAACTTTCCAATGAAGTGGCATGTGAAGTTTTGCGTGCAGTTGGACAGTTTCTTCTAGAACAGAGCTTGTTAGATATTGCACTTTCTTGGATCCAACAGGTATGTTTCTTTTATACATTTTTGGATGAGTTAGTGTTTCATATACAGAATTCTGGCCTAGTGAATGTTTTTAGTATATTTTTTGGCAGCATAGACAGACATTTGTGTTGCCAATTAGGAAAAGAGAGTGGATATTTGCATATTGGGTCTTTTCTCATGTCTGGTGTTGCAATTTGTATATGTTTGCCCTCTTGCATCTGGAATTTGTATCTGGTATAATTTGAATGAACTTTAAGGCTCATTCATCTCTTTGGCACCAACCGCTGTCACCGGTATCCTTATTTTATAGAGGTGCGTGGGAATGGTAATAGATAACTGGTGTGTGCTTATGGCTTAATTAAACATGGTTCAAGATGCCTATTTCAGTGCATATTCTTGATGGAGAGGATTTTATTTATATTAGAATTGTTTTTTTAATGCGATTGTCATGGTACAGCTTCTTTAGATGGGCATTTCTGTTGATTCCTAAATGTACTTCCTGTTTTTTACTGATAAACTTACCATTCACTCTTTTATCATCTGACATTGCAGTTGACAGATCTGGTGGCTGAAAATGGATCTGATCTTTTAAGCCTTAAGATGGAAAGCAAGAGGGATCTTCTGTTGAGCCTCCATGAAGCTTCTGCAATGGAACCACCGGAAGATTGGGAAGGGGCGACTCCAGAGCAGATGATGTTGCAGCTTACATCAACATGGGGGATTAGCTTGCAGCAGCTCATCAAATAGTCTCTATGGTGTCTGTAATACTTCACTCTTTGAAATCCCCTTTTCCCTCTAGGGGAAACTTGGTGTAGTTTTGCAGTAGGTGACCTGCGTACAACATAGATGGCCTGTGCTATATTTGATAGAACGTGTCAAATATGATGTGCGGATTTGTGAAGGATGTCATGAGTTTATTTTGTCACATGTACCTAAGTATGATTTTCATACTTTGATTTCTTTTTTGGGAAAGGCTTAGATATTTGCCTAGTTCTCCTATTACAGCAGCCATCGGTCTGAGTTTATTCTGTCACATGTACCTAAGTATGATTTTCATACTTTGATTTCTTTTTTGGGAAAGGCTTAGATATTTGCCTAGTTCTCCTATTACAGCAGCTAAGAGCAATAATGATTGTTTGTTATCCTTACCTCACCAATATGAAGAATTGAAATAAACTACTGTTTATTAACAATGAGCTTAAGGTTGATAACCGCCAGCTGATTTGACCCAGTTAATTTGTTCTTTTCTATCTTGCTGATGAATGGAAGAGCTTGCTCTGCTGTTTGTCAGCTTGATCCGAAGCTTTTTATTCTCCGACAGAAAATCTCATCACTTCTCATTCTCATGTCAAATCTGGTGTTCACTGTCTACGGACTATGCAACGGAGGCTTAGCAAGACACCCTTTTGAGCATGAGCCTATTTTGAAATTTCTTCATCTTAGTTTTGCCGTAGGTTCATGTTGTTTGACTCGTTCACAGGAGACCCGTCCAAAGTCTTTTGGCCATGTGTTGGACAGACTCTACCGATGGCTGCAATATATAGAGAATAATGGCAGTCGGATAACAAGATAAATTCTTGGATCCTTCATCTGCCTGACTCCAAATTAATGGTAAATAATGTCTCATCATGACGATGCATGTCATGCTACTAGACGAATTCCAGACTTGATTCTCCTATTTGTATGCATGTCTATTGAGTATCAGTAGATCCCTAGGGGGTCCGAGCAGTTCGGCGCGCAGCGGCCTCTCCGCCCTCTCCGGTCGCCGGGGCTCTCCCTCGCGGCTCTCTCGGCGGGGGGGGGGGGCTCCCTCCGGGATTTCTCCCCCCCCCTCTCTGGCTCCATCTCCCCTTCGGGATGTCCTCTCCAGGTGAGTCCTCTCTGGGTCTCGGTTGGGTTTTGTCAGGGGGGTTCTTTATCCCTACCTGGAATCGATCAGGGTAACCCCCTGGAAATCCCCCCCCCCCCCCGTCCCCTCCTCCTCCGACCTCCGCCCCATCCGGCCTTCCCTTCCCCCCCCGGATCCCCCGTTCCAGTCGCCGCACTCCGCCTCTTCCCCCTCCTTCCCCGTTTCCCCCTCCGCCCTTGCCGATCCCCCCTCCCACCGACCTTCGCCCTTCCGCTCCCCCTCCCTCTTTCCCCACCTTCCTTCCCCCCTTTTCTCTGCGGTCCTCCGCCCCCCCCCCCTCCCGTTTCCCCTTCCTCTCTCGCCAACCCTCCTTCCCTGTCCCCCCCCCTCCGCTCTCGCTGCCCCCCTCTTTCCGCCGACCCCTGCCTCTTCCGGCCATTCCCCCTTTCCCCATCTCCCCCCCCCCTGCAGCCCTCCGTCCTCCCCTCCCGTTCCCCTTCTAGCCACCGATCCTCCGTCCCTCCCCCCCCTCCCCAGTCCTCTCTGCTATCGCCGATCCCCTCTTCCTTCCCCTTCCACCGTCGGCCCTCCACCTCCTATCCCTACCTTCTCATCCCTCGCCGTTCACCATCCCCCATCCCCGTAGACCCTTTCCCAACCCCCGTAACCTAACTCCCCCCCCCATACCATTTTGAAGCCCTCTGCCCGTCACCCAGTTTCATCTGTCGGTTTGGGCTCCCTCTCGGGCAACGTGGGAGTTTGGGTCCGGCCATAGTGTTGCAGGTTACGGCTATCTTTCCTCGGTTTCGTAGAAGTTCGGAGATACAGCGCATTCCTCCCGTATCCTACTGGATATCGGCCTCCCGAGCATTCTCTTCTCACCGCTTAGTGGTAGAGCGGTTCGGCTGCCTTGAGCGCCTCGAGGAAGATCTCTGTCATTTTCAGCACCATGCTGGCTCGTCTTCCGTCCTTATGGAGTTCCCTCCGATGGTGGCTGCTGTGGCTCGTTATCTTCTATGTTTGTATCTGTTGACAAAGGGTCTTATATGGGCTTTCTGTTCGGTTTGGGGTTTCTACTTCCTCATGTTTGCCGCTCTGTCGGTCGGATTTTCTTCCTTATTTTCCTTGTATTATGTTTCTAGTATGAAATGAAATGTTCTATCCTGCTTCAAAAAAAAAAAAAAAAAAAAGAGTATCAGTATTGCATCTTGACATTCTGCCCATTAAAAAGCGGCTACGTGTGGATGGAGAATGGTCTGTCTTGCAGCACCACCGCCGCATAGGGTGCGTCCCAATTATTTCTTTCGAAAAAGAATACTTTTTTTATCTCAAGTCGGCCTCAATCCAACTTATATAGTAAAGATCGGACATCTCGTTTGCCCAAAACAATGGGTTGATCACTTTGGGCTCATTGGTTTAGAGTGCCTGATCTTTTCTTTTAAAAAAAAAAAGAGATTATGAGTCATTGATTTGACATGAAATATTGTACGTAAAACACCGTGAAATGCTGTATTCCCGTGTCATGCAAATGTGATGTTCTATGATATTTTAGATCAAAACGAACGTCCGTCCCCTTAGCCTTCCCGTCCGAAATTCCAAATTATGGCTTCAAGTTGTAGGTAGGGAGGAGAGGAGAAATGGGGGTTACGATGGAACGACGGGCGTGGCTGCTTCAAGTATCTGTATATTTACACTGGAATTCCCAAGCCGATACATAAGAACAAGTTGACTCATGTTGAAATTGGCATAAAAGAAATAGTATTCTATAGAGCAAATGTAAATAATTTTTTTTTGAAATTGAAAAAAAAAAGTGCTTCATTATGAGAAGGCTCAGAAGGTCCCATGATGTGTTAAGAGGTGTCTATAAAAGCTCATCCGTTACATTGCCTTCCCGAAACGTGTGCTTCTAACTCTTAATCTCCTACGAAGGACTCAGTGCCTACGTATGTACCCTCAACTTATAAGGTATTTGGTTGTTTTTTTACCTCTTTTTTCTCTCATTTTTTTAAAAAAGAATAAGAGATCTTATAACCCTATTTAATAATCATCTCCTAAATTTTAGGGAGATAATCTAATCCCGTATAAATCTTCCTCAAAAAAAAAAAATAACACTGGACCAATTTTTTTTAAAAAAACACTCACGGCGTCTCTAACTTCTCGCTCTCTCCAACTCGCGACCCCCTCCCCTCCCCAGCGTCTCCCCTTCCCTCTCCCTCCCGCCGGCTGTCCCTCCCCCCCCTCCGGCTCCCCCCCTGTGCAGCACCCTCCCTCGCAGCCCCCTCCGGCGGCTCCCCCCTCCCCCTCGACGCCGGTCCCCCCTCTCCCCATCTCTCCCACTGTAACCGCAATGAGGAGCTACCGTTGACTTCACCTCTCCTTTCCCCCCTTCTGCTCGAGAGCAGAACCCTGGGGAAGTCGTTGCCGTCAAAACTCTGTCGCCCTGTCGTCGCTGTCAACAGTCTACATCGCACCTACTCCATAGCGATGCCACCGGGCCGGCAGCTTCCTGCTCCTGCTACTGTCCTTTCCCCTCTCCCACCACTACCAGGAGACCTCGCCGACCGCCTCCTGCACTTGCAGCCACAGCCTCAAACCGGCCAGCCCCGTCTTCGAAAGGAGGCCATTGACCCTCGCCCACAGCCCGCCACTGTCATCCCTGCGAGCACCACCAGTGAAGTCCACCCTGCTAGTAGAAGCTGGCCGACGCCGGTCCAGTCTTGACCTTTGCCCAGTAGTTTAATAAAAAAAAATTATATGCTAAATAGATATATATAATTTTTAAAAATTATATATTTTTTAAAAATCATATATTTTTTACCAAACGAGTGTGAACCGTTTACATCACTCTCAAAAATTGAGTAAAAAATTGACGTGGCATAAATTTCAAGAGAGAAATAGTTTTAAAGAAAAAATTGCTTCCAAACATCCTATTAACTTTTGATCTAATTTAATTTGCCATCTCTGTGGCTTAATTAATTGACCTCGAATCCTCTGAATACTCACTCAATTAAGAGGACCGGCCGATCACTCCAGTGTTCACAAATGAGGCGATCGAGGCAAAAAAAAACCCTCTATTTGCAAAAAAAACAAAAAAAAATTAGTCTCTGAGCTAAGAAGAGATCGACCACTGTGGACCCTGGTCCGCCCCCGTAGATCAGTTCTTCTCTAATCAACACATGAACTGTTGTTACAACATGCACTGAAGCATATGATGATGCCCCGGGAGTGTTCCCTCGCAGGTGGTATATATGTACAGGTACTGCATCCGATCCTCTCGTGTGGAAGGAATTAGAGAGAGCGAGCCATGGAGAGAGAGAACCCAAGAAACTTAGTGGGCAGGAGGAATATGGGAAGACCATCTCTTCACATGCCGGCCGAGTCACAGTTGGTGAGCTTCAAGAGCGAGGCGACACTCTTCAAGTCGTGCTCTTGCAATTGCTCCATGGAGTTTGGCGCGTCTTTCAGCTCCAGGCTTGCCGTGCTTCTGCAGAGAAGTCGCGCGGTTTTGGTGTCAGTGCAGCAGAACAAGATCTAGAGTTTATTATACATGAGTACGTAGAAGTTCTGTTCAGTACTTGTGCTCACCTACCTAGAGAAGACAAACTGTTAGATACTTAGATGTAATCCGTAATCACATAATGATTTAGCATTTTATTATTATTATTATTATGTTCATGAAGAGGGGATATATATATATATATATATATGTTCAAAATTTTGTGGTTCATGTAGTTCTTAATTGAATTGGATATCCCTTGGTTCCAACTATCCATCTCATGCATCCTCCCTTCATCTTTGCTTCCTCTATGGAGTACTGTAACATCGATCACACCACCGGCCCTTCATCTTTCTGTATCTAAACAATTAAAACAATTCATGCATGATAATTAAGACTACAAATGCAAAGGATGTTGATCAAAGTTGGCATGCATGGTCGAGAGGTGTGGCCGACTCCCCAAGTAACATTAATTTTGGTGTTTTTTCTTTCCCCATAGAGATATCAAAGTGTCTTAATTTGGCCCCTTCTTATGGCGCCGTTTCATTGGAAATTATGAGACTGAACTCACTTAAATATTATCTCTTTGATAACTTTTTTTTAAAAAAATCTTTTTTTGAAAATGAAGGTGGTTATTTTAAGGAGAATGAAAAAAATGCCTAGGAGAGCTTATCCTCATATGTAGAAGGTGAAAACTGAAAAGAGCTCTTCTAAAAATAATAACCAATTAAGTGACATTCTTATTAATTACTAATAAAATAGAAAATGGAGAATGTCTTCTTAATTTCTTCCTTCTTAGTGATGAATCAAAAACTTCAAATGCTAAAGATAGCCAATTACGACAGAGGCGTCCTTCTGTACAACCACAGCATTAGTTGTTGCTGTTGTTTTTTTTTTGGAAGATCAAGAGTAATTAAATCCACCTCCCAGAATCAAGCCACCAAATGCCAGAACTACCTACGGGCAGGCAGGCAAAATTAATGTTTCTTGGACACTGGGACTCTTTCGGCCTGACCTGATGAAGTTCGTGAGGTTGGAAGAACTCATGTGAACTCCAGATTAGTACCTGCCCTATATTGATATCCACCGATGAGATTTGATATATATGGCGACCTCGCAGATGCCCGTGAAGTGCACAGCCTTAATTTTTATGTATAACGAGCAATATGAATTATGACGATGATTATAAATTAAAGATTCTCTCCCGGTAAATGAACTTAATTAGAATTGAGTACTTGAACATGTGTTTACAATGCCCTCAATTTTTATGATTAGCACAACCACAGTTGTGCTTACACTAATCGCATATATATTTAAATAATCAAATAACTAACCATGCATGAGAAGCTATGGTTACCACAACTGCTTAATTTGTAGGGTTAAGGACTCACAAACCCTAAATATTCTTTGTTGTAGACGCTCCACGAGATCAAAAGCGGCAGGCCATATAAGTGGCGTGCGTGCAACAACGGAGAAAGAGAGAACGTTCATGATCATAATACGGCAGGTTGCAAAGACAAGACAACCGCGGTTGGAGAGGCCGGGAAGCGGTCGAACCTGTAATCCAGATTGGGAGAGGCATCCTTGGTGTCGTCCTCGTCGTCACCGGAAACCAGGAAGGTCTGGTGATGCCGCACGTCGAAGAGCTCCACGGGCGGCTTGACGTCGTCGTCGTCGTCGTCGCATTGCTGCCGATGGTACTGCTGCCCGACCAGGAAGGGCGAGGCCGGGGCCGGCTCCACCCCCGCGCCGTGGTCCTTGATGGTGATGCTGCAGCTGTTGTCGTCGTTGTTGCCGTGAGGGTGGTCGTCGCCGCCGTCGTCGCCGCCTCCAAAATAGTAGTAAAGATATTGCTGCTGTTGTCGCTGCTGTTCTTGTTCTTGTTGTTGTAGGAGGGTGGGGATGCCGACGACGTCGTCCTCGGGGTTGGGGGCGTCGACGTCGGGCTGATCGATGAGGTTGATGGTGGAGGCGACGTTGAGCTCGGTGGGGAGGGAGGTGGGCTGCGGCTGCTGCTGGGCCTGAGCGCGGCAGATGGCGAGCTGGCGGAGGACGAGCTCGAGCTCGGCGGAATCGCGGTCGATCTGGCGCTGGAGCTCGAGGATGATGCGGTAGCAGCCGCCGACGGGGTCCTGGGCGCGGGCGTTGGACTGGAAGATGATGGAGCCCATGGCGGCGGCGCGCTGGGAGGGGTCGAGGACGCGCAGGGTCTTGAGGATGTTGCTGACCCCGAAGAGGCGGTGGGCGTTGAGGAACTGGCGCTGGTGGTCGGCGGGGAAGTAGGGCGCCAGCGTGCAGTCCGGGTTGCACTTGCGGCGCTGGTACTTGCACGCGGCGCAGGCGGGGGTCGCGGTCGTGGTCGCGGTCGTGGTGGTGGTGGTGGTGGTGGTGGTGCTCCCGCTGCTGGCCCCTCCCCCGCTGTTGCTCCTGCCTCCACCACCTCCTCCTGCTCCGGCGGCTGCGCCACCGGAGCCGGAGGATCGGCGGGAGTTGCTGGGATGGGGGTGGTGGTTGCTGCTGCTGGTGGCGGAGGCGACGCTGGTGGCGTGGGTGTTGTTGGTGGTGCTCATGATGTTTAGGGTGGTTGGGCGATGGGCCGGGCTTGGTGCTGCGCTTATGGTGCCGCCCGCGCGGCCGGTGGGATTGGCAGCTCTACGCGCAGATGAGCTCTATGGCCTCCCCCCCCCTCCACCAACCCCACAACGACAACCTCTCTCTCTCTCTCTCTCTCACCCCTGTTCTTTCTTGGTTCTCTTTGTCCGTGTGTGGCCCTCCTTGGATTGCGTTGGTCTACCATGCTTGCATGGCAGCTTCGAGAGAGAGAGAGAGAGAGATATGGAAGGGGTCGTGGAGAAGCTTGCGATCTCAACGGAAGTTTGTTTAGGAGAGAGAGAGTGTGGGGGGGGGGCGTGGTTTGGGATGATCTTGAATTGGCCCTCGGCATCTGCTCAAAATGGGACGAGTGGGATTTATCAGTGACTGATGGTGATGGCGTACGTGATGGGTATGAATATTAATGAGGTTGGGGTATTATTTAATCTTGTTTAAGATAAGCGGCCGACGGTTAACAGATTAATGCACTTCCCAGCTGCTTGGGTTTTGCAGAATGACATCGATCGGTTATTAGTTCGTGTTTAGGAAACTCAAATCCAAGAGAATCCATCCCTATGATAATCTTAGGATAAGCTGTAGATAATGATCAAAAAAAAATGTGCGTAACATTCTTCGCATTCAAATGTGGTTTAATTTGTCGACTCTAGCCATTTCACTTAATTTTTTACATTGAAATGTGGTTTTTAATCCCATATATATATGTCAATTTAGTTCCTTTTACACTCTTTTAGGTAAGTTAATCTCAACGGGTTATTTTGATAACGGCTTAGGTTAGGGGCGGGTGACTTACCCGGGTTAACTCACCCCACCCTAATCTTAACCCGGGTGGATTAACTCATTCCACCTATTTCTTAGGAATGAGTTAATCCACTTTAACCCTATCCGACCCGGGTTAAGAAAAAAACTATCAAACAAGGAGTAACCTACCCGACCCAGTTAACCCACCCTAAGCCAGTTTAACCCGTTACCAAAGTGGCCCAACAGATTTTTCAATCTTTAATCAACTGATTAATCTACTAGAAGTGGGGTGAAATAAATCGATTTCATATAACCCACCTTCTTCCAATCTCATCTTCAAA
Organism: Amorphophallus konjac; assembly: GCA_022559845.1. Lineage (NCBI taxonomy): Eukaryota > Viridiplantae > Streptophyta > Magnoliopsida > Alismatales > Araceae > Amorphophallus > Amorphophallus konjac. The sequence continues at coordinate 409,738,363 of CM040122.1, read as the reverse complement.
CAACAGAAGTCAGTACCCTTACTTGAATTGAAGCTGAAAATGGTTCCATCCTACTCCAACTCGAAACAGATAAAATTCTCTCTTTTGTAAGTACCAAAATTGCATGGGAAAAATCCCCACAAAAAATGATTTATTTTTTACACTGAAATAGCGTACATATGAGAAATACTTAATTACTGCACGCCAAACAACATTTTCAGGTCAACTTAGAATGTCTATTTCCACCGTACATCAAGAGCTACATACATATATACATCAAAACATCTTCATTTTAATACCAAGGATGCCAAATAAAAAAATAAAAACTCAATGCTCTTCTTCGTAAGACACCAAATTAATGTATCTGAGTGGAATCGATCAACTTCAGATCCTTCGTGTCTGTCTTAGAATTTGATCCAATTATGATAATATACAGCACAATTTTAATCTAGTGTTGCAGGAGCCTAGCTAGGGAATAATTAATCAATACCATGGCAAAGTCTAAACAATATTTTTCTGAGACTGAATATATATCACATTTTTTTCTATTGGAGTAAGACTAATGAGTTATAAATATATTATTTTTTAATTTCATTCAAATGCAAGGATGTTTAATTAGTACACATAATCACACCAATTTAATGCCACAAACAGATCTAGAAGCTGAACTTCGTGAAGACGCTGGATTTAAGAAAATAATAGCGAAGCAACTTTTGGACGGCTCAAACAGTTCATGATGTCGATGTTATTTAATCATTATCTAGGTTCGTCGACTCGGTGATCCGTATCGGATCGGATCTTCCCTGATCCGATACGGTACGACCGAGCCTCAACCAACTCGACCCGACTCGACCCTCTCTCTCCCTCTCCTCCTCCTCCTCTCTCTCTCTCTCTCTCTCTCTCTCACTGCGACTCGGCCTGACTCGGCCGATCTTGGGGATGATCCGCAGCGTATCGAATTTTTCCAGATACTGTACGGCACGCCCGAGTCAGACCGAGTCAGCCCGAGTCGACAAACCATGATCCTTATGCGGACAAAACGAACAATTTCATATATAAAATCGTAATGAATGCAAATTAAATCTGGGTAATGATTATTTCCTAAACTTGAATTTCCTAGGATTCACCCGGTGTTTACACTTTACACTCCAGGAAAAAGGTTTATAAGGAAGTTCCTGTTTTGAAATAAGAAAAAGGATCGAAATGATATATATGAACTTGGAATCAATTTGATCAATGTATGGATTATAGCTAGGTCTTCCATAGTGTTTGTAATCAAAATATCAAATGACTAACACCTAAAATTGACAGGCAAGTCAGCTAAAGTAAAAGTTATTGTTGCTATGCTAGCCTAAAGTATTCTATTTTACAATCTCACAATATTGTTTATACAATTACACTGTTATGTATGTTCTCGTAGTAAACAGCATCATCATCTGATCAGTTACATTTTTTTCTAATTTTTATATATACCCTCAAAACTAAATATATATTTCATGAAAAAGACCACTGACATGCAACTATGACATAACAATGTAAGATTTTTGACGGTGTAAAATGGAATGTATACAAAAGCTTCTAGGAGGACATATATGTAACTGTCTCTTAGCCATTTTGTGTTTAAACAGGGATATCTTATGTTTTTTCTTCTCTTCACTCATAGTCGAAGTATGCAAACGGAATGTCATTGTAGAACTGTAAGTACTGGAATATGCTAGGTTATGTGAGTATACATGATAATATAAGAAATATTAGGATATCTGTAGAATTAATGATAAACTATGAAGATATATGGGTAATTTTTTTTTAACTCAAAGGTAATACTTGCAAGGTGAGAAACGAGGGAGTCCGTTCATCCCTTCATTGCAGAAGAGACAGGACCTGTCACCCCGGCCACCAGACAAGCGATTTTTCATTAATGAAAGCAGTAAGAACAAATAGAAGTACAAAGGTAGGGACGTCACCCAAATAAGGGGTGGATAACAACAAATAACCAGAGGGCCCTAAAATCGAAAGGCCAAAACTAAACGAAGTCTCGATATCGAGTAGAGCTTGTAGAGTTGGATCGGCGCAGCGAACTCCTGGTGTTGACACAATCAGGCCTGGAAGGAGGACGGGAGCGATCGTGATCTTGCATGCCGACCCAATTGGTATGAACAGTAGTGAAGTCGACCGGTTCGGACGGCTGTAGGCCAGGGATAGTAAGGCGCTGATGGAGAATAGGGAACTTGACGAATCCATCAGTCGGTGGGGACAACGAGGCAACACACGGAGAGCCAGCCAAGGGGGCAGCAACCAAAGCCGGGGCCGGACTAGGCGGCTCCCGATTGATCTTATTCTTAAAGGCTTGAGCGAATGAGAGGCGAGGCACGACCGGGGCTGCAGTGGGAGAGGGCAGCTGGGATGGAGACCAGAGCGTGGGCGAGGGCCTGAAGGCAGACGAACCGTCTGCAGTGCCTTGGGCAGCGCCGGAGGCAGAGTCGACCGTCGAAAGAGACGGTTGAGATGAACCAGCCGCAACAGGAGCACAAGGCGCAACCAGCTGAGCAGCGTCAAGGGGCTGAACATCAGCCACAGCCTCCTTAGGAGATGAGGAGTCATGCTGGATAGAGACAAGGCCTTTGCCGGGACCACCACCGCTTGGGGGACCACTGTCGGTGGTGTTAGCAGCTGCAGATCCACTAGGCGCAGCACTCGCTGCGACTACTCCAACAGGGAAGCTTGGGAGGCCACTGTCGGTGGAGCTTGCAGGCTGCAGAGCCTTTGGCAGCGCGTGCTCGCGAGCAGGGCTCAACCCACCAGCGGGAGGGGCCCGGGTGGAGTCCGCTATCAGGCAACCTGCTGTAAAGGGTGATACCGACGCCGGCGGGGCCGAAGGGACGCCACCCAAAGGAGGTGCAAACACGGAGGGGGGAATAAAAGGACGAGCATCGGCTGACAGTGAGGCAACAACAGGAGCAATAGGGACCGTGCAAAGTGGGAACAGGGACGCCGTAGGGACATCACCGGCCTCTAGAGCATTTTTCGAATGAGGAGGCACCTCTTGAGCATCCTCAGCGGCAACGGACAAAGAGGGGCCAGACTGGACAGGCCCGGCGACCTTTGGTGCAGCCTTGGCAGGAGCAGGCGGCGCAGGTGTTGGCAGCGACGGCGAGACGCAGGGAGACTGGAGCAGAGGCACAGGAGCGAGCACGGACGCGGAGGGAGGCGTAGGCAGGGCTGGCGACGTGGATGCCAGCGAATGGCCCGCCACCGAGCACGCCACTGCAACAGACGGGACGACCGCGCAAGAGCGGAGGTCGAGGCAGGGTGCATCGCCGGACGTGGCAGGGAGAGAATGAACGTCCAGGGAGGGGGCAGGGCGCACAGCAGAACCGCGACCCTCCACTGAACCTCCCCCACGAAGGGCGTCAGTAGCGACCGGCTGAGGGAAGATGGGGGCAGCGTCCTGGGCCACAGCTTGCAAAGCTTGCTGCAAGGCCAACCCGGGGGGGGGGGGGGGGGGGGGGGCTAGGTCCACGGCATCTAAAACGGGCGCAGGAAACACCTCTGCGGCAGAGTCTTGCTTAGACGCTGCAGGCGTGTGCCCCAGGACGCCAAGGGGGGGGGGGGGGGGGGCGAGAGGGTGGGCAGGACTGTGCGTGCAGCACCGCCGGGGTGGCGAGGGCCAGTCAGCGGGGCATCCACGGCCTGGACAGGGCGCCAAGTGCGAGTGGGAGCAGCAGCGTCCTTGTCACACCCAGGAGCACCATGAAGCTGCGGACCACCCGGAGCTGCAGCAGGGGGCTTCTTCTTGCAGTCACAAGCGAGATGGCCCAGGCGACGGCATTTGGAGCAGAACAGAGGAGGGTCTGGGAAGACCACCGGTTGCCAATAACCTCCGGCACCGATGCCAACCCACACCATGTGGGGGAGCTTTTTGGAGATGTCCATCAGGACGCACACCCGCGCCGCATCCGCTTGGGTGAGGCAGAGCGTATTCCGGTCGATCTTCAGAGTCGGCCCAATGCTTCCAGCTATGGAGAGAATGGAAGCTTCGTGGTAGAAGTTAACCGGAAGGCTCGGAAGCTCCATCCAGACCGGGACGAGAGGAGAGTCTTGCTCCGGCGAGAAGTCCAGCGCCCATTGGAAGAACCAGAATGGACGGCCGTGCACCAGCATGGACTCCTTGAGAAGGACTTTCAAGTAGTCCTCCCGGTTGGAGAAACGGAGGAGGAGGTGCCGACTGTCCATTGCGCTGAGCAGGAAGTCCTGCTTGAAGAGGAATCGTTGGGCGAGGTGTGCCCGGATGTCAGCGAAAGGGGGCCTGCCTTTAGGGGTTCTTGCGATGATGGCGAAGGCGAGAGGGCTGCACATCAACTGAACTTCTTCGAGAGAGAAGAATGCCGCGGGCTCGCCGGAGTCGGTCGTGGCCGGTGGGTGGACGGAGAGTGGCAGATCCGGTGGTATGAAAGAGGTGAGTACCACTTGTGAGAAGGACGGGGCTTTGGCTGAAGGGTGGGTGGCAGGGAGAGCACCCCCTATACCGCGCACGCAAGGAGACCTCCCCGCCGACCAGGCAGGAGCAAGTGGCGCAGAACACCGGGAGGCAGCGATCTTCGGCATAGCAGCAGGAATCGACGACGTCGGGGCCCCGGGAAGAAGCGTTGACGCCGAGGGAGCCGAACCACCCGGTCCTGCGGAGGAAGGGGGAGCCAAAGAGGCCACAGACGTTCGTGGAAGGGTGGTCGGGCGCAGCGGGCCAAGGGGCAAGGGAGCTTCAGCCGAGGAGGCCAAAGGCGCAGCGAAGGCCTCATTGGCCAGGACGAACGGAGAGGTAGCCTGGGAGCCATGGCTGTCAAGGGGGACCACCGTGGCAGCTGGAGGTGCCTGGAGGGAGGCCGCCGGAGCAAGGGAACCCAGCCCGCCAGCAGGGGAGGCCGAAAACAGAGTACCGTTTTGGGTATGAGTCCCATCACGGTCAACAGCTGTCAACGGCCCATGGCAGCTAGGTTGTGAGGGAAGTGAGGAGTGGGGCCCAGATGCAGCTTGGACGTGGCAGATCGTAGGAGGATGCGTGAGGATGGGAGGAGAAACGAAAGGCCCAGATTGGTGCAGTTCCGATGGCGTGAAGTTGGGAGAAATAACGTGGACCGCCCACTGGAAGAGGAGCAGTCACGAACGCAAAAGATCCACCGGCGGTGACAAGCCCGTCGGAGGGCCATGCAGACGTTGTCATCCCTGCACCATCCCCGCCGCCGGCCGAAGCATAAGAACCGTGAACACAAACCTCCGAACAAGCATGGCCGTGGACGTCAAAAGAGTTCTGCAACGGCCAAGGAAGGAATAGGGGCTGGCGAGCACGGAACGCCCACGGAGGAGGACGACGGCACCGAGAATGGCGGGAGGATCGAGTTGCAGCGCTCGGATGCTGAACGAACCGCCGGAGGCCGACAGGGTGGCAGGCCTGCAGGCACAAGACCAGCAGCACCCGGAGCAGGACGAATGCCAGTCGGAGGAAGAGGAATCGAGCCGTCGAGCTCAACCGTGCAACCAGCCCCAGGGACAAAGAACTGGACGGCAGGAACGCAAGGGACGCCGGCGGCGGGAGGCAGGGCCGAGGGGGGGAGACCAGGGGAGAGAGGGGGAGGGACAAAGCCTCCCCCCCCACCACCGGCCATAGTCGGAGCTCAGGCAAGCAGCAAAGCGGACCTAGCAACGAGAGTCATGTTGCCCTGCTTCTAACGTTAGATATATGGGTAATTATATATCCATTTCAATGATATAATGCACCGTATTCAAACTAAATATCGCTTGTTAGTTTAGTTCCAAAGATGAAGTCCTCTTAAAGCAACATTAATGCTTCAATTTATAGGCATTGAAACAGGCATATAAAAGTGTTTATATATAGATGGAGAATAAAAAGGAAAAGAGGAAGAGGTGTAAGGGGGAATACATAAGAGGAAGATAATATGAAAGAGAGCGAAGACGAGGGAAGTGAAGGAAATAGGAGGATGTGGGCGGTAGTAGAGGAAGAGGACGAAGAAACGAATCAACCATGAAAGGTAAGAAGGAAGAAGAAATTGGAACGTAAGAAATTAAGTGGCACACTTTGCAGAGTGTTAGAATTTGAGTATAGTCTATGGATAATAATTCCGTATTGATTAAATGAATTACGGTTCATATATTTATGATCTTAGACTTGTGTATCTCAATATTATAATTTTATAGATTTCAGCATGTTATCGAACATGATAAAACCAAGAGATGAAAATGACAGATTGCTATGATACCACTCTTGTTAACTTTATCTTTTTATTTTTAGTTGGGGGTGGGTAACGAGATGTGTAATTTAATTCATCCAATAAGAGAATTAAAATCTTTTGTTAGTGAACCTTACGTAAGTGTCCCGTTGGGAATTATATTTCATTGAAAATTAAGATTCTCATTAAAAATCAGATTAAAAAAAGAAGCTTTGAGATATTGAATTTATATCTAGAGAGGAGAAACACTTGCTACACCGCCTAATAACACCGCCTAGCGATTAGGCGGTGTAATTACTAACTACACTGTTACGTGGTGTAGTTAATTTTTTATTATTTATTCTTTTTTGAAGTGACTCTCGTATCAAAGAATTTTGGTGTGAGACTCCATTCTCAACTCTATCTAAAAAAATCAAGATCATATGAATAGAGTAATTTTTTTAAAAAATAAAATTTGTACTATTCATATGGGCTCAATTTTTTATAATTTTTTTAGGTATTTTTTTGTGACGTGATACTCGCTCCAACATAAAGAGGTGGTGCAACAAGTGTTTCTCATCTCGGAGAGGTAATAATTTAATTCTCTCCTTATTCATGCATCTTAACTCATGTTGATTTTATAGTCAAAACACTCGGTTAACTCACTCTTCGTACCCCTGCAACCCTCCAACCCGTGCGTTTACTAGGTACATACCAAGGCTGGACATTTGCATTATGTCCAAGCTACTCATTTATATGTAGACTTTTCAAGCGATCTATTAATTTACTATCAGAGAAATATTATGAGATTTTTAATTTTTTTATTCTATTTTAGTATTTTTTACATGTATGTCCCTTTTAAATTATTAATTTGTATTTACATGTATATCTTGCATAGATGAATATATTCTGTCAACTCTCCGTCATGGTTGCACCAGACAGAGGGGCAATAAGATTTCTCATGACAATATACTAGTTACTTAACACGAGTATACAAAGAGTATACAAGTAAATACAGATCTAACAACAGTGGGGTTTCTATAAAAAAATATTGACCTAATCGGATCACACACTTGCACTCAGTTTAAGTCTTCTTGGGTAGAAGTTTACCCATTTTGTACTTTGTTTATATATATATATATATATATATATATATATATATATATAGAGAGAGAGAGAGAGAGAGAGAGAGAGAGAGAGAGAGAGAGAGAGAGAGAGAGAGAGAGAGAGAGAGAGAGAGAGAATCTATATTGAGGTAGGGCTGTCAATGGGCTGGGTCGGCCCGATAGGCACGCGGGTTTGCCCCAATTTTGGGCCGAATCGCAAGACCTTTTTCGGCCCATGGGCTCTTAATCGGGCCAAAAAAATTGACCCGACTAGGCCCACGGGCCGGGCTCGGACTTTAAATTCGGCTCGCGGGCCAGCCCGACATGTTCTCTTTTTTTTATTCTTTCAAATTTTAAAAACTACTTAGTTAAAATTATATTATTTTACTTAACTAGAAAATTCAAAACTTTATTTTCATACAAATTATGTAATTAATATCAAAATTTTAATTAATTTAGTGAGATTATAAGTTTTATATTATTAGATATATTATTTTTTATTTTTTATTTAAATTGTCGGGTCGGGCCGAGTTTTAGTCGGACTTTATAATTTTTTAATAATATCGAGCCCGGCCCGACCCGACATAACTCGTGTCCGAGCTGAGCTCGGGCCTTAATATTAATAAGTCGGACTCGAGCCAGGTCAACCTAAGCCCGGCCCAGACCCGACCCATTGACATCCCTATATAGAGGACTCATTCAAAGTAAAGTGGGTAGATCGATGCAGTGTATGGGGACTTCCGAGGTTGGACTATTTGCCACATGGTTCGCTGCATGCTGAGTCTGCTTAGCACGAAGAGTTAGCCGTTCAAACTCGTATATGTTGTCTTTTAATGAAACTTATTACATCTCTCGAGTGGAGCATAAAGATCTCTATCATAGTGTATGCAAGTAATAAACGACGATCCACCATGAGAACTGGGACCTAGAAATGCTCCGATCGAGAGCAGCACCCCAAAAAAGACTCTGAAAAGGTGGCACAAGCGGAGAAGAAAACACACCATCCTAATTAAACCACATCATTAATGAAAACACTAAAAAGTGTCGGTCTCAGTCATCCAACACAGTCCGGACGTTGCCGATCTTCACCTTCCCCTTCCCCTTCCTCGGGAGGATGGTCACCGCGACGGTGCTGTCGCCGTCGGCTCCGAGCTGCTCCAGCAGCTCCGTGACCCCCAGCTGCAGCTGCGTCCTCAGGGGCTTCTCCTTCTTGTGATGCTTGTGCTTGTGCGGGACGTTCACGAAGCTCCCCGCCAGCTCCGCCGCCCCCGGGCCCAGCCCCTCGTGGTGCCCCGACGCGTTGATGAACACGTCGAGCTTGGCGCACAGGTCTCTCGACACCTCGATCCCTTCTATCATCGGTACCTCCTCCTCCTCCTCCTTCTCCTTCTTGCTCCTCGACGTCTTTGGCCTCTTCACGGTGGTCGTCACGGCGTCCTGTAGAGTGAGGGGGAAGGTAGCCCCGACGCCGGGTGCGGCCGTCGCTTAAGAAAAGCGACGGCAGCTGCAGGGCCTGCAGGGCAGGGGTCGGGCGGGCCCTGAGCCAGTTGTTGGCCACGTCCTGGTAAGTGTAGCGCAGCTTCTGGGTGTCCAGGCAGTCCCGGACCCTGATGCGGACCAGGTTGGCGTTCTCGTCGTAGAAGAGGAAGGTGGCGTCGAGCCAATCGGGGTCGGTGAAGTCTCGGCGGCGGCCGCCCAGGCCCTTCCAGACGTTCCAGAGAGGCGGTCGATGTTGGAGTGATGGGCGTAGAAGATGGGGTCCCAGCCGGCGGAGTACAAGTCGCCCATGTCCTCCATGTCCCCGTTGCGGTCGCCGGTCCAGACGTGAATAAGGCCGTGGGAGACGTTAAAATATTTGGACATAGTCTCTTGAATAATAATCTTGTATTAATTAAATGAATTATGATTCTGAACAACATTAGATTACCCTCTCCCTTATTAAAAATCATCAGGATGACATTTACTTCACACCTCTCCTTTCTCCTTCACCCCCCAGGCTAGCGCAGCCTCTTTTTCTTCCTTTAACTTCAATATATAGACCTTCCCCTTGATTCTATTAATTTGTCCTTCCTCCTTTTTATTTTTTATTTTTATTTTCTTACGTTTCTTATTTTTCTGTTCTTCCTCTTCTTTCTCTTTCCCTTATCTTCCTTCAGCAACATTTATGACGCCCTCTCCACGTGTATAAGTTCAAGCATCCATGGAATCGTCCACATGTTAGCATCGATTCAGCGGCAATAGAGTATATATACCATCGGGGGGAAGTTCACATTCAATTTTGGTTGACTGCAATTACCTTGAGATCAAAAGATTAAAGTATATCATTATATGCATGCATATCTTAATAATAATAGCTATATATTTTAATTGATAAATATTATCCTTTAACTCATTATATACTATTAATTTAGGTTTTTTGCATATAGACTTCTGTTAAAATGAAGAATTATAGAATTATCATTTTTATATATATTCATGTATATTATTAAAATATCAAAATTGTGAAAAACACTATTAAACCATACTTTTGCACATGTTTAAGTAGTCTCTTTACACATACAAATAATGCAACAACAAAAGCATTCTTCAGTGTTTCATGCAAATTTTTAGTGATACGCGTGTAAATATACATATAAGAATGATAAATCTATAATTTTGTTCTAGCAATAGTTTATATACATAAAATTCTTAGTAATTTACCAAATGGTATGGGAAAAAGATATGTACATATAGTTCGTTTATAATTTGAACATTGTCAAAGAAATCATAAGATTATAAAATCATGAATATCTTGCTTCAGTGAAAAAAAAGTAATTATACTTTTCCTAATGTAGGCGGATATATATATAGATATATACGTACATAAAATTTGCTTTTATAGGGGGGGGGGGTATATGTGAAAATAGAACTTAAAGATAATTATAATTAATATATTTTTTAAAAATGTTCATGATATTAAGATTCAAAAAACAATTGTGTGCAAATAATGTCAAAAGTTTCTTACCGAATTATATAGACAAAAAATTCTAAAAAAATAGTGGAAAGCCCAAGGCCATTTTGAAACCACCGATCGACACCTAGGACCCCGTGACGAAAATTCATGATCAACCTATGACAACTTTGAAAGGTCGCTTTTGGAAATCCGATATGATTATGAATTTTTCTCATAATTCGTTAGAGAGAGAAGAAATAAGTTGAGAGAAATTACGGAGATTTTAAAACGATCTCGCCCTTTTTCTCTACGTCTCTCTTTACCCACCATTATACTTATTTTAAAAGAAAGACTCCAAGGCCAACTCTTTCCCCCACGAGCCTTAATTTACAAACGTAGCCAAAGATCCATATTTACTGAGCTAGTTTAAAGTAATGTGAAGGCTTATTATTATTAATCTAAAAAGGAAACCAAACCGTTGTCTCTAATATGTTATTGATTTTAGGAAAGATTTGGAAAAAGATAGATATTTTGTTTATAATTTGAACCTTGTCAGAAAAAAAGAGATGATATTTCGTAAGATTATTATAATATCATGCATGTTTTTTCACAGGAAATATCAGTCGTCACTAGGGTTGTCAATGGACTAGGTCGGCCCGATAGGTCCGCGGACCTGACCCGATTTCAGATTGGGCCGCAAGACCTTTTCCTACCCGTGGACTTTTAGCCGGGCCTAAAAGCCCAGCCCGACTAGGCCCACAGGCCGGGCTCGGACTTTAACCTCGGCCCACGGACCGACCCGACATGTTCTCTTTTTTTTCCTTCATTCAAATTTTAAAAATTAATTAGTTAAAATTATATTATTTTACTTAATTAAAATTTTAAAATTTTACTTTCATATTAATTTAGTGAGATTATAAATTTATATTATTAAATGTATTAATTTTTTTTATTTTTTATTTTTATTTAAGTTATCGGGCCGGACTGAGCCTTAGTCAGACTTTATAATTTTTTTAATAATATCGGACCCGGCCCGACATAGCTCGGGCCCGTGCCAAACTCGAGTCTTAATATTAATAAGTTGGGTCGACTTAAACGTGACATGGACCTGATCTATTGATAATCCTAATTGTCAATTTTCCCAATGTCATCGCGAGATATATACATAACGTATACTGTTACATATACGACCATAGAAAAGATAAATGTGATTGACATTTTCTCTTCAAACCCGTCATGATATCAAGATTTTAAAAGAAGACATTCTTACTCAAGTAACTACAATTTATTGCGATTATTCGCGTAAACATTTCTCAAAATTGATAGAGAGGGCAAGGTAATTTTAAAATCACCGACACGGCGACACCTACCGAGTCCCCGTGACGAAATGGTCTTGATCACGTTGTTCGACTCGATTAAATGCTACTCACACCTCTCTGAAGACGTTCGAAAGCCATTTGTTTCTCGTACCGGATAATTAATAATTTGTCTCCTTCACCGTAACCGGTGGATACATCTTACGAGTTACGACGGTGACGTTTCTTCTTCCCTTCTCGGGGGGGCACCACCGCCGAGAAACCTACCGTCAGTCACTCTTCATGGTTCGCAGTCACGAGGAGGCGACTCACTGACGACTCGCACTGTTTCGTCGTACATCATAATTCCATAACTCCTTCCCCATCTCCCAACCTTAAAAAAAAAAAAAAAAAAAAACAGCCAACCCTCCGTCTCCTCTTACCAGGGATATAAATTAATCGACTTGGTTCAAATAGATTAATATAATATTATATCTATCAAAATTTTAAAAATATCATATATTAATAGTATCATATTATTTTTACGGATATAAATATGAGTATATCCATGACGAATATAAATATATTCACAGATATTCACAATTATTTAAAAATTTAAAATTAAATTATTATATAAAATTTTTAATTTTAAAATTATGAGAAATATATTTAAATATAAACAACAACATATTATTAAAAAAATTATAAGAATTAAAATTATTATTAAAAATAAATTCAAAACAGATATGAATTTGAATGCACTAAACTCATACTCGATATCTGAATGTAAGATGGATAGTTTAAAAATACTCGTATCCGAATAAATAACAACATATATAATGATTAAAAATATTATTAAGAAATAAATTCCAATCAAATATGAAATAGAATGAATGTACTAAACATGTACCCGATCCGAATGTAAAATGAGTATTTTAAAAATACTCGTATCCAAAGTCAGAGTCAACTATTCAAGTATTATTCAACCGATCACTAGTATAATAACATGAGTAATAAAATTTACAGATATTTTTGAGATCCCTACTCTTAGATTCTAATTTTCCACCTCTAACCCCCCCCCCCCCCCCAAATCCTTGCTGCAAGACCAGCAGGGTTAGCTGCACAAATGCATGCCCTGCAAATGCAGTCCTCCTCCTTCCCGTGGCAAACATGTGCATATTATGAACAATCAATCGAGCGTTGGCAGCAATTGTTGGCCGTACAAATTAGGGTTCGTCGACTCGTTGATTCATATCGGATAGGAATCTTCATGATCTAGTACGGTACGCCCGAGTCGCAATTGATTCGGATAGACTTGACTCTCTCTCTCACACACACTGTGACTCGACCGGACTCGGCGGATCTTGAGGTGATCCGCAACGTATCGAATTTTTTCAGATTCAGTACGATACGCCTGAGTCAGACCGAGTCAAACTTCCAAAATTTGCAACACGACCTTCGGCGCCCAACAAAACAAAAGGTTGGTGTCCAGTTCCGCATAAAGTCCTGCAGTTGGAAGTAAATCAGGAATAGTTCATTAGACTCTACCGCACGGATAGAATTCCACCATCTAGAACACTAGTGATCTATCTCATGTGGGACCAATAATAAGACCTCGTTATATATCCCTCTTATATATATATATATATATATATAATAGACTCTACCGCAAGGAGAGACTTCCACTGTCCAGACCACTAGTGATCTATCTCATGCGGGACCAATAATAAGACCCTGTTATATAGCCCTCTTATATAATATGTATATATATATATAACTGGTGGCGTAGCAGTGTATTGCTGGAATGGACTATCCGACTTCCCTCCTTCCTCCCTCTCAAACATGCCTAAATTCGGGTTAACTTCGACGTGCCGTATCATATTTCAAAATTTTTGATACGAACACCGCTCCACCCTCTCCTCCCGCCACATCCTCCCCCAGCACCCCCTGCACCGGCAACCCCCTCTCTTCCTTGGAGCCACTGCACCCCTCGACGACCGCCAATCCCCCTAGTGAGACCCCCCTCACCTCCGGCCACTTCCTCCCGGAGCACCTCTCACATTGGCAAGTCCCCCCGTGGCGCTCTACTATGCTCCTCCTGGTCCCTCTGGACCTCCTGCTGAATCTCCTGACCTCCAGCCGACTGCCCCTGCTGAGAGCGAGAGCTCCTCCTCGGCGCCATACTTGCTCCTGAAGCAAAAGACAGAAAACACGAAAACAGCAAGGTTAAAACAAACGCGCGATGCCCAATGCCAGCGTCACCTGTACATCATTGCTGTGGACTAGTGGACCACTACAATTACCTATGATTCTCATGTAATTCCAAAACCTGGCTCTGATACCAGCTGTAACGACCTGAGAATCCGATTATCGGGAAGGCCCGATAACCCGAGACTCGTACCGCCACCCACGAGCCCGAAGACTCGGAAGGGTTAAAAGGATGGTGTGGAAACTACACAAGCATCACAGATAATTACAGAAATTAAACAGTTATAATATTAAGCAGAAAATAAATTAACATTTTACATGGTCCACAATGAAACAACAACAACAGCAACAGTAGTCCACGACTAGTACAGTGACAAGAAAGAAAGTACAGCTACACGGGGCATACCCCGGCTCTGACCTCTGGCACTACCTCTGGGCACCCGCACCACGCTGCACTCCTGACGCGCTCCCCGAAGGTGGCGCCTCACCTGAAACACGGTGAAAACACGCAGGGAATGAGTCTCGGAACAAGACTCAGTAGGGATCATTCGAACCCTACCTCGTAAAACGAGAAACCACTACTCTAGCGGTAGGAATGTACCTCGGAAAGGAAAGCCCTGTGCTCTACAGAACTAGACCCTACGGCACGCAAACCGACACACGTGCCACGGTACGAGAATACCGAAACTCAACAGTCGAACTGCCAAAATCTGAAGGTCGGAAACACTCGACTGACAGTCTGACACTCCGTACTCGACAGGAGTACCACCCACTAGAAGCACAGCCGGTAGCATCCCCTGACGTCTTACACCGCACCGCAGGTGAACCGCCTGACGTGGTAGGTCCTACCCGAGGCGCAAACACCGTACAAGTAACCACAACAAGTGACTAGCTGGGGTCACGCCCGTCGACGTGGGTCCAACCGCCCCCAACCACGTGTGCACACACAGACCACGCGTCCTAGGTCTGGCCCTCCGACCGGTTTTCCCCCGCAGTCGGACTCTGGCTAAGACGAGAGGCCTACGGTAACCGGTCCACAAACCGTCTCGAAAGGTGGGTGCCCGTACACCACTCCCAAGTGAGACCAGCACCTCGTACTGGTGGGCTACGACTAGTGGAGGGTCACTGAAGGAATAGACTCTCAAATCAACGGAAAACACTTCGCAACCGCAGGTACGAGGAACGCTCCTTGTACCAACACCGACGCACGGTGACAAGCCGAAGTCACCACCTCCCGGGACCCCACGGCACCCCACGTGTAGCCCCCATATGATGCCCCACATCAGTCGGACTACGAGTCAGCACAGGGATCGAGACTAGCTCGTCCGGGACTCAAATCGATGAAGAAGGGGAGTCGCGGTCACCGGAGGACCGCCTCCTGTGGTAGCGGTCGACCCAGGACCGCTATCACCTGGTCGCGGTCGGCCTGTAACCGCGACCACCCTGGTGCACGAAAATGTGAAAGCGGTCGTGTGAAGACCGCTTTCACCTGGTAGCGGTCTTCTGGAGACCGCGACCAGACTCCAACGGTCAAAAACCCGTCTCGAAGACCGTGCCGGACCCACGGTGAAAGCGGTCGCCCCCTGACCGCCACCAGCAGTCGCGGTCAGTCGCGAGACCGCGACCGCCTGCCGACAGCACAAGCCCCAACGCTCAAAACCTTGATGAAGGCGGTCCCCACCTGACCGCTACCTGATGAAGGCGGTTACTGGTGGACCGCTATCATCCCAGAAAACCGAGAACGACCGGGAACGGCTAAAAACACCATTCCACGCCCCCATACCTCCACCGGAGAGGGGGAAATCAAAGGGGAAGACCCCTGGGGACCCCTAGCATGCATCTAAGCCATCAAAACGCGAATCCATGCATCAAATCCATAGATCGGGCGACTCTCTCCAAAATATGGAAAAACCCCAAGCATGCTCAAATAAGCCCCTCTCGGCCTCCCCTCGGCCTATAAATCACGGAAAAGATCGGCTAGAGGCTAAGGAACATCACCCTACCTCAATGGAGCGAATGCTCCGCCGAATCACCCACGAATCACGAAGAACGCTTGAAGCTTCACGAACTCCCCACGCTTCCCACGCTTGCCGCACGCCCGCACGATCGTCTCGCCGTCGCCCACGCGTCCGCGCCGTCGCCCTGCCGCCGTCAACCGCCGGGGAGGGGTCCGCCGCGCCCGAATGGGAGAGAGGGAGAGAGGAGAGGGCGGCCACGGTTGGGGAAGGAAGGAGGAAGAAGAAGAAGAAAGAGAAAGGAGAAAAGAAAAGAAAAAGAAATGGGTTATATAGGAAAATCCGATTTTCAAAAAAATACCAAAAAATAGAAAAATACATTTCCGGAATCCTTGGAGCGCACCGATCGCAACGGTACCACTCGTGCCTGGGGGAACTGCCCGGTTCGCCCGCAGCGAGCTTCCGAAGGAAGAGCCGAAACACACACCGGAAATCGGAAAACACGCGCGGAAAAGCCGCGGAACGCCTCCGGACCTCCGAAACAACTCCGGATCGCGCCGATCCGAACACGAAAGATGTCCGAAACGAAATTTCAGACACAACGGAGCTGGACACTCCGAAAACCAGATCCGGAACCCACGAAGAAGGATCTGAAAGGTCCGGGATATTACAGCCCTCCCCCCGTAAGGAATTTCGTCCTCGAAATTGAGAACAACCCAAGGGGAAAGAAGAGGAAGACTCACTCAAACAGGTACGGGTACTGCTGACGCATCTCGTCCTCACGTTCCCAAGAAGCCTCACCACCAGAGTGTCGCTGCCACACGACCTTTACCAAGGGGATGACCTTGTTTCGTAGGCGCTGCTCTCGCCTATCCTCCACGCGGATCGAAAGCTCTGGGAGAGAAAGATCTGGAGTCACCTCAGGCCAAACCGAAAACTCGAGCACATGAGAGTCATCGGGCATACACTTCCGCAACATCGAGACGTGAAACACGTCATGCACCGACGCCAACTCAGGAGGTAACTGCAACCGGTAAGTAACTTCACCGATGCGCTCCACGATCGCGAAAGGACCAATATAGCGGGGACTCAGCTTCCCACGCCGTCCAAAACGCATCACCCCCTTCATCGGACAAACTCTCAAGAACACACGATCGCCCACGGCGAACTCGAGAGGCTGCCTCCTACGGTCAGCATAGCTCTTCTGCCGATTCTGGGCCGCCAACATGTTCTGACGAACCAGGTGCACAACATCCACACACTGCTGCACCAATTTTGGTCCCGTCAAAACACGCTCACCCACCTCAAACCAATCAAGTAGAGTCCGACAAGGACGCCCATACAGAGCCTCATAGGGAGCCATGCCGATGCTCGAATGATAGTTGTTGTTATAGGTAAACTCCACCAACGGTAGGTGATGAATCCAACTCCCCTGCCACTCCAGGCAGCAGGATCTCAGCATGTCCTCCAAAGTCTGAATGGTCCTCTCAGACTGACCATCTGACTGAGGGTGATACGCCGAGCTAAACGCCAACTCCGTGCCAAGAGCTCGCTGGAAACTCCTCCAGAATCCAGAAGTGAAGCGCGGATCCCGATCCGACACGATCGAAATGGGAATCCCTTGCAACGGCACGATCCGCTCCACATAAAGACGAGCCAACTTAGACACGCTCCAGCTGACCTTGACCGGTAACAACCGAGTCACCTTCGTCAGCCGATCCACCAGCAACCAAATACTGTCCTGTCCAATCGGGATCCTCGGCAACCCCACCACGAAATCCGTGGTCACATGGTCCCACTTCCAAGCAGGAACATCCAAGGGCTGGAGAGTACCTTCTGGTCGCTGATGCTCCGCCTTCACCTGTTGACAGATCAGGCACCTGGCCACAAATTCGGCAACATCTCTCTTCATGCCAGGCCACCGGAACTGCCTCCGCAAGTTCCGAAACATCTTCGTCGTACCCGGGTGTACGGTGTACCTGCTCCCATGAGCCTCGCGTAACACCGCACGACGAATCTGCTCCTCGGCTGGGACGTACAGCCTGCCACGAAATCTCGCAGCACCGTCCTCGCCGAGCTCCACGTCAGCCATCGCTAGAATCCGGGGAAACTCAGGGTCCGCATGCTGAGCCTCTGTCACCTAACGACGGATAGCAGGAGTGACAGTCAGACTCGCAAGCACTGCCAACCCTGGCTCCTGGGGAATCTTGAGCCTGAAAGAAACTTCGGGCACTTGTTCCCAGAGCCTCCACTTCCTCAGCATCAAGGTACTGATCGCAACCTTCCGACTCAAGGCATCGGCGACGACATTCATACTGCCCGGCTGATAAGACAGGGTGAAGTCATAGTCTTTCATGAACTCCATCCAACGCCTTTGCCTGAGGTTCAGGTCCTTCTGCGAGAACATGTACCTCAAACTCTGATGGTCAGTGAACACCTCGAACTTCTCGCCGTACAGATAATGCCTCCAGATCTTCAGCGCGAAGATCACCGCCGCCAACTCAAGGTCATGGGTAGGGTAGTTCTCCTCATGGAGCTTTAGCTGCCGAGATGCATAAGCCACCACTCTACCATGCTGCATCAACACAGCACCCAATCCAATGCCGGAAGCATCTGTACACACCACAAAACCTCCCGATCCAGAAGGCAAAACCAACACCGGAGTCGAGGTGAGCAATCTCTTCAGTTCGCTGAAGCTCTGCTCACACTCCTCGGACCAAACGAAAGGTATATCCTTCCGTGTGAGCCTAGTCATCGGGGTCGCAATGCGAGAAAAATCCTAGATAAATCGGCGATAATAACCCGCAAGCCCCAAGAAACTCCGGATCTCCGTTACCGACCTCGGCCTCGGCCATTGCATCACAGCCTCAACCTTGGCGGGGTCCACGGAAATACCATCACCAGAAATCACGTGCCCCAGAAAGTGCACCTCGCTGAGCCAAAACTCGCACTTGCTGAGCTTCGCATACAACTGGTGATCTCGCAACGTCTGCAGCACCACACCCAAATGGTACGCATGCTCCTCAGCAGACCGCGAATAAATAAGGATGTCATCCACGAAGATGACCACGAACTGGTCCAAATACGGATGAAACACCCTCTGCATCAAGTCCATGAAGGCTGCTGGGGCATTGGTGAGCCCGAACGGCATCACCAAAAACTCATAATGCCCGTACCTCGTACTGAACGCAGTCTTCTCCACATCGGACTCACGAATTCTCAGCTGATAGTAACCGGACCGCAAATCAATCCGCGAGAACACTCGCGCAGACTGCAGCTGGTCGAACAAATCATCAATCCGCGGTAACGGATACTTGTTCTTAATGGTCACTTCATTCAGCTGCCGATAGTCAATGCACAGCCGCAGACTACCATCCTTCTTCTTCACAAACAACACGGGCGCACCCCAAGGGGAAAAGCTAGGACGAATATACCCCTTGGCCAACAGTTCCTGCAACTGCGCCCTCAACTCCCTCAACTCAGCGGGGGCCATTCGGTAGGGAGCCTTCGCCAAAGGTCCCGTACCAGGCACAACCTCGATCACGAAATCGATCTCCCGCTGGGGAGGTAATCCAGGCAACTCCTCGGGAAAAATGTCGAGAAACTTGCACACCACCGCAATGTCCTCGACATCCGGCTCCATCCGGTCAGACACAACTACTGACGCGAGAAAACCCTGACAACCGGAATCAAGCAATCGACGGGCTCGAATTGCAGAGATAAGGAATCGAGAAGAGGCGGAACGGATACCTTGAAAATAGAAGGTCCTCTTGCTCGGATGCTGGAAGTAGACCCTCTTCATTCCACAATCCACCACCGCTCCATGGGTCTCGAGCCAATCCATGCCTAGAATCACGTCGTAATCCCGAGGCTGCAACGCATAAAACCTGCCTGGCATACTCCGCCCATCGATCCACACCGGAACCTGGTCGAAGCAATACGGAGTGATCATAAAGTCACCCGAAGGCAACTCCACAGCAAAATCACAGGACAACTGGGTCACCGGCTCCTCGACACTCGACGCGAAATCCTCCGAAATGAACGAATGAGACGCGCCAGAATCAAACAAAACCCGAGCCGCACAACCCAAAATCTGAACGGTACCTTCCACGAGCTGCGACGCCACTGCCTCTGCCCTGGTCATGTGCATGATCTGGCCTCGAGCCCTCTGCCTGCCTCCCACGCTAGCTGACCTGGGTAGTGGCAGATACTGTCCCTGCTGCTGCTGCTGCTGGGAAACCTGATGCTGCTGAGGAAACTGCTGCTGCGGCGGCCTCTGAGGACAGTCACGCGCCATATGCCCTGGCTGGTCACACCGAAAATAGATCATCGGCGCCGTGCACTGCCTGCCTGGGTGGGTCCCACCGCACCGTGGACAAAGTCCCCGCGATCCACCCACTGATCCCTAACGCTGCAAAGGAATCAGCTGCTGTACACTGCCCGGTGAAGCCTGCCCCTGATCCTTGTGCTTCTTACGGAAATTCTTCTTCAAGAACTTCTTGACCTTCGAGCCAAAGGACGCAGATCCTGTCACCGAAGCTGCCGATGCTGGTACTCCTGAACCACCCGACGCAGACTGAAAGAAACCCTGCTGCTGGGTAGCCGACTGCTGGCTGCGACCTGACAAGGACTGCCCCTGGCTGACCGGTCCTCGAGTCCTCTGCATATCCATCTCCAAAGAAATCGCAACACGAGACGCTGTCTCTAGATCAGTGGCCCGGTTCGCGATCAAATGGTGCCTCAACTCCAGCCTCAAGCTCTGCACAAACTGCGCGGTCCTCACCCTCTCATGCTCCATGATGTGAGGTGCGTACCGACCCAGCTCGACAAATCGGGCCCTGTATTGCAACACGGACATGTCACCCTGCACCAGCTCCAGAAACTCCCGCATTCGCTGCGTAGCAATGACGTCTGGACAGTACGTACGCTCGAAAACACTAACGAAGTCATCCCACTCGATCTGCTCAAGTGGACGAAGCTGAAAAGACGTCTTCCACTCGGAAGACCACCACCTCCGAGCCGTACCCTGCAACTGGTTGTAGGCAAACACCACTCTGTCCTCGGCATCACTCCTCGCAGAACTGAACACCCGCTCCATCTCATCGAGCCAATCACGAGCCACATCAGGGTCTACCTGGCCGCTAAAGTAAGGTGGATGGAACTGCATGAAGTCCCTCACTGCTCCGCCTGGCCCACCCCTGACTGACGAGCCCTCACCTGCTTCTCCGCCGAACTGCTGAGACATAAGCTGGTACATGCCACGGAAGAAATCCTCGGCCCCCGGAACTCTCGCAGCATCCGCGGCCTCGGTAGCCCCCCGTGGCGCTCTACTATGCTCCTCCTGGTCCCTCTGGACCTCCTACTGAATCTCCTGACCTCCAGCCGACTGCCCCTGCTGAGAGCGAGAGCTCCTCCTCGGCGCCATACTCGCTCCTGAAGCAAAAGACAGAAAACACGAAAACGGCAAGGTTAAAACAAACGCGCGATGCCCAATGCCAGCGTCACATGTACATCATTGCTGTGGACTAGTGGACCACTACAATTACCTATGATTCTCATGTAATTCCAAAACCTGGCTCTGATACCAGCTGTAACGACCTGAGAATCCGATTACCGGGAAGGCCCGATAACCCGAGACTCGTACCGCCACCCACGAGCCCGAAGACTCGGAAGGGTTAAAAGGATGGTGTGGAAACTACACAAGCATCACAGATAATTGCAGAAATTAAACAGTTATAATATTAAGCAGAAAATAAATTAACATTTTACATGGTCCACAATGAAACAACAACAACAACAGCAACAGTAGTCCACGACTAGTACAGTGACAAGAAAGAAAGTACAGCTACACGGGGCATACCCCGGCTCTGACATCTGGCACTACCTCTGGGCACCCGCACCACGCTGCACTCCTGACGCGCTCCCCGAAGGTGGCGCCTCACCTGAAACACGGTGAAAACACGCAGGGAATGAGTCTCGGAATAAGACTCAGTAGGGATCATTCGAACCCTACCTCGTAAAACGAGAAACCACTACTCTAGCGGTAGGAAAGTACCTCGGAAAGGAAAGCCCTGTGCTCTACAGAACTAGACCCTACGGCACGTAAACCGACACACGTGCCACGGTACGAGAATACCAAAACTCAACGGCCGAACCGCCAAAATCTGAAGGTCGGAAACACTCGACTGACAGTCTGACACTCCGTACTCGACAGGAGTACCACCCACTAGAAGCACAGCCGGTAGCGTCCCCTGACGTCTTACACCGCACCGCAGGTGAACCGCCTGACGTGGTAGGTCCTACCCGAGGCGCAAACACCGTACAAGTAACCACAACAAGTGACTAGCTGGGGTCACGCCCGTCGACGTGGGTCCAACCGCCCCCAACCACGTGTGCACACACAGACCACGCGTCCTAGGTCTGGCCCTCTGACCGGTTTTTCCCCGCAGCCGGACTCTGGCTAAGACGAGAGGCCTACGGTAACCGGTCCACAAACCGTCTCGAAAGGTGGGTGCCCGTACACCACTCCCAGGTGAGACCAGCACCTCGTACTGGTGGGCTACGACTAGTGGAGGGTCACTGAAGGAGTAGACTCTCAAATCAACGGAAAACACTTCGCAACCGCAGGTATGAGGAACGCTCCTTGTACCAACATCGACGCACGGTGACACAAGCCGAAGTCACCACCTCCCGGGACCCCACGACACCCCACGTGTAGCCCCCATATGATGCCCCACATCAGTCGGATTACGGGTCAGCACAGGGATCGAGACTAGCTCGTCCGGGACTCAAATCGGTGAAGAAGGGGAGTCGCGGTCACCGGAGGACCGCCTCCTGTGGTAGCGGTCGACCCAGGACCGCTATCACCTGGTCGCGGTCGGCCTGGAACCGCGACCACCCTGGTGCACGAAAACGTGAAAGCGGTCGTGTGAAGACCACTTTCACCTAGTAGCGGTCTCCTGGAGAACGCGACCAGACTCCAACGGTCAAAAACCCATCTCGAAGACCGTGCCGGATCCACGGTGAAAGCGGTCGCCCCCTGACAGCCACCAGCAGTCGCGGTCAGTCGCGAGACCGCGACCGCCTGCCGACAGCACAAGCCCCAACGCTCGAAACCTTTATGAAGGCGGTCCCCACCTGACCGCTACCTGATGAAGGCGGTTACTGGTGGACCGCTATCATCCCGAAAAATCGAGAACGGCCGGGAACGGCTAAAAACACCATTCCACGCCCCCATACCTCCACCGGAGAGGGGGAAATCAAAGGGGAAGACCCCTGGGGACCCCTAGCATGCATCTAAGCCATCAAAACGTGAATCCATGCATCAAATCCATAGATCGGGCGACTCTCCCCAAAACATGGAAAAACCCCAAGCATGCTCAAATAAGCCCCTCTCGGCCTCCCCTCGGCCTATAAATCACGGAAAAGATCGGCTAGAGGCTAAGGAACGTCACCCTACCTCAATGGAGCGAATGCTCCGCCGAATCACCCACGAATCACGAAGAACGCTTGAAGCTTCACGAACTCCCCACGCTTCCCACGCTTGCCGCACGCCCGCACGATCGTCTCGCCGTTGCCCACGCGTCCGCGCCGTCGCCCTGCCGCCGTCAACCGTAGGGGAGGGGTCCACCGCGCCCGAATGGGAGAGAGGGAGAGAGGGGAGGGCGGCCACGGTTGGGGAAGGAAGGAGGAAGAAGAAGAAGAAAGAGAAAGGAGAAAAGAAAAGAAAAAGAAATGGGTTATATAGGAAAATCCGATTTTTGAAAAAATACCAAAAAATAGAAAAATACATTTCCGGAATCCTTGGAACGCATCGATCGCAACGGTATCACTCGTGCCTGGGGGAACTGCATGGTTCGCCCGCAGCGAGCTTCCGAAGGAAGAGCCGAAACACACACCGGAAATCGGAAAACACGCGCGGAAAAGCCGCGGAACGCCTCCGGGCCTCCGAAACAACTCCGGATCGCGCCGATCCGAACACGAAAGATGTCCGAAACGAAATTTCGGACATAACGGAGCCATACACTCTGAAAACCAGATCCGGGACCCACGAAGAAGGATCCGAAAGGTCCGGGATATTACACTGCTGCTCCACGTGGGGAGGGAACTCCTCCTGGCGAGGGGGCAGATTCAGATGAAAGTTGGGCGAGGTCCGACATCTCCAGATCTCGTCCGTCGTCACCGCCTTCACCCAGAAGAAGTGGGTCTTCCACCCCTTGTGCGAGGAGTCCTTCGTCGCAAGCGAGATGCAGCTCCTATTCCTCCGCGCCTGGATGAAGTAGAAGCCTTTCCCCGCCGACGGGTGCGCTTTCAACTCAAAGAAGAAATGGAAGAGGTCCAAGGAAGGAAAAATGTCGTGCTGACGACAAAGAATCCAGAAGGCCGAGAGCAGAAGATATGAGTTGGCCACCAACTGAATAGGCGCCAACCGGAAAAAATTAAGAAGCTGCAGCACGAAAGGATCGAAAGGGAGACGAAATCCGCTCTTCCAAGCCAGAAGAAATGTGCAAATGTGCTCCCCGCGATCATCCAGACTCGTCTCGTGCGGAGCGGCGGCAGCAAAGCTGTATCTGAGAGGCAGGCGAAAACGATGCTCCAGCCTCCGCACCTCCGCTTCCCCCAACTCACTGCAGTTGGGGACGGGTTCCCGCCTCTCCGGCACAAGCTCCGGACTCTGATCCGCCATCGAGTCGGGGGAAGATCCCTCGTACGAGCTCGAAGACTCCGGGGGAGAAGGAAGTTACCGGACCGCCTCTGCGGTTATCCTCGCCAACTCCACGAACGCCGCCGCAAGGCTCCGCGTCTCCGCTGTGCTCTCACGGCGCATCAAGAAGCAAGGAAAGCCTAAAACCCTGGAAGCCTAGAACGATGAACAGCGCCCCCTAAAAAGCCCTGAGGGTGGCGGCGCGCCGTTCCGTGCTCCGAGAAAAAGGGGGGGCCCTTCGTTTCGAATCCGTAAGGATCATCATTACGGGCCTCGGCGACCGCTATAAGCGGCTCCATAACGCCAACGGAATTCCACCCACCTGAGCCACGCCGGTCCAAAGCCTCAAAAAACTACTCATCCGAGCCTCCTTGGCTCGGGGGTAGGAGGGGGACAAGTGGAGAGGGGGATTTCCGCAGCCCACCACAAAGACAGCCCAACAAGGCCCACAAGGTCCAACCAGGCGAGCCCGCCCGAGTGATAGCCCACAGGGCCCACTTAGGGAAGAAAAGCCCAATAAATAAGACTCGAGGAACTAACTCTCCCCGGCGGCCTTCTAGGCTCGGAGGGCCCGAGACAACGGTCCCTGTCCGAGAGAGATAGGCTCTAGCCGACCTATCCGACCCCACCTTCGCCGGGCCATGCCTATCGCTCGGACAAGAGCTAGCATCCCCGAGGCTCGGTAAGGCCGGTTGATTATCCGCATGTGCAGCCGTTCAGAGTCCCCCGCCAGCGGGAGAGTTAGGGGAGCCGCCGGACCCCAAGGGGATAACGTTCCCACGATCAGGCCATGAAAGCCCCCGTTAAAGACGTAACTCCCGCCGGGAACCCCTCAGCTTGCAGGATTCCTGAAGGCGGCGCACTATTTAAGCAAGGGATACCCTCCGGAAGAAGGTAAGAGAAACAAGGCATTCACACACCCTAAGCCCCTGAGCACGATTCGCTTCACCCTCTGGTGGAGAGGATTCTCGCGCATCAGCTCTCTCCTCCCCCCATTATCGCTTCCACCATAGCTCTACTGACTTAGCCATCGGAGGGTTTTCTCCCAAGGAGATCCCCTGGGCCCTCTGATACGTTTCCCTCTCTTGCAGATTCATCTTCTGATTCATCTTCTGGTGATCCATAGCCCGCTCAGGACTCAGCGCGAGATCTCGCCTCTTCAATATGTAATGTGTTAAAGGATCCACCCTATATGAATGAATATTTAACAGAGTTACAGAGAGAAGCCCAGGCAATGCAAACTCTCTGTGTGATGCATGCAATGGGCACAGCTGGACGGAGTCCAACTTGAGACCCATTGGAAGCGGGTGGGTGTGCAGACGCCTTTGGACAAAGCAGCTCACTTGTTTTCCACGAAGAGAATTCTTATCCAAACATCACCTATCTTTAATTCCAATAAATTAATGCAGATAATGTTTTCATGACTTGGGAATTCAAGTTCCAATTTAGTGTCGTGGTGAAGGAAGGGGATTGCCTTTGTTTTACTGACTATCAGAAAAAAAAATACTTACCAACATTTTTCACAGCCATCTTTATGTCATTAAAAAACAAGAGGCGGTGCACTCCCATTTTTTGTCAACTTTGAGAATTTTCATAGTTCTACGAAAAGAAAATTCTTAATTTGAAAAAGACATTTAGTTTCAGCTGCAATTTTGTTCCTAAACTATGCTTAACAATCATGAACGTGTCTGCACACCAAGCACTTCGGCCTCAAACCTTGCTCCAGAGTGACGAGTCATCACTCTGCCCCAGTGTGCAAGTGACAATAATATAAACAATTTTCAAGCACGAGAATATTAAGATGGACATCTTAAACCACATTTGTTGCGGCTGGGGTAAAATGAGCCGTGATTCCTTGGATAAAAGAGAAGAGAAAAATGAATGTAACATAGAGATGAAATAAAAGGCTTCTCTCAAATAATCAAATCATTCATGCAAGATTATGATGTAATCATTACATTGAAACCAAATCAACACTTATAAATAGATTCTCTGAGATGAGAGTGATGAAATTAGGATAAACGACTTTTACAAGGCTTGGGAGAAATAAGAAGTGGTCTGGTTTATCCATAAATATAAGAAGAGGAATATTTCCATCACAAGTAGCTTCATTTTGAATATTAAAAGGAAATAGTTAGTAAAATAGATAGAACAAATAATGGAAGAAAATGTGCACACGTTGGATCCTTGGCCTTCTTAAAGGTTCAACTTCCCTTGTCATCTGAGACTGTCCTTTCTATGAAGTTTGTCTGTCATGATTGCTTTGTGAGATCTTGGAGGATATTGTGATTATCCTCATTATGAGTTTGTGTTACTTGAATTTTGTATGTTATTTGCACTTGCATTTGCATGTAACTAAATTTTCATTGTAGTATTTTTCCCAAGCATACAACGGACAAAGTGTTGTCATCACTGACGTCTCTTACAGTGCTTGCAATATCCTCATTCAGTTGTTCCACCTTCTGCTTCAATTCCGTGATGTACTTAGACGCGTCGACTGTGATCGAGGTCTTATTTAGCTGTCTCATATATAGACAACAAAAGTTAGAACAAGAAAGACTGTAGTATATATGTAAATGACATAATACATCTCTTTGATCAGTTTAGAGATAAGGAGATAAGGGTGCAGCAATTTATTCTAATCTCTGGAAAATGTTTTATATTTTTATCTTGTCGTAGTCATTTATTCTTTATTCAGATCAACTTTGTAAACTCCAGAGTCAGGACAAACGGTATTATCTTCTAATTTACCGATTAATTTTGACATAATATGAAAAATAGAGAAACGTAAGTACAGAGCAGGTTAGCGGAGTCTGTTACCTCAACGGTGAGTAGACATTCACAAAAGAGAAATGAAAGAAAAAAATCTCCAGAATAGAGAAGGAACTCTTACATAGAGAATACGATTGCAACTATCCATGCACATCCATTTCAATTGTTGGCACAATATATACTCACGCGTGAAGCGTGTTCCTTTGACTAGTCTAAAGAAGAAACCAAACCATTGTCTATACTATGTTATTAATTTTAGGTAAGAGTTGGAAAAGGATAGATATTATGTTTATAATTTGAACGTTGTCAAAAAAAAAGGAGATGATATTTCGTAAGATTATTATAATATTATGCATGTTTTTTCACAAAAAATATCAGTCATCAATTTTCCTAATGTCGTCGAGAGATATATGCATAGGGCCACTTTGATAACAGAATAAGGGAGAATAGGATGAGTTATTCCGCCTACTCACCCTTAACCTAGTTTGATAGTAGGGTTAAGTTATTTGGGGTCGGTTAAGAATAAGGTCCTTATTCTAAGAGTAACTCATTCTACCATTTCACATTGAATGAGTTATTCTCGAGATAAAAATAAATTATCAAACTCAAAAAGGACAAACTCAAAGAATAACTCACCCTAATTCATCTCATATAATTTATCCTAATCTATGATCAAAGAGGCCCATAGAGTATACTGTTACGTATACTACCATAGAAAAGATACATGTGGTTGACATTTTCGCTTAAAACCAGTCATGATATCAAGAGTTTAAAAAAGAAGACATTCTTACTCAAGTAACTACATCTTATTACGATTATTTGCATAAACATTTCTCAAAATTGATAGAGAGGGCAAGGTAATTTTAACCGGTGGACACATCTTACGAGTTACGACGGTGACGTTTCTTCTTCCCTTCTCGGGGGGGCACCACCGCCGAGAAACCTACCGTCAGTCACTCGTCACTCATGCACACTTCATGGTTCGCAGTCACGAGGAGGCGACTCACTGACGACTCGCACTGTATCGTCGTACATCATAATTTCATAACTCCTTCCCCATCTCCCAACCTTAAAAAAAAAAAAAAAAAAGCCAACCCTCCGTCTCCTCTTACCAGGGATATAAATTAATCGACTTGGTTCAAATAGATTAATATAATATTATATCTATCAAAATTTTAAAAATATCATATATTAATAGTATCATATTATTTTTACGGATATAAATATGAGTATATCCACGACGAATATAAATATATTCATAGATATTCACAATTATTTAAAAATTTAAAAATTAAAATTAAATTTATATATAAAAGTTTAATTTTAAAATTATGAGAAAAACACCAACATGTGTAAGAATTAAAAAATTATTTTAAAAATCCGAAATAGATATGAATTTGAATGCACTAAACTCATACTCGATATCCGAATGTAAGATGGATAGCTGACAAATACTGGTATCCGAAGTCATAGTCGATTATTCAAGTGTTATCCAACCAATCCCCCGTACAATGACATGATATTTTTGAGATCCCTACCTTTCGATTCAAGTTTTCCACCTCTAAACACCCCCCCCCCCCAAATCCTTGCTGCAAGACCAGCTGGGTTATCTGCACAAATGCATGCCCTGCATGCAGTCCTCCTCCTCCCCGTGGCAAACATGTCAACCATGCATATGAACAACTAATCAAGCGTTGGCAGCGATTCCTCGCCGTACAAACTTGCAAAGTCTGCAACACGATCTTCGACGCCCAACAAAACAAAAGGTTGGTGTCCAGTTCCGCATGATTCTTCCTATAGTTGGAAGTAGATCAGGAATAGTTCATTAGGCTCTACTGCACGGAGAGGCTTCCACCGTCGTAGACCACTATTGATCTATCTCATGTGAGACCAATAATAAGACCCCGTTATATATCCCTCTTTTATATATATATATATATATATATAACTGGTCGCGTAACAATGTATCGATGGAAAGGACTGTCCGACTTCCCTCCTCCCTCCCTCTCAAACATGCCTAAATTAGGATGACATGTAGAACCATGTCTTAAAAAACTCGATACGGTGTGCATCAATCTTAGAATCGGTCAAGTCAAATTGAGTCATAGTGAGAGAGAGTGAGAGATTGAGAAAAAGTTACGAGCAGGGGAGCGGGGGTCTTCGGAGATGGGGGTGTCAGGGTGGATTGTCTGAGAAGGATGGATTGAATGGAGTCGACTTGAGTCGCATGCGACTCGGACGTATCATATCGGATCAGGACAGTCCCGATCAATTATAGATTATTAAGTCGACGAACTTTGAATTAAACCTCAAGGGTGATTTAATCCGCCCCCTTCTTAATAATATCTTGTGTAGTAAATTATGCGTTCAAGCACGTAGAAATCGTTAATGTGCTCGGACGTGTAGTATCGAATCATAACAATCTCAATCTGATACGGATCACCGAGTCAACGAAATTTGAACTCAACCTCAAGCATCGTTCAGCCCGCCCCCTTCTTAATAATATCTTGATTCTAATCCTGCCCTTATTGAGTGTGATTCGAATATTCCTGTCCAGATTATAAATCGACAAATATCTTGCCCTTGGCGCATCCTCACATATGTCAGAGATATTTGAAGCATTCTTACTCAGTTGAATTCCATTCGCCACATATACAGAGAAGGCAACACTGTCGCGGACTCTTTGGCTATTTTAGCTTGCACCTGTAAATGTAATGTTTTCCATTCTTATAATGAGCTTCCCTCTCACATAAAAGGTGCAACTCGACTTGATAAGTTAGATATACCTAGTATTCGATTGATGTAATGGTATTTACCCTTTCTTAGCAATAAAATCACCCCTTAGTGACACGTTGGTGGACAATCCACCTTCTATCTCTAGGCAGGGCGTTACATAAAAAAATCTTGCGCAGAAAAGTACGTGTTCGAACACGTAGAAATCGTTAATACATTGAGGGGCCCTTTGATAACCGAATACCCCAGCATGGGGTTTGCGCATTCGCCGGTGGAGTTCCAGTTTTACCGGTAACATCCAAAAATGGGTTTGATAAAAAATGGGGTTTAACGTCGGTTAATGAGGGATTTGATGAAAACCTCCGAATTTTACGTGGATGGCCCATTCGACCGGAGAGGTCAAATACGCGGTTCGCCCCGGTTGGGGCGGACAGCGTATTCCGCCCCTCCCCTGCTCATTTATCAAATGGGACCTGAAACAATGACATGCCCTTTTTTTTAAAGTCTACATAGATGACGGTACCGTATTTTGCTGGCCGGCACTTAGAAGGAGGCGGGAAAGAATAAGCTTCCCGTTTTTTAAAAATTTTCAGAAAATTCTGGAGACCTTCATAAAAGGAACGGCTTTTCAGTCTTTAAATTCTTTTGCATTCGAGGACTAACTCGTCCAATCTACATGTTTCAATATAAGTCATCATAATTACACATTTATTTGTTATTTTTTTTAGTTTTTAACCCCTTTCATCTTTCATATTATGCCCTATTTTGTCAGAGTTCACTTTTGATTTATAGTGTTTGGATATACTTTTTTTGAAAGTTTTCTCTTTTCAAATAAAAGTTAGGGAGAAATCTAATTATTATAATAATAGAATAAAATAAAAAAGACACATTATATATATAATATATTATTAAAATAATAAGATGACCCGACGACGACTGACGACTCGGGCGACCCTCGCATCACCCGGGTCAGTCGACAAACTATGTCCCACCTCAAAAAAAAAAATTTCGAAAGTCACCCAAACACGTCACGATCACCATCTCCACCAACTCCTCACGAGATTCTCCTTCCAAGTTAGGTGTACGTTCTTCCTCCTCTCCTCTATCGTCTCCCCCCACCCCTCTCGTCCGTCTGGCAACAAGCTCTCCGACGAGCACCGCTCCCCCCACGCCCCCCGACCCCCTCTCCTCCCGCCACATCCTCCCCCAGCACCCCCTGCACCGGCAACCCCCTCTCTTCCTTGGAGCCACTGCACCCCTCGACGACCGCCGCCAATCACCCTAGTGAGACCCCCCTCACCTCCAGCCACTTCCTCCCGGAGCACCTCTCACATTGGCAAGTCCCACTCTTCTCCTTGGCACCATTATATTGCACCCTCCGCGAGTCCCCTCCTCCCCAAAAGTCGATCCAAAGCAGAAGTTCGACCCAGCGGCCAGCGCAAATAAACCAGCTGCACTGTCAAGATTTTGACTAGTTTGCAGGATGCTTTTATTATGTAATATTTATAATAATTTTTACTTTTTTATTTTTCTTATATTAGTGCATATGCCATTCGAGTAATTTATATTGCTTGTGTAGAGTTTATTTTATGTTTTTTTAAGTTGTATGAATCTTTCTGGGAGATCCACAACATCTCTTGGTTGAGAAAGAGAGAAAAGAGGGGGGGGGGCGGTGGCGTATTCTCCGGTGACAGTGGTAGGGTGAACGGATGGCAGAACGGGATGTTATGGTTGCAGAGAAAGAGCGGGAATGGAGTACAGTGAGCAAGTTATTCGAGGGGAGAGAGGAGAGGCGGCAGTAGGAGAGAGTGGAGGCCTCTCTCTCTCTCTCTCCGCGCGCGCGCGTAAATTTGAACAAATTATCAAATCTAACGATGAAAAGTTTTTCAAATCAGTTCTTTTTCTTCCAAGGGAAGATTGTGTGACTTTTATTAAGAAAAGATTGACTCGAAGTTCAAGAAACATTTTGATACTCTAACAAAATCTCTCTTGGAAACATAATAGATTTTGTGGATCTCACGAGTAATCTATAGAACTTATTAAAAGAACATAAAAAGACATTACATGGGAAATATAAGCTATCTCTATCTTACAGTGTAACATGCATTAATACGGTAAAAAATAAAATTTTAATAAAATATTATAAATATTAATTGTTAAAAATTTCTGTGATCTAATCTAGATCTTGACCGGCCAAGTTCATTTGTGACTGATCTAACTTCCAGATTAGACCGACGTCCTCACCACCTGGAGCCCACCGCTCCGCCCGACGACCCTCTCTGCTGTCGCCACTTCCTCCCTGAGCACCCCCGCGTGCCGACGAGCCCCCTCTCCTCCCTCTGGCAACCGCAACAGCGACCCCCCCCTCCACCCCACCCCCAAACGACTCCCCCACTTTCCTTCGGTGGCCATCCCTCTTCGTGTGGGCATCATCCTCTTCCTCTCAGTTATGGGGGCAGTCGCCCTCCCCCATCCGACAATGATCGCGTAACTCCAGTGCCGCCCCTTCCCACCGTCTCTCTTATCTTCTTCCCTCCCCTTGTTTCTTCTCTCGTACCCTCTGCCAGTCTTCAGCCGTATACCCCCGCCCTCCCCCCTTTCCCACCTCTCTCGCAGATGGATAGTGCTGCAAAAAGTTCCAGATGCTTCTAAATTAATGGTATTTTGACTTTTCGGCATTCCCTATAC
This sequence comes from Amorphophallus konjac, assembly GCA_022559845.1. Taxonomy (NCBI): domain Eukaryota; kingdom Viridiplantae; phylum Streptophyta; class Magnoliopsida; order Alismatales; family Araceae; genus Amorphophallus; species Amorphophallus konjac. The sequence goes on along the minus strand of CM040122.1, from coordinate 409,705,770 downwards.
GCCAGGTTATTTATTTCCCATGTTTTGGGTTACGCGTAAACAACGTTTCAACTTGCTGTGCCTGAGAGGGTGGATTGGAGGGGAGGGGGCGGTCAGTGTATGATTAATACTTTGCGACTTATTCCACTTATTAGATGTTTTCTTGTGTGGGTTCTTTCAGTTATCTATCCATGATTATTTTTATTAGGGTTCATAGACGGTTGGGTGTAAGTAGTTAGCCGTTTTGTTCATTTTTTTGACATAATTTAAATTAGATAATGTCACATCTCGAATCTATAGTAGTAAAACGTATTACTCGAATATAATCGTGTCAATCATAACAATCATAAAGATATAATATAACTAAAATATTCTTCCATTGAAATTTATTACGAGTTGACTCAATAAAAAAAATACAAGGAGACTCTCAAACTAACTACACTCGACTCGATGCAGTATTTAGAAGATTCAATTAAATTCATCAGAGTTCTAATCAATCTTAACTTTGTCCATCTTGATTGTATACTGTCTTTATTATTATCTGAAAACATGAGAAAATATTAGGTGAAATTTTGAGTTTAAGATTAAATTATTAAATAAAATTTTTAATTTTAAAAATTATGAGAAAAATATCTAAATATAAATAATAATATATATATATATTAAAAATATTGTTAAAAATAAATTCGAATCCGATATGAATTTGAATGCACTAAAATAATACACGATTCGAATGTAAAATGAATAGTTTAAAAATATTCGTATCCGAAGTCATAGTCAATTATTCAAGTATTATCTAACCGATCATAATTATAATCACATGATTAATAAAATTTACAGATATTTTTGAGATCCCGACCCTTCATTCTAATTTTCCACCTCTAAAGCCCCCCAAATCCTTGCCGCAAGACCAGCAGGGTTAGCTTCACAAATGCATGCCCTGCAGTCCTCCTCCTTCCCCGTTGCAAACATGTCAACCATGCATATGAACAATTAATCAAGCGTTGGCAGCAATTGCTGGCCGTACAAACTTCCAAAGTCTGCATCACGATCTTCGGCGCCCAAAGAAACAAAAGGTTGGTGTCCAGTTCCACATAAATTCCTGCAGTTGGAAGTAGATCAGGAATAGTTCATCAGGCTCTACTGCACGGAGAGACTTGCACCGTCTTAGATCACTGGGGCCACTTTGACATCCTGTTTGGGTAAAACCTGCAGATGAGAGAGAGAGAGAGAGCGGTGGGCCCCGCTCTCTTCTCACATCCTGTCGCTTTAATCGAGATTTTTATATGAAAATCATTGTCAGAGGTGAATTTATAAAAAAAATATTTTTAAAAATATATTAGCAGACGTATCAGCGGGTTAACTTAAATATTATATAAATGTCAATTAAACCTGATTTTTTTACAAGTTATTGATAAAAATAAATGATATGCAAATAAATAAATATGACATTTTTGTACCATTCAGATTTACAGGGTGATATATCTGTTAATATATTTTTAAAAATGATTTTTTTATAAATTAACCTCTAACAATAGTTTTCATAAAAAAATCTTAATTTAATTCATAATTATAAAAGAGAAAATGATAAAATTTGAGCACAAATTGAAAGTGAATATAGTGCATATATTGATATAGAAGTAGAACGAAGACCGTGAAAAAGAATTAGAATTAAAGATTTAATAACAACATTAAACAATATTATGTTCACCATGTCGACTTGGTAAAAGCAATGAAATTGCCCGTGAAATATGGAAAGATTATGTGAAAAGTTGACATAAATAAATGATTATAGTATTCCTTTTTATATATAAACATCATGATTATTTTAATGAGTTTGAAGGCATTATATTATAATTTCATTTAGTAACTAAGTTAAATCTTCTTTAATGTACCATATAATTCTCCTTTGAAGTGTCCATATCACTTTAATGAAAAAAGATAAAAAAATGTTCTTAAAAAAGTTTACACAGATTCTAAAAAGTATGACATATTTATCAAATAATTACTTATCAATTTTTATCGATTTTAAATTTTGAGCCAAAAATTGACATTACATAATTTATTAGATAGAAAAAACGAAAAATAAAATGCTCCAAACACCCTATTACTATTTTTACGGTATTAGAGTATAAAAATAGTAATGTTGATATTGATATAAAAGAATATCAGATATGACAATTGAAAGAGAATTATAGAGACATGAAAGTGATTTTTACTCTTCGTATTACTTTTTTAAGATTCGTCTGTGAGGAAAGAACAACCGAAGATTTATATTGCATCTACAAAAATAATAAAATTAAAAGTGGAAGAGGAGAGATTAGTCTCTTGGACTCTTAAAGGATCACATTACTTTTAATACAAGTTGAAACCTGATTAAATTTGATATAGCATAATAATTTTTTTAATATGATTGTGTTAAAATTAAAAGAGCTTAATCAAACACTCTTCTTCTATATCATTATAAGCATTGGTATTGATAAAAATGTTGAATATAATATTTTTAAAAAATTTTAAGTTGGAAGATCAAATGTAATATCTTCGATGCACACTATCATCCCAAGAGAATGGAAGAAAGAAAAAAACAAACACGATCAGTAATCCGCTTACCAAAACGCTCTTTTCAAGAACTCAAAGCGCTCGTAGCGGAGCATATAGAAAAGACCAAGGGAAGTTTTGATCTCCGCTCCCGATTTTTCCGATTCTGCAACGTTCATCCGTGTTTGGCTGCCAGGCGCGTCACCTTCGCTTGCAGCAGGGCAACCTCCTCCGCGAGCTTCCCAACGTGAGAGGTGATTTCTCGAACCTCTTGCCGGGTGGGGTCTCCTGTTTCCCCTTCTTCGAGCTTAACGAGGGTCACACCCTCGGTATAATCGTCATCATCATCTATGACGAAGGGGTCTGAAGAAGAGGCCCCCGGATTTAGACTACCACCTTCCCGCGCAGCTCTCGGAGACACGGATTTAGGCGACGCTGGGCGTCTAGATTTCTTTGTTACAGAGTTATCATCGGAGATCGCCTCCTCCTCAGCAGAAGAGATCGTTGTCGGATGCTCCATCTGCTTCCTCTTCCCCGTCATGGCATGACATTGCTTGCGGTGGAGCCAGCTTGCCAACGGCAACCTGTCCACCAAGTCTTCTTCCATTTCGGGTCTCGGGACGCCCCCCGTGGAAGTCGTACTGGCCATGTTTTCCTCCGTCACCGTCCCCTCTGGAGCGATCCCAGGTGCAGGGCTTTGCGTACCCTGCTCGGAACTGGAGGACTCCGGGCTCTTCGTCTCCTTCTCCGTCTCTACGGAAACACGGAGGGAAGTTGCGGCGGGTTCTTGAACTGCCTTCGCCGGGGCAAGGACTTGTTCTTCAGAGGCCTTCTGGGTTGTAGGAGCTGAGATGTAGTAGTGCTTCTTCCACCAGAGGCGGTACTGCAACGTGGTATGCGGCTGAGCCGAGTTAGGAGGAATGTAGAAGCGGACTTTGTCGAGTGGCTTGTCGTAGGTGAACCAGGCCAACTCCGGAGACGAGTCCGCAGGATGGACAGTGGCGGGGATGTCTTGGTCGAACCCCAGCTGCATCGAGACACGGTGGGGAAGGTACTGTTCGACGGAATCCGAACCCACCAGCTCGGATGGCGCCAGGCACCGGGAAAACGACAGCAGCGCTTCGTCCTCCTCCGAGCTGCCGTCGACCCACCGGCCGACATCCGGATAAAATGGAGGAGAGACCCACCCCTCTGCGTTGGCTGCATAGGGCCGCCATTGAAACTCTCCGCGGCGGAACACCGACGCTGAGGATGTAGTAGACGGCTCCAAGTCGTGCCACCTGGCAGCCCTCGGCTCATGGGGTTGGAGCCGGCGAGGACCTCCCTCCGGCTGCAGGGAGGGGAATCTCTCCCAGAGCCACATCTGCAGAAGTTGGAAAGGTGCCCAGACCACGGCGTCTCTACCCTTGCTGGCGAGGGCGGAGGGATGCATCTTGAGCACCCGCAGGTCCCTGTAGACCGAAGCTAGCACAGCGGGGGCTAGTGCAAGTCGAGAACCCGTTGCCAGGCGGATGGCCACGGGAAACACATGCTGCCCGACGGTGCCCTCGGTTGGGCCGGGGAAGATGCACCTGGACAACCAGAGGGAGAGGAACGCGACGTGCTCCAGCTCGTCGTCCTCGCCCGCCCCATCCTCATCCATGTAATGTCTCAACCAGCAGCGGTGATCGGCCTTCTTCGCCGCCATGGTGTTGAATACCTTTCTTTCTTGAATCATCCTCTTGTGCATTGCAGCGAGGTGACCACTCAATGGCCCCATGGCCACTGCCGGCTCTCCAAGTAGGGGGAGCCCCCCCAACATGGCCATGTCCTCCAGCGTGGGGGTGGCCTCTCCCCATGGGAATACAAAAGTGTTCGTCTCAATGCACCAGCGCTGTCTTACCATTTCCCATATCAATTCCGGCCGCCGCTTGATCTTATAAGTCGAGGCCTTGATGGCACCCCGGATGCCGACGGCATCCCATTCGTCGGCGTGGAGTCGCTCCATTTTATCGATCCATTCCTGCCATCTTGTCATAGGCTGGTACCACCCCTTGAAGGAGCAGACACCGGAGGGGCGGCAGCCATGGTCGACGGGAAGGGATGGGCCGGCGCGGGCCGTCTGGTGGGCGAACCGCCCAACAGGCTTCAGGAAATGCCCTCTTCTTCTCCTGAGGCCGCCGCCTTCCGCAAGAAGGTGAACCATGTAAGCGTCCCGTGCCTCGACTAGCTGTTCGGCGGCCATGTGACCCACCGATGATACCCGAGAGTGTCTTTTGAGGTTGGAAAATAGTTTAAGAGTAGAGCGCCATCTGTGTCTCTCTCTCGGCGGTGTCGCACAAACCATCAAATAGAGAAAAAGATAACTCTTGAGTTGGAAAAAGCATCCTCTCTTGACTCCCGTTTGTTTCATATCATCGGAAGTTAATGGGGGTGGTTGGGAGCAGTTTTTTTTAAAATCTATTTCTATCTAAAATTTTATGTCAACATAATTTTTAACTTAAAATTTAAAATTGATAAAAATTGACACTTTCTGTTTGACAGCAGTGTCGTAAATTTTAAAATTTGTGTAGATGTGTTTGTCAGATAACTCTCTATGTGATCTGAAATTCCTCCGTCGTAGTCTCCGTTCTCCTTGCACACGACGAAACGCTGGAGGGGGGGTTGTGGAGGGGGAGGGGGGTCTTCCCCTCCGGGTCGCCGGCACCTCCGACAGTTGCACACACACACACACACACAGAGAGAGAGAGAGAGAGAGAGAGAGAGAGAGAGAGAGAGAGAGAGAGAGAGGGGGGGGGGGGGGAAGCCGCCGGGGGAGGGGAGGGCGCCGCAGGGCGGGGGGAACTGCCACGGGAGGGGAGGGGGCCCCGTCGGGGGGGGGGGGGGGGGGGTGCCGCAGGGGGGAGGGGGAAGCCGTCGGGGGAGGGGAGGGCGCAGTCGGGGCGAGGGGAGGGTGCCGCAGGGGTAGGGAGAAGCCGTCGGGGGAGGGGAGGGCGCCGCAGGGGGGAGGGGGAAGCCGTCAGGAGGGGAGGGTGCCGTGCACACACACACACACACACACACACACAGAGAGAGAGAGAGAGAGAGAGAGAGAGAGAGAGAGAGAGAGAGAGAGAGAGAGAGAGAGAGAGAGAGAGAGAGAGAGAGAGAGAGAGAGAGAGAGAGAGAGAGAGAGAGAGCAGAAGAGGGGGGGAGCCGCCGGTGGAGGGGAGGGCGCCGCAGGGCGGGGGGAGCTGTCGAGGGAGGGGAGGGGGCCGCCGTCGGTGGGAGGGGAGGGGGCCGCAGGGGGCGCCAGGGAGGGAGGGGAGGGGAGGGGAGGGGGCCGCCGTCCGGGGGGGGGGCACCGTCGGGGGGAGGGGAGGGGGCCGCAGGGGGCGCCAGGGAGGGGAGGGGGGATTCGGTCGGTCGAGGGAGGGGGAGGGGACGCACGGGAGAGAATGTGCGGTTTTAAAAAAAAATTGGTAGGAAGTTATTTTTTTTTAGGAAGATTTGTACGGGAGTAAATTCTCTTCCTAAAATTTAGGAGAGTCGTACCAAATATTCCATAAGTGAGTTCCCTCTCTCTTTTTTAAATTTGAGAGAGAGAGAAAAAAACGCAACCAAACACCCTATAAATGATTGAAATCTCACAATTTTAATTAAACGAAATAAGAGTGTCTGTTTTTTATGTTGAGTGGGTTTTTAAAAAAAATAAAAAAATACACGTGAGGAGAGAAGATGAATAATTTATAAAAATTATTCTCGTAAAATTTTGGGGGTAGATTTCGAAACCCATTCATTACTTAAATGCTGGTTTAACACACATCCACCATCTAACCAACAGGTTAATGTAAACCCTCACCCACCATCTATCTCACTTTAAACCCTCGCTAACATTTTAATTTCACCGATATTTATTGCAAGATAAAGTGAGGAAGGGTGGGTGTGAGTAAGGTTTGCCGATCCGGTCTCGGCAGGGGATGGGTCGGGTTGATCCGCTATCATAAAAAAATTAATAAAATTTTATTTAAAGATTAAATGTTATATATATTTAAAAATATTAGAATGTAGAGTTTTTTATGATAATAGATCCATACTAAATTACATATAATTAATTATATAAAAATAACATATTACACCGCTTAATTAAACATCCTATTATATATAATACATAAAAAATTATTTAAATTATTTAATATGTTAACGTAAATAGTGACATAATAATGACATTCATTCATGAAGTATAAAATATAAAAACTCACTCATCCTCCTCATCTGTGAAGCCCGAATCCCAAAACTCACTAATCCTCGTCATCAGTGAAGTCCGAATCCCAAAACTCATTATCAGATACATGAGACTGATCACCCGTATAATCTAACTCTATCCTAGTGGGTGGAGGTACATGTGGGTGGGACTGAAAATATGTAACCATCTGCACAAATGATGGGTCGTGTGCTGCAGTGGAGGGTACATGAAAATCTGTAAAAAAAAAAAAAGTCCTCACTACATCTATAGCTTCAATTCTATCATGTGCGACTAGTGCTGGTGCTGGTGCTGCTCGAACTCTGGACGTGGAGGAAGATCCTGCTCCGCCCTGTGCTCGTAGTGGGGGTACCCGGGACGTAGAAGAAGATGCCCTGGGTGTGCTACGAGAACCGTATGTATCCTGTAACTGTGTCCGAAAGGAATGTCGGACATCTCCCAAAACTCAGTCGCATGCACGAACATCGCGTCCCACTCCCGCAAGGTGCTCAACAAATCTGTGTATGCCGGTGACGCGATGTTCGCAGTATCTACAGGACACATGTCCATCACCCTCAACAGAGTATCCATGCTCCCACGCAGGTTGACGCCGTCCGTCCATGATGACCTGCAAATGATGTAAAAGTTTACATTAGTAATTTCAATGCAGCGGTGCAGCAACTCGGGACCACTGTTCTCCCGCAATGTTGTCATTTGTCGGACCGACCTGCAATATATTTCTTACATCATCATACATCAATATATGACTACGCTATCTAATCAAATATGCGATTCAATGACATAATATATTGGTAACTGTGAATTTGACCAGACGCATCCACTGATTTGTGAAAGAAAACATGTCTATCACAATAAATAATGAAGTTGATCAGGCTAGATTTTGTGGTACCTGACCATCCATCACACATCAGTGTGACTCCGTACTTTGTCCATTTCTGCTTGAATGAGTCAATGTAACTCTTGATCTCAGCAATTTATTCATCAAGATATATGCCTGCCAATTCTCTCGCTGTAGGTGGCTGCACGTGTAACCCAAGGACCTGTGCTTCCTGAAACATTGACTTGTAGTAAGGGCTATTGGCTGCATTGAAAGGCAGACCCGCGTAGTGGCACCATTTTGCAACGGCCTGACCAAGTTTCCATTTAGGCCCCTTCTGGCCATATGCATCGTCTATCCTCGTTTGTTTGCCATACTCTTGGGATAGTGTACCGAGTTCTACATCTTCAATGTTGATCGATTGTGTACTTTTTCTTTGTGAACCCGAGTCACTAGTCAAGAAACTCCTTATGTCCCGTGGTTGTCGAGTCGTGGATGAACCACCACTCCCTGATGCTCCGGTCCTTGCCGCCTCGCGACTTCGGACTCTCATCTCCTCGGGTTGCCTCACCTCTTCCCTGCTCTGACGTACTGCGTCACGAAACTCGGCTTCGTATAGATCATTCACCGTGACATACACATTAACCTGCTCAGTATGTGCTTGTTGGTCTTCGTCACTGGGTGTCCATGCACATTCCTCCTCGTCGCTGCCGCTTGGTCTTCCGCTCACTACCGCTTGATCTCTTTTCTTCTTTTTTTCCTTTTGTTGCATCTTAGCTCTCTTCTCCCGCAGGTGTCTGGCCATTGCAAGTTTTACATCTCTAGGCACATGGGTACACCCAGCAACCTCAGAGAACCACGCAGAGGCTCCTCATGCCAAGTGCTTCTTCAACCGAGAGACACCTCCTCCCCGATGTTCTATTTTACAATAGTTGCATCGCCAACACCTACGGTTTCCATCCAACATAACTCCGTGTGACCCTCCAATGTCATTTGGTCGTTCCTTAGGAGCCATAGAATACTTAACTGTATCTTCTAAATTTTAAAAATATAAATGATAAATCCCACTAAATTTTAGAAATATAAAATATAAATTAAAAATATCTTAATTTTATTCTAAATTATTTTTTACGTCTACAACTAACAATAAAAATAATATCATTATTTCTACGAAATGCAAGACTTAATTCAATATTTAATATATCTCAATTAATCCTACATTTTATGTTACAAATATAATTTAGTCCATAATAAGATCAATTATTTCTACAACATGCATATAAGACTAATTTTTTGTTTAATACATTTTTTGTAAAATATTTGATCACTATAATATTTATCACTAATTATATATTTAAATTATAAACATCTCTATTTAAATTACATTATACATCTAAATTAACTTTAAAATTAGTTGTAAAATAAATTTATATTTAAATTCAACACATCTCTAATTAATTTAAAATATACATACAAATTTAATTTAATTTTTTGTAAAATATTTAACACTACAGATATATTTAAATTTAAAATATCTCTTTTATTCTTAAAAATAAAGTATTGCATTATTTTACGTCTACAACTAATAATGTAAAAAATAATATCATTAATTCTGCAACATGTAAGACTAAATTTTAAATTTAATACATCTCAATTAAATATAATAATTAAATATGAATTAAAAAAAGTCTCTCAAAAATAAATTTATTTCGCCAACACCTACGGTTTCCATCCAACATAACTCCGTGTGACCCTCCAATGTCATTTGGTCGTTCCTTAGGAGCCATAGAATACTTAACTGTATCTTCTAAATTTAAGAAATATAAATGATAAATCTCACTAAATTTTAGAAATATAAAATATAAATTAAAAATATCTTAATTTTATTCTAAATTATTTTTTACGTCTACAACTAACAATAAAAATAATATCATTATTTCTACGAAATGCAAGACTTAATTCAATATTTAATATATCTCAATTAAATCTACATTTTATGTTACAAATATAATTTAGTCCATAATAAAATCAATTATTTCTACAACATGCATATAAGACTAATTTTTTGTTTAATACATTTTTTGTAAAATATTTGATCACTATAATATTTATCACTAATTATATATTTAAATTATAAATATCTCTATTTAAATTACATTATACATCTAAATTAACATTAAAATTAGTTGTAAAATAAATTTATATTTAAATTCAACACATCTCTAATTAATTTAAAATATACATACAAATTTAATTTAATTTTTTGTAAAATATTTAACACTACAGATATATTTAAATTGAAAATATCTCTTTTATTCTTAAAAATAAAGTATTGCATTATTTTACGTCTACAACTAATAATATAAAAAATAATATCATTAATTCTTCAACATGTAAGACTAAATTTTAAATTTAATACATCTCAATTAAATATAATAATTAAACATGAATTAAAAAAAGTCTCTCAAAAATAAATTTATTTCTAAAACATGAATTAAACAATATTTATATTATTTTTACAACATGAATTATACAAAACATAAAAAAATTAGAGATACAACATGAATTAAACAAAAATTATATTTTTTATATAACATGAAATAAACAATACAACAATAATAAATTTAAATAATCTAACTAATTTGATTATTATAATTCTTAAACTAAAAAAATATCAATTGATTTAATTTAATTATTAAACTAAAAAAAATTTATTCCCTCTCCCCCCCCATCCCCACCGTCCCCCTCCCCCACCCCCACTGTCGCTCCTGGCCGCCCCAGCCCCACCGCCCAGCGCCACCGTCCCCCTTCCCCACCCCCACCCCCACCGTCCCCCTCCCCCACCCCCACTGCCGCTCCTGGCCGCCCCAGCCCCACCGTCCCCTCGCCGCCGGCCCTGCCCCACCCCCACTGCCGCTCCTGGCCGCCCCAGCCCCACCGCCCAGCGCCACCGTCCCCCTTCCCCACCCCCACCGTCCCCCTCCCCCACCCCCACTGCTGCTCCTGGCCGCCCCAGCCCCACCGCCCACCGTCCCCCCGCCGCCGGCCCTGCGGCCCCACCCCCACCGTCCCCCACCCCCCCCCCCCCCCACCGCCCCCCCCCACCCTCCAGTAGAGCCTGCAACGTCCCCCCGGCACCCCTGCCCCGCCGTCCCCCACCAGCCCCCACCCCCCCTCCACCATCTCCTCCAACCGTCCCCCACTGCCCCGTCGTGCTCCCACCGACAAGATCTGGCCGGTGACCGGCTAGATCTGACCGGTGGGAGCACGATGGGGCCGGTGGGGGACGGTCCCCCCCCCCATCCACCACCTCCTCCGCCGGCCCTCCCACGCGCAACCCCACTGCCGCCCGCCCCCCTCCGGCCGCTCTGTTATTTTAAAAAAAAAATTTAAAGGAAGCCGACTTACCTCCGACAGCCGTCCACCGCCGTTCACCGCTCGTCGCCATCCACCGCTGTTCGCCGCTCACCGTCGTCCGGGACCTCCACCGCCGAGCTAGGCATGCCCTGAAGATGCCGCCCACCGGTCCATTAAATAGACGTAGTGGCACGAGCGGGCCATCCCGCACGTACCAGCCCGTCCCATCCACGGACCGATCTGGTACGTGTCGAGACGGACGGGTCGGTGCAAGTCAGTCCGACCCGGCCACGACCCACGTCCCGCCCGACCCGCTGGGCGCCTAGGACGGGGTGGGATGTGCGGGTCGGGCCGACCCGGCCCGATCCGGCAAACCCTCGGTGTGAGAGACGTGAGATTTTTTTTCATTCAAAAATCACTGACAACCGGGCATTTGTGATGCGGAGGGATTTGAAAAAAAAATCCCACCCTAGTAATAAGAACACGCCATTTCAAAAATCACTTTGTTAGAGAGAGAAATGCAGACGGAGAAGGGTGGTAGGGGAGACACGCACTGGGCATGCATTACTCCGGGGGGGGGTGAGTCTGCCGACTTGCTCACCATCGTCCCCTGTCAGTGGACGGTGAGACGTCGCTCCCAGTGTATAGGTCATTACGGTTGCATAACTAATGTTTTTTTAAAAAATAAAATAAAACATTAATTTTATTTTAATTCCGATTCAAAGTCGGATAATACTTTTCTATTTTTATAAAATTTTATAAATCTTCTGACATTTGAACTCATGACTCGTCAACTAATTATGAACTACACATCCCATCACACCACATTAACTCTTATAGTAAAAAAATAAATGTATAAAAATAATATATATATATATCTCTCTAATTAAACAAAGTAGTTGGTCCAACATAATTGTGGATTCCGATTTACCCTCTTTGGCAACCCAGAAGAGGCTATTCCCAAACAGGGAACCGCAGGGTGCATACGTTTCCAACGTAGGGCAGGCTCTTCGAAAGAGAGAAAAGACAAGAGGATGCTGTCAAGCAGAGGAGTATTGATGCATGACCACCTGAGCCCCAGATATTCCCGTTTTGCCATTGGCCTCGTGGCATATGGCATCAATCTCTTTTTAAGGGCTCGCTTGTTAAAACTTATTTGTCCTGAATTTTAATTATTGAAATCTCCGGACAATGCAAGCTTGTTTTCAAATGTGACTTGTCGGCTCCTGCTTACGTGCGAGAGAGTTTTCCCCTTCGGGTCGGCAAATTTTAAAAGGGAAATTCTCTCTTTTGATCGGTCCTGGTCCTATCATCGGCGAGACCTCTTCTCCGGTCGCCATCGTCGGACCAGTATGGGGCTTGGTCTGGCTTTCTTCCACATATATTATATATTAAATCCCCACTTTGATAGAGGGTCAGCATATCTCTGGGTTAACTTTGCAGGGCTACTTCACCCCAATGTTAGTCCATTTTTAGTTTGACAACACACTCAAGATAAATTAACCCACCTTTATAGTTGGGTTAATAAATTCGGGGTTAATCCAGAGTTAGTCCACTTCTAACTAGGCACCTTTTGGCCTCTCTTTGGTATTGGTTTATCCCGGGGTTAGCTCTAAGTTAACTCCGGGATAAACTATTTTGTGCTTTGGTAAGGAGTTAGTGTTAGTCGGGTTAGATTAAGAGCTAACCCATGGATATTCTTAGATTTTGAAATCCACACCTAAGGGTGGGTTAAGGTGGGTTAACCTCCTACCTCAATAAATACTCAATTAAATGTGTCTCTCTCTCTCTCATAATAAATACTATTTCTCTCTCTCATTATTACTAGGTTAACCTACTATTTATCAAATCATACTAGATTAAAATTAGGTTAGTCCACATCCTTATTCCTCGATTAACTACTCTCCTACCAAATTAAAAATAGGTTAACTCCGAGCTACTTTAATCGGGTTGAATTAGTCTACCTTTAACTTAACTCCATACCAAAGTGAGACTTGTAGTTGGGTTAATAAATTCGGAGTTAATCCAGAGTTAGTCCACTTCTAACTGGGTTACTACGAAGTTAGGCCAATCCAAGTTGTAAGAGGAGTAACCCCATGGTTAAATCTGAGGTAACCCCAAGCTAACCCCCAATCAAAGTGGAGCACAGTTTGAAGCTCAGATTGTGCCAGGCTGACTCGGCATGCAAGGGATAGGGAATTAAGTGCCCCCATAATAAAGAAATCTTACTTCCACCTTGTCATCTTTGTTTTAGGCGCAACTTTGTCATCTATAATTAGTGAGTCCATGGACATGAAATGAGAATTCTAAAGTATTTTAGATGGGAGCGACTGATTTTTAGTGACGGAGGATGTTCTCACTGGCATCTTCCATCCCATCCGTAAGATAGAATTTTTAAGAAATTCTTTTCTCTTGTTGATAGACGAGTTACGATTTGAAGAAGTGTATATGAAGTCAAAATTTTTCTATAGAGCAAGGTATAAAAGTGTAATTTTTTAGACTGCATCTTGAACGGATAATCGGTGTGTGGAGATTTTTTCAAAATCTGCAGAGAGAGAGAGATTATTTTTAAGGTCCGTTTGGAAACAATGTTCACGGGGATTCCAATCGTTAGAATTCTTATAAAATAATGTCACAAAGTTGCATCGACTAACGTGTTAAGTGAATTTTGAGAAGTGAGAGAGTACATACACAAAAGATGTACCTCTCCCAAATCTACAGAGATGGTGGGCACAGATTTTGAAAAGAAAAAAAATAAATGACCACCCTATTCACCTTTACTTACACTCCATTCCATCGGCACTCTCAGGGTGATTTTGGTATGGAGTTAGACTAAAGATGGGCTAAGTCAATCCGATTAAAGTAGCCCGAAATTAACTCATTTTTGATTTGGTAGGAGTATAGTTAATATGGGAGTAAGGATGTGGGCTAACCTAACTTTAATCTAGTATGATATGGTAAATAATAGGTTAACCTAATAATAATGAGAGAGAGAAATATCATTTATTATGAGAGAGAGAGAGGCACATTTAAGATAGCATTTATTGAGATAGGAGGTTAACCTACCTTAACCCACTCTTGGGTGTGGGTTTCAAAACTCAGGAATATCTCTGGATTAGCCTTTAATCTAACCCGACTAACCCTAACTCCTTACCAAAGCATAAAAAAATTTATCCCGAAGTTAACTTAGAGCTAACCCCGGGATAAACCAATATCAAAGAGAGACTCGTAGATTCAAAAAGACAATAGAGGGGTAGAATAGTCATTTAACTATTCACCTCCACCCATAAGTTCAAAAAAGTTGTAACTATCTCTGATGAAATTTTCATTTTTTTTTAAATCTGTACTTTTACAAAAGTGTATTATAGGGGTGATTTTTCACTCTCACTCTCTCTCCCCGTGAACATTGTTTCCAAACACATCTTAGACTATTTTGAAGATTTTGAACTCTACTCTCTTTTATTCTTTTCTCTCTTTAAATTCTGAAGTTCATATAAAATAAAATTTAATGAAACATTGAGATATTTAAAAATAATTTTATGAAAGTAAAATTTTTAATAATTAAAATTCCTAAAATCCTTTCCCAACATCGGTTGAAAACGATACCAAATACAACGTCGCGATTCCTGATTCAAATACATCGAAACATGCAGATGCAGGATTTACAACTCTGTTGCATAAATTTGTGCAAGCAAACTTCACCGCCAAGCTTTCCTAAGAAAAGGGAAGGAACCCTGTCACCATCACGGCCCTCGTCGGCAGTGTCAGAGGAGCAGATAGCAGGTGTAGCAGAGACAAGAGCTGGGGATTCCTATTCTGATGATTGCCCTGGCCCGACAGCGGGAGTCCTCTGTGACCTGTCGCCGGAGGTGAGCAAGGAGGGGCAATGGCATGGCTTGCTTTTTTGGCCTCGGTTGCGGTTGTAGCTGGCACTCCTTGCAACTGTACACCCATGGTACAAAAATGGGGTTTATGTTGGCTGTTGCTCGTCAAGTTTTCTTATTGTCGATTTTATAATAATATCTCTATAATTTTTTTAAAAAAATAACCATCGTATATTTTCGATAAAAAAATATAAAGATGATTTTTTATTTTAGAAAATAAGAGTGGATAAAGACATAATAGATCTGTTCTTAGCTTCAATTTGTTACTGGATAGGACAGCGCGAATATATTACCTGGGGTGAGAGAGTGTGGAACTCACCGAAATCTCTCACACAACTTTCTTACTCGAGGTTGGATACCGCATTCGACTGAGAAGAGTCGAATGTGCTATCCTACGTAGCCCATTAACAAACAAGCAGATGTTTAAAGATGTCAAAGGCATTACAATAAATACGATAAAAATATAAATATAATAATAATTTTGTAAGATATTAAAGATATAAAAATAATTTTCCCTTTCTAAGAGTTTAACTTCTCCCTTTGTCTTGAAAATTCGATAGTCTTGAGTCTGTATATCTAACGTCACGATTTTGTGGATTCAACTTGATATCAACACGTGATCTTGGACACAACTCTTCTTGCCACCTCCACCCAATTAATATCCACGGCTCATTTTAACTATGAAAAGAAGTATTAAAATTTTGACATAACCACCAGATAATAATCTCATATTAGTTAAATGAGTTGTGATTGACGTGCTTAAGACTTTGAGCATTTATATCTTAACACTGTGATTTTGTAGATTTCAACAATTTTATTCACACAGGTGTATAGGAGCCCAATGTCGACTCGGATGTCACGACTTTTCCTTAGAACCGATGGATACATAGAATTTTCGTTTTTAGTGGGTTTTTAAGCCCGTCCTTAACAAGCGCAAGTGTTAAGTAACCTGCACTCAATCATCGTCGGAAGAAACTTTACAAGAAGCATCTGTTTCACAATATGACGATGCCCGGTGGTGAATATATGCTAGTTGAAGGCTTCCTTCAGTGAAGAAAGTGGTTATTTTGACACACTCGGGTAATTCCGCTCGGCACATCTCCGATCTATGGTCCTGAGTAAGTGAGATCCGAAGAAAGAATGTATTGAATAAACACGGGTAGTTGCTGGAAATTGGTTCGAGTGATGAAATGCATGGGTGCACACACAGACAGCTTCATCGTGTCGCTCTCGCTGATAAAGTTACAGATTTGGACGCCAACTTTGTATAGAAATCCTTCTTGATAAAACTCTGATATAGGGCAGCGATCACAAGGATGGTAAGATTCTTCAGATGAACAGGATTCCATTTTCCGAAGAATCATCTCTGCTTCTTCCTGGTCTACCACATGGATGGAAGCCTGTCCAACACCAAAAAGGAAGTAACATTCGGAAGTGGAAATTGGAAGTGAAACTCGGCTTCATAGTCGGAAGCCTCCAACCAGCTAGGAGCGTTTAGGGGGCACAGACTGCACATTGTTTTCGGTACAGATGGTCTGAATTGAGTATGGAAAAATGTATTAAGATGAAACTTCAGTTATATGTGAGGACATATTATAATCTCTTAAGACAACTCTAGAGTAATGCTTAAGAAAGGGGCACCGTGGGTGGGCGTGGGACGGAGGAAGTAGACCTGATATTCTTCTGGAAGCTCCTCTGACACTGCGAGTGTATAACATCCGGGAATAAATCTCCCTGAAAGCATAGAAATCACCCGGTCACCACATCCACATGGCATAACATACGCAATTACCAAGGGTACCACCAAAAGGATACTTGAAGAAGAAAATAAAATGAGGCGCATCAAAAGTTTGAAGCGTCAGAAAGAAGATTTGGCTGATCTCAATGGTACAGGTAAGAATTTAAGAGAAAGCCTGAGCAGTGGAGAAAATTGGGGGCATTAGTGCAAAACAAATTTGGATGGCAACTTATTGTCATCATAACTTTTCATGTAAAAATTCACTCGGTGCAAGTGTTTGACAACTGGATGCGGTTGCAGGGAACAGATGAGCTTACCAATTCTCAGCCACCTAGCAGCCCAGCTTCTACCTGGATCCATAACCGAGATTATCCTGCAAAAAGGAAAGAAATGGAGTGGGGCATAATCTTCAGTGATCCTAAATGATGAGTATTTATAACTGAGAGGATATCAAAACACATTAACCAGACTAAACCCCAGTATATCCAGTAGTAAATGAAGTACCAAAGCACAAGAGGAAGTCCAATGAGAGTAAAATTAGTAGCATTCACAAGGAATTGATTTCCCCGCAGGGTCCAACAGTGTCTGGATACTGTTGTTTTGTGCATACTGTGATCATCTAATGGATTCCATCCAGGGATAGATACGTAAGTGCACATAACAAAATGTATGCTTCTCGAGCAAACCTTGCTTGTCCACTGCTTTAAATATGTATTTCTTCAATTCAGTTTTTCAACCAACTCAAATCAAATAGATGCTTAATTGTGCCTACAACATGCAGCCTCAATAAGGAAAAATATCAACGTATAAACTCAACATCCACCATATTTTGCTGCTCTGTACTATTTAGATCATGGGCTTCAATTTGTCATTTTGCATGTCCACCCATTACCCAGAAGCTAGTTCCGACAAGTAGGATAGAGAGAGAACTGTCAACCCATGAACAACAATGTTCAATAGTAGAAGAGCTGATATGTTTTCTATAGCAGAAAAAAAGTTTGCTGATACAACATGGTGCTTTGAAGACAAAAGGAGCACAAAAACTGAACATCATTTGACAGCATTGCACAGAAAAGAGTTGTAACATCCAAAGTGAAGAACAGAATTCTGCTCTATATGCATAACTATTTTTAATCATGAATTTCCATTTGCCTTAAATGGAAATAATCTATGAAGAAATCAGCTACTGTTTGTGAAGATCCCTCATCATAATTTCTTGAATTGAATACTGCAGTTTTTCCAATTCCAAGGATATCCAGGACATAAATCCACTTCATATCATGCCCCATGAAATACAATATTTGACCTCAATTACTCTGCCATTCATCCCAAATTAATTTAATCAAATAAAAACCACCGAAGCATAGTCAAGTTATGGAAAATAATGAGTAATGTATAATGATTCAAGTTATAGCTGTTTTCTTGACACTACACTAACCCTCATATTATGAAATGATAACTTGCAAATGCTGGTCTTTCTTATAAAAAATAATTAAGCTTCAGATAAAGTGAACAACAAACTCTTACCCAACAAAGATACAATGCCAAGTAGAGAAGGGTCTACCCTGTAAAATTTGGTGTTGTGCAATTCACAACATTGTCATGATCTTTATCCATCTCAAGAAATGGGCAATTTTCGCAACCAGAGTCTCTGAACTGCACAATAGCATAGATATATAGTTGATACACAATGAATGAAAAATCATAAAACAAGGCAAGACAATGTGTAGGCAAAGAAGAAAAAAAGTTACAATCTCCAAGGGGACAGAAAGAGAAATTCACACTACATAATAATCAGAATTACGGTACAAGGAACACCGTACAGAATCATGTGAAGCCGAGTGAAAGCAGCTATACTTCTTGGAGGGAAGAGTTATTCCTCTTTTAATCCTTTGGAATGTACTGCCCGCAACAAGAAGTCCACAGTGTACACCAAAAGACAGGTATTTATCGACATTTCAGAATGGCATTGAAGCACTCCTCAATGTCCTCATCTAATATTATCCCCCCTAATAAGAAAAAGAGTCATCCAAACTTGTTTTCTATCCCCAAAAATGGCATATTTTATTTGACAACCAAGAAGGGGGGAGGTAGGGACAAAGATGAAAAGCCTTGTATTTCAAACCATTGTTTTGAGAGAGAGAGAGAGAGAGAGAGAAGAAGAATAATAATAATAATTTTGTAATGATGTGAGACATTTTATTAAATAACCTAAGATTTTAAGGAGCTATATTAACATTAAATTGGAGGGTTTGCGTTACGGGGAACGCCCTAACTCTGCCATGGCCGGTCCCAAGCCCGGATGAGAAAAGAGGAGGGTTTGCGTTAGGTCAACAGCCAGCAGTAAAATTTTGTCACATCTCCAACATGAATTCTGATCCAAATACATTATGTGCTAATGCTAGGGCGTTCCCTGTAAGCGACGCATTACATCGGAACCCGGATGGAATGACAAGTGAGCAAGGGCTAGCTAGGGCGTTCCCCGTAAGCGACGCGTTACATCGGAACCCGGATGGAATGACAAGTGAGCAAGGGCTAACTAGGGCGTTCCCCGTAAGCGAAGCGACGCGCCGCAATGGCGCCCGATTGCGGTGTCAAATAAGCAAGGGTTCTCGTGTGGGGTTAGACGCACACGGATAAAGAAGCAAGTCCAAAAACATAGGATCCGTCTAGCTACTTAGAATATAGGAACTTTAACGGGTAAGGGTTTAGAATTAGTTAAGTTAATGAAGGACAGGAGGGTTAACATAGTTTGCCTACAAGAAACTAGGTGGAAAGGACATAAAGCTAAAGACATTGATGGATATAAAATTTGGTATACGGATAATAATAACTCTAGAAATGGTGTTGCTATAATAATAGATAAAAACTTAAAAGACAGAGTTGTGGAAGTAAATAGATTCGGGGATAGACTAATGTTAATTAAACTTATCTTAGGTGAGGATATTTTGAATATAATTAGTGCATATGCACCTCAAGTAGGATTAAAAGAGAGCATTAAAAAGTAATTTTGGGAGGCTATTGATAGTTTGATCCAAAATATCCTTAGTGAAGAGAGAATCTTTATTGGAGGGGATCTTAATGGTCATGTGGATATAGATAATAGAGACTATGAGAGGATTCATGGAGGGCTTGGTTTTGGCAATAGAAATGATATGGGTAACACTATTCCTGATTTTGCTGTGGCCTATGATCTAGCAATTACTAATACCTTCTTTAAGAAGAGGGACGAACACTTAATAACATACAAGAGTGGAACACATATAAGTCAAATTGACTATTTTCTCATTAGGAATGTCGATAGAGTTTTATGTAAAGATTGCAAAGTTATTCCTGATGAGAGTCTAGCCCCTCAACATAGATTGTTAGTAATGGATGTCACTATCCCTAAATTCAAAAGAAAGATCATTATAAATAATTATTCCAAGATTAAATGGTGAAATTTAAAAGGTAAAAGTTTAGAAACATTTAAAAATCATCTATTAAAAGAAAATATTTGGAATTTAGAACAAGAAACTAATGTAATGTGAAATAATGTTACAAATTGTATAACGATGGTTGCAAAATAACTCTTAGGCGAATCTAAAGGTAAAAAGAATTTAGACAAAGAGACTTGGTGGTGGAGTGAGGAAATCCAAAATACCATTAGAGTAAAAAAGGAATGCTTTAAAGTTTGGCAAACTAATAAAAATGATCAAACCCTAGAAGCCTATAAAATCGCTAAAAAGAGAGCTAAGACAATAATTAGCGAAGCTAAATCAAAGGCATTTGAAGATTTATATAATAAATTAGGAATCCGAAAGGGTGAAAAGAACATATTTAAACTTGCTAAATTAAGAGAAAGGAAAACTAGAGATTTAGATCATGTTCGGTGCATTAAAGGTAAAGATCAAAGGGTTTTAACTAAGGATCTTGAGATTAAAGGGAGGTGGCATAGCTATTTTCAGAAGTTGATTAATAGAGATTCCGTCAAGGATTTATCTTTAGAAGGTACCCAAGAGTCCACAATATTTGATAAATATCAATATTTCAGGCGTATTAAGATGTCAGAAGTGGAGGATGCTTTAAGGAAAATGAAAGTGGGCAAGGCCTTAGGACTAGATGGCTTACCTATTGAAGTATGGAAAGGCCTAAGAGATATTGGTATTCAGTGGCTAACTAAATTTTTTAATAAAATTTTAAAGGAACGGAGAATGCCAGAAGTTTGGAGGAAAAGTGTTGTAGTTCCTTTCTATAAAAATAAAGGAGATATTCAAAGTTGTAATAATTATCGTGGAATTAAGCTTATGAGTCATACTATGAAACTTTGGAAAAGAGTAATTGAAAAACGCCTCCGATGTATGACTACTGTATCGAAAAATCAGTTTGGTTTTATGCCAAATAGATCTACTACAGAAGTTATTTTCTTACTACGGCAGCTAATGAAGAAGTATAGAGAGATGAGAAAAGATTTGTATATAGTTTTTCTTGATTTAGAGAAGGCGTACGATCGAGTACCGAGAGAATTGATTTGGTGGACATTAAGAAAGAAAGGAATCTCTCAAGGATATGTTGATTTGATTAAGGATATGTACAGTGGTGCTACTTCGAACTATTGCTGGGGAGACTGGTGAATTTCCCGTTTCTATAGGTTTGCATCAAAGTTCTGCACTAAGTCCGGATCTCTTTGCCTTAGTTATGGATGAAGTAAATAAACAATTGCATGAGGATATCCCTTGGTGTATGCTATTTGCAGACGATATTGTTTTAATTGTGAGAGTATTGATGCTCTAAATGCTAAGTTAGAGCGTTGGAGACTTGCCTTGGAGTCTAAAGGTTTTAAAATTAGTAGGAGTAAGTCAGAGTTTATGCACTGTAATTTTAGTAATGGGAGAGTGGTTCAGGAAGAGATGGTTCTAATTGATGGACATAACATTCCGAAGAGTAGTAGCTTTCGATATTTAGGGTCTATCATACAAGAGAGTGGGGAGATTTATGATGACGTTACACATAGGATTAAGACAGGCTGGTTAAGATGGAGAAGTGCATCAGGTGTCCTTTGTGATCGTCGTATGCCTGTAAAACTCAAAGGGAGATTTTATAGAACGGCTGTGAGACCTGCTTTGTTATATGGTACCGAGTGTTGGGCAGTACGAAAGGAACACATCCACAAAATGTGTGTAGCAGAGATGAGGATGTTGAGATGGATGTGTGGCAAGACTAAGAAAGACAAGATTAGGAATGAACGCATCCGTAAGGACTTAGGGATAGCTCCAATTGATAGCAAAATGAGAGAAAATAGACTCAGGTGGTTTAGACATGTGTTTCGTCGCCCTAACTCAGCGCCGGTTAAAAGATGTGACCAAATCTTAGTGGATGCTAGTAAAAGAGCTCGAGGAAGACCTAAAATGAGATGGTACGATGTTATTAGGAAGGACATTAGTTCCTTAAGTTTAAATATGAATATTACACTTGATAGAAATCTTTGGCGGAACAGGATTCATGTAGCCGACCCCAATTAATTGGGATAAGGCTCTGATGATGATGATATTAACATTAAATTGGAAGGGCTAATATATAAATATGAGATTCACATCATAAGAATTTAAAATTAAAAAAACCCTTAATAATATCACACAGGTTTCTGAATTCCTAGTAATCTGGTGCAACATATTTGAGTATGACAGATGTTTAAGGAGTCAACTAAAATACATTATAGAAATTTGGTCGTACCTCTCAAAAATAAGAGAAGTAGAGACTAAGATCTATTTATTAGGTAACAAGTGATCTATTTATTCCATAAAAATCATACCGGGCAAATATATTGGATACTTAGGTTATTGGTTGGTGATGTGGTGCACAATTAATTGATGGGGGTCTGGAGGAACCAACTTGGTGATCACAATGGATTAGTCACCATCTTGATTACCAAAAGCTTTTATTATTAAAACTCATTAGGAACCGTCAAAAGCACCTTTTTATCAACGTCAACGGCATTAACTCGACGGACATCCATCAAATTCTATTTTAATTAATAAAAACAAATTGATAATAGGCTGGTGATCTGTTTTCATCACCTAATTTCATCCTCAATGAAGGTGCATTTTAAAAAGAGATGCTTGGCTTTAACCTAAACCAACTTAGGGCATGTTTGGCATAATTTTAATTGAAAGTCATTTTTACTTTTTTTTCAACGTAAAAATATAAATTGAGAGTGGTTATATATATATATGTACAAAATCAAAACTTTTCCCATAATAAACACACTTTTACTCCCATTTAAGAAGCCATAACTTGCAACTTCATCTTCCATGACTTATCATATTCTCTTTAAAATCCAAATTTTGTAGGAACCCTAAAAATACTTCCAGTTTAAAAGTTGCATGGAACACTCCTAACTTTAGACTAAGTTTTAATCTCAGGAAGCAACCAGGGTTTGCCAAACCGGTGCGATACGCTGTGTACCGCACGTATCAGATCGTACCAGTTGAAGACCGGTACGACCGACGTGTGGTACGCAACCGATAGGGTGATTATATCTGTTTAAATATTATATATTTTATTTTATATTCAATTGACTTTGATAGGTAAATTAGTTGAGGCGTTCCTTTGTAACGGTTCATCTCGGGTTCGAAACTCATCAGAAGCACATTTTTTTTCAAATTTTCATTTCTTCTTATGGAAAGGGCCAAAAATAGATGTCATTTGTGAGATTCAAACCGTGAATCTCACGGTTATACACTTGACTCTCTAACTAATTAAGTCACAAATGATTTTAACACATAATTTATTATACTAAATATTTATTATATTATTGACACATTATGATACAATACGATTAGGTGTCATACCATATCAATAAAATAGCGGTACGGCCGGTACAATAGAGCCGTCAAACCTTGAGTGCAACAAGGCTGATATGGATTACACTGTCCCACTATGTGATGCCACCTGTTATGCTCCACATGGGTTCTGTTGGCGCCACCAAATGCATTCAGATGCTTTTAAATGAGCCCTGACATCAAACTCATGTCAACGCATTGGGGTCCCCGGTCTAAAAATGCTTTCTCCACCTTTTTTTTATTGAGTAATTTTTTGGTGCTTTTCAAAGCGTATACGTGCATAAGAGAGCACACATATGACATGCTCTGGAGAGCACGTATAAGGAGCATATTTGTGCTCTCTAGAGCATCTACGTCTCCAAAGGATGAGCATCTACGTCTCCAAAGGATGTGTTATATAGAGCACATACATGCTCTCGAGAGGGTTTCCAGAGGATATTTGTGTTCTTTTTTTTAGACAGCTTGACCTAGTGGTTGGGCACTCAAAAATGGGGAAGGGAAATCAATGGGTAGGGGGTCCAATACTTGATGTCCGCAGATAATCTACGAGCGGGTGATCCTGATAACTAACAACTTTGACATCCGCAAATAATTTAAGGACAAGTGATCTCACTAACTAATAACTTGGCATCCACAAATAATCAAGAGAGGAGGTGATCCCGCTCCTAGAGAGTGGGATCTAACTCGTGACCTCCCCATCATAAGGGAAGTGCTAAATCATCGAGGCACTCCTCAAATTCCATATTCGTGCTCTCTTGCCCACATATATGCTCTGGAATGCATCTAAAAATGCTCTAAAAAGGACGAACATTTTTGGTTTAAACTAAAGACCCCGTGTGTGCTGACATGAACCTCCCCCTCACAGGGGAGGTGCTGAATCACCGAGGCACTCCTCAAATTCCATATTTATGCTCTCTCGCCCACATATATGCTCTAGAAAGCATCTAAAAATGCTCTAAAAAGGGCGAACATTTTTGTTTTAAACTAAATACCCCGTGTGTGCTGACATGAACTTGACCTCAAGGCACAGTTGAAGGTGTCTGAACACATTTAGTAGTGACAACAAACCCCACATCGAGCTTGGGCAGCAAAATCCATGTCAATCTTAATACACCCCAGTGGTGAAACAAGTAGAACTCCTTTGGATTAGAATTATAAAAACCTATATCCAATCTTCAGTCAACATGTGCCTGGAGACATTTTATTGATCAAATTACATGCTACCTAATCTCCTTTTGAGCATTCAAAAAAAAAAAGATGGCCCAAAGTCCATCTGGTGTGAAGTTCTTGAATTTTTAGTGACCAAAAAAAAAGGTTGACTTTGGAAACTCTCAAAAAAAGAACAAATCAAGTTCCTTCCCACAATGGTGAATGCACTCCTATAGAGAGTTTATTTGTAAAGATATTAATGTGCAGGATAATATTGTATTTTTCTTGAAAGTGCAGGATAATGTCGTAGTAACATGATTGAACATGACTTAAAGGCATGATTGAACATGACTTAAAGGCATATTTATACAGAATATGTTCATAACTACTCAATTATCTAATTGGTGTCCAAAACTCCAACTAAATGGCATAAGTTAAGCCCTTATGATTAATTAACTAGTATGCATTGTTAATCTTACTTCTACAAAAACATTTGATTGATATATATATATATATATATATATATATATATTGTCATGTCTCACTACAGATCTCATTCCACCTTCCCACTGTAATCACAAAGACTCGTCATCAGACCCTATAGTCAGTTCAAGACTTCGAAACTAATTAATCTCTAGCATTCAGAACAGTTCACAAGAGAGCTGCCAACCAAACATGCACCTCTGAGTTGTTCTCATCTAGAGGGTGTCGTGGTTTGCTTTAAAAGGCATGGATGTAGCAAAAAAGCAAGTCCCAAGAGGATAGAGAAACTGAACGAGAAACAAGGCTTGGATAGGAAAAACAAGCTCTGATATCTCTCAGATGGAGTTCCAACAAAGTGCACCAATGCAAAAGGATTGTCAAAAAACCTTCAGATCGATGTACTCTACATCTTGGGATGACCCTTTAGGAGATCCTGGCATCGGCATGGCAGGTGCTCATGTCAACAGGCTGAAAGGAGGTGACCTGATCTGAGGCTTGAACTGGTCTTGAAAAAGAGATGATCAGTTGCTAAAAAATGTTCTTCGAATGCTGCAGATGTTGTTCCATGCCTGAAATTGTTGGGCACGTGGCCCTTTATCACTTTTTTTCAGCCCATGCAGAAACGGTCGACCGACCAAGCTTTTCCGGTCGACCGGAACCGGTCGACCGCCGGGTTACTTCAGGTCGACCGGTTTTCCCAGGGAGCTAAGATGCGGTTGTCTGAGAATTTTCGGTCGACCGCCATTGTAGGTCCGGTCGACCGGCAGCCCCGAGGCAGCCATCTTTGACCTTTTGTTCCATGTCCGAAAAGGAATCCTTTCCTTGGTTTATTTAATCCCAAAAGTCATGGGATTAGGCAGGTTTGGTGGATCTGGTCCCTGGGTTGTCCCTTGACCATCCTAGATATATAAAACATCTTATTGGGGGTCTAAAACCTAGATCCAAGGTGTTTTTTCAAGGAAGTCATCAAGAGAGCAAAAGAGGGGTTACTGTAGCTCCGGGAAGAAGGTGTTGCAGAAGAAGAAGAACAAGAGAAGGAAATATCTTCATCAACTGAACAGGTTTCTCACTACAGGGAAGATCAGGTTTGCAGTAGAATCTGCTGTGATCAAGTAGGAGAGTTCAGTTATATTGATTCCCAGTTCTCTCTTGTAATTCCAACTCAAGTCTTGGCAAGAGATTTGAGTTATTTGTACTTTCATTATTGTTCATAGTGAAGCTTTCTCCTGTGGCTTGCCCGTGGTTTTTCCCCTTCACATTGGAGGGATTTTCCACGTAAATCTTTGGTGTTCATGTGGTTGTGTTCCAATTGATTTTTCCGCTGCGTTATACGGTTTCAAGATTTGTTAGTACACATAGCATTGGGATTTTTTCCCATCAACTGGTATCAGAGCCACCTACAGGTTGTTTAGATCAGTTTTGATTATTTGTGTATGAACATGGAGGCCGGTAACTCATCCCGCATGATTAGTTTAAACGGAAACAACTGGATGATATGAAAACCAAGAATGGAGGATCTCTTGTATTGCAAGGATCTATATGGTCCATTGAAATGAGATAGTGGAAAGCCCGCAACAACGTCACCCGATGACTGGAAAATGTTAGATCGGAAAACTGTCGGGTTTATTCGACAATGGCTTGATGATAGTGTTTTTCATCATGTCTCCACTGAGAGTTCTGCACACTCTCTATAGAAAAAATTGAAGGGTCTTTATGAAAGAAAAACAGCTAGAAATAAGACTTTCCTGATTAGAAAACTTGTCAATTTGAAGTTTAAAGAGGGCACTTCTATTGCTGAGCATTTGAATGAAATGCAGAGTATCACTAACCAGTTATCCTCTATGAAGATGTCTCCTGATGATGAGTTGCAGGCATTATTACTTCTCAATTCGTTGCCAGAAAGCTGGGAGACACTGGTGGTCTCTCTCAGCAATTCTGCACCAGATGGAGTTGTCTCCATGAGTCAAGTAACAAGCAGTTTGTTGAATGAAGAGTTGAGAAGAAAGAATTCAAGAATTTCTCACAGTGATTCACAGGCACTCGCCTCAGAGAATAGGGGAAGGTCAAAGTCCAGAGGGAGAGGAAATTCACAGAAGAGCAGAAGTAAGTCAAGGCCAAGAAAGGACGTTACTTGCTACAACTGTGGAGAAAAAGGACATTTCAAGAATCAGTGCAGGCAACCTAAGAAGAACAAGAAAAAGGGAAAAGAAGTAGAGAATGCAGAGTCAAAAGAGAATGTCACAGCTACAGCACAAGGTGATGATTATCTGATTTTGTCTACTTCTGATGATATTTTTTCTTGCGTGTGCCAGGACCTCGAGTGGGTGATTGACACAGGTGCTTCTTACCATGCTACACCACGAAGGGAGTTCTTTGTCACCTACAATGCTGGAAACTTTGGTGTCGTCAAGATGGGCAACCATGGGACGGCAGACATCATTGGCATGGGCGACATTCATATAAAGACCAATCTTGGTTGCAAGATGATACTTAAGGATGTGAGGCATGTGGCTGATTTGAGGCTGAATTTAATTTCAGTTGGAAAGCTAGATGATGAAGACTATGATAGCAAATTTCATAAGGGCAGATGGAAGCTTAGCAAGGGTTCTCTTGTTGTCGCTACCGGAAAGAAATGTCACACCTTATACAGGTTGCAGGTTCAAGCTTGTGGTGATCAGTTGAATGTTACTGAGAAAGATTCCAGTATGGAGTTGTGGCATATGAGACTGGGACACATGAGCGAGAAGGGATTGCAGGTTCTTTCCAAGAAAGAAGTCTTACCAGACTTCAGAGGTACACATCTGAACTCATGTATTGATTGTTTGGCTGGAAAACAACATAGAGTTTCCTTTACTAGTCCTGCATTATCTAGAAAGATGCATGTCTTGGATCGTGTCTATACAGATGTATGTGGCCCCTTAAAAATAAAAACTCCTGGTGGATCAGTTAATGTTCCAGGTATCAGTGGTGCACTTTACTTTGTCACCTTTATAGATGATTTTTCAAGGAAAGTCTGGGTTTATGCTTTGAAGACTAAAGATCAAGTTATTGATGTTTTCAAGGAGTTTCATGCCAGGGTTGAAAGGGAGACAGAGAGACAGCTGAAATGCATAAGGTTAGATAATGGTGGTGAGTATACAGGGTCGTTTAATACTTATTGCAGGTCATAGGGCATTCAGCATGAGATGACAGTTCCTGGTACACCTCAGCACAATGCAATTGCAGAGAGGATGAACCACACCATCATGGAAAAGATCAGATGCATGCTTTCACAAGCCAAGCTACCCAAAAGATTTTGGGATGAGACATTGAGGACTGCAGTTGATGTTATCAACTTGTCACCCTGTACAGCTCTAGATGGTGATGTCGCTGAACACGTATGGTCAGGAAAAGATGTTTTCTACAAGCATTTGAGAGTGTTTGGTTGTCGTGCATTTGCACATGTCCCAGACATTGAAAGGTCCAAATTGGATGATAAGACAAAAGAAAGTATTTTTCTTGAGTACTCACGTGATGAATTTGGTTACAGGATTTGGGATCCAGTAAAGCAGAAAGTATTCAGAAGCAGAGATGTGATTTTCTTTGAAGATCAAACCTTTGAAGATTTTAAGAAAAAGGTACTAGCCAAGGCTTCTGAAGAAGGCTTAGCAGATTGTGATCCAATTTCCCCTCCAGTATGTCAGGGTGATGGGGGAGATCAGCAGGAAGATGATGCAGAGACAGATGCTGACTTACCTGCAGAACATGTGCAGCAGGAAGCAGATGAGGTGCAACCTCCTATAGAACCTCAGCTGAGAAGATCTTCCAGAGAACATCAGCCTTCCAAAAGGTATCCTACAGATGAGTATGTAATGCTTACTGATGCAGGTGAACCGGAGTGTTACCAAGAAGCAATGCAAAGTGAGCAGAAGAATGAGTGGTTAGAAGCTATGCAGGAAGAGATGGATGCTCTGCAGAAGAACCACACCTATGATTTGGTGCAACTACCAAAAGGGAGAAAGGTATTGAAGAACAAATGGGTTTTCAAATTGAAGACTCAGGAGCATTGTTCTCAACCAAAATATAAGGCCAGATTGGTTGTAAAAGGCTTTGGTCAAAAGTAAGGTATTGACTTTGAAGAAATTTTTTCTCCTGTTGTAAAAATGTTTTCTATTCGTGTTGCTCTAGATTTTGCTGCTAGTCTGGATTTGGAGGTTGAGCAGCTGGATGTGAAGACAGCTTTCCTCCATGGTGACTTAGAAGAGGAAATGTATATGGAGCAACCAGAAGGATTCGAAGTCATAGGTAAAGAAAACTGTGTCTGCAGATTGAGAAAGAGCTTGTATAGGCTGAAGCAAGTTCCAAGACAGTGGTACAAGAAGTTTGATTCATTCATGGCTGAAAATGAATACAAAAGAACGGCTTCAGATCATTGTGTATACATCAAATGGTTTGGTGAGAATTTCATTATTCTCTTATTATATGTTGATGACATGCTTATCCTTGGGAAAGATATGTCTATGATTGACAGGCTGAAGAAGGAACTTAGCAAGTCCTTTGCAATGAAGGACATGGGGCCAGCAATGCAAATATTAGGCATGCAGATTTCTCGTGACAGAAAAACCAAGAAACTATGGTTGCCATAAGATAAATATATTGAGAAGGTATTGGACAGGTTTAGTATGAGCAATGCAAAGCCAGTTGGTTCTCCTTTTGCAGGTCATTTTAAGTTGTGCTCAGAGCAGAGTCCAACAAATGAAGAGGAGAAGGAGAAAATGCAGAAAGTCCCTTATGCTTCAGCAGTCGGAAGTCTGATGTATGCAATGGTATGTACGAGGCTGGATATAGCGTATGCAGTGGGTGTTGCTAGTAGATTTCTTGCAAATCCAGGAAAGGAGCATTAGGCAGCAGTGAAGTGGATTTTTAGATATCTCAGGGGCAGCTCCAAAATTTGTTTAAGTTTTGGGGGTGGATCACCTGTTCTCACAGGTTACACAGATGCAGATATGGCAAGGGATATTGATACAAGGAAGTCCACATCAGGTTTTGTTCTTACTTTTGCAGGGGGAGCTGTGTCATGACAATCCAAGTTGCAAAGGTGTATTGCGCTCTCCACCAAAGAGGCGGAATATATTGCTGCTACAGAGGTTTGCAAAGAGATGTTGTGGATGAAAGAATTCTTACATGAATTGGGGCTGAAACAAGAAAGCTATGTGGTGTACTGTGACAGCCAAAGCGCCATCCACCTATGCAAGAACCCAACTCTTCATTCCAAGTCAAAGCACATAGACGTCAGATACCACTGGATTAGAAATGTGTTTGAAGAGAAGCAACTGAAGCTTCAGAAAGTTCACACAGATGACAATGGGGCAGACATGTTGACGAAGACTTTGCCAAAAGAAAGGCAAGAGATTTGTCGACGACTGGTCGACATGACTACACACTGAGAAGTCACGGGGCAGCCTCTCTTATGGGCTGAAGGGGGAGGTTGTTGGGCACGTGGCCCTTTATCACTTTTTTTCAGCCCATGCAGAAACGGTCGACCGACCAAGCTTTTCCGGTCGACCGGAACCGGTCGACCGCCGGGTTACTTCAGGTCGACCGGTTTTCCCAGGGAGCTAAGATGCGGTTGTCTGAGAATTTCCGGTCGACCGCCATTGTAGGTCCGGTCGACCGGCAGCCCCGAGGCAGCCATCTTTGACCTTTTGTTCCATGTCCAAAAAGGAATCCTTTCCTTGGTTTATTTAATCCCAAAAGTCATGGGATTAGGCAGGTTTGGTGGATCTGGTCCCTGGGTTGTCCCTTGACCATCCTAGATGTATAAAACATCTTATTGGGGGTCTAAAACCTAGATCCAAGGTGTTTTTTCAAGGAAGCCATCAAGAGAGCAAAAGAGGGGTTACTGTAGCTCCGGGAAGAAGGTGTTGCAGAAGAATAAGAACAAGAGAAGGGAATATCTTCATCAACTGAACATGTTTCTCACTACAGGGAAGATCAGGTTTGCAGTAGAATCTGCTGTGATCAAGTAGGAGAGTTCAGTTATATTGATTCCCAGTTCTCTCTTGTAATTCCAACTCAACTCTTGGCAAGAGATTTGAGTTATTTGTACTTTCATTATTGTTCATAGTGAAGCTTTCTCCTGTGACTTGCCCGTGATTTTTCCCCTTCACATTGGAGGGGTTTTTCACGTAAATCTTTGGTGTTCATGTGGTTGTGTTCCGATTGATTTTTCCGCTGCGTTATACAGTTTCAAGATTTGTTAGTACACATAGCATTGGGATTTTTTCCCATCAGAAATAACCCCATGTTAGACTGCATTTTCACTTTCATGTTCATCTTATAACTGAAAGCTATACATATTCAACCTAGGCCGGCTCACTGTTAGCCAGAGATGTGCTATTGGTTACCATACCTTGGTGAAAAACTAGATTTCTTATGAGAAACAAACAGTCCATAATTTCTTGATCGAGTACGGAATCTTGAGTATGGAGGTACGCCTTGTGAATGCATGACCATTTACACATTTGCTTGACAAAATTGGTTTAACAGTATAGTCCACTGTGGAACTCCAGTAAGATGATGAAGTTGCTCCGGAGATTGCATATAATCTAGGTTCCAAGGAATAGTCATCCCATCTAGGGTCTTCCGGGTTGTAGATGTCAGTTTAAGAATGGCGTGCAAACAAGGGGAGATTAGGTGGAAACTTTCCTCTCTACATCGTCTTTCCCATTTCCCACTCTCTTTTTCCCTTCTGTCATTTCTTTCTGGACAACCACACAGAGAACCTTTCCAGAGTTCTGACTAATTAAGACTGAATATGGCCAGGAGAGAATGGATGACTGCAAGCAAACAGGGATCATGAACAAGAAAAATTGTTTGCAGTGCAGAAGACATCATTTCAACCAAAGTGCAGCAGAATATCAAGGACAGACTAACCTATCTGATAGAATTCTTGGGTACTCAAAACTAATTCAGATGCATCAAAGATCTAATTGGCATGTTCTTGCCCTATAATGGGAGACGAAACTCTGAACACTCATCTACCATATTTCAAAGAAAGAGACCCATAAAAGCGGACCAGGCTGGTGACTTGGTCGACATGAGGACTTGAGGCCGCTTGTTTTATTCACCTGGAACACCCATCTCCACAACCCAAAGGAACACCCATCTCCACAACCCACAGGAGGTTCACATGGCTTGGATAATGCCTGAATGTCCAGGGATTTTGCCCTGTCCCATTCTACCAGAGGTTGGGGGTGTTAGAAGCTCCGTCTCACACAGCTGAGCGCCATTGGCACAGGCCCCCTCAAGAAGTAGTAGTCTGCATGTCCCCTGGTGTGGGGCAAAGGAATTGCCCCCTCGCATAAAAACCTTCAGAAGACAAAAGTAAATAAGGTGACTAATGATTTACAAATCATTTTCACAGGCAGTGAATTGCAGCAAACCTGCCAAAATTTAGCAACCATTCTGTAAAGCAAGCCTATGTTTATGCCTTGTGACATGCACGTACTGAGGGATAAAAAAACATTGCCATGAAACTTAGTGGCCTAGTGGGCATCATCTTCCAAGAAAAAGAATGAAACTTAGTGAAATTAAAAGCAGACAAAGCAGCAGAGCATTACATCCTCAGTTGCAGACAGGCTTCTTATATCATTACTAAAGCCACTCTACAACTAGATTTTACCATCACAACTTAGACCTGTCTAGATATAGTCCATTTCAACTAGACCTTGGTTTTAAAATATATCCTAGTTATGAACAGGCAAATATATGTTACGACTGAGTTGTATTTGATGTTAGTTTGTAAATGCATGTACTTACATGAAATGGTGAATTGCCAACCTTTATCCAAGTATATCATGATTGGCTATTCAATCTTGCTTCAAAACCTTTTATCATTTCCTTTACTTGGTTCAGTGGCAAACTATTCAATCTTGTTTCAAATCCCCTCACCATTTCCTTGATTTCACTCAGTGGCTAGCTATATCCTACTTCAATCCTTCTTATGATCTCCTTGAGTTGGCACATCTCATTTTTAAACTCCTCCTCCTTTAGACATGTAGTTTTTTCATCATGTTCATGTTTGACTGGAACTGTGTTATCATCATCCCCTATGATAATGATATCATTGTGAGCAGCGAGCTAGTTTCTGACTCACTTGTGTCCTCTGTTGCTCCATCGGCTTCCATGACCATGGCATCACTGGTCGAATCAGATTTACCCACTTTCCTTCTCTTATACACTGTTTTAATTTGCCTTGAAGTGTTCAAGTTCTGCCCACCATGAGATGCTTCAACATCATTTATATTCACCTGGAATGCAACTGCTAGAGATTCCTTACCAATGTCTCCCCCCATTTTGCTGACTTCCTTGACATGACAGGTACTAGTATTGCCCTCTTCAAGTGCCCCCATTCGCAACTTTGTTGACGACACACGTTTCTGTGACATGGTAGCTGGTGTAGAAGCCAATTCTGAACTTCTAACTTGATCCGAACAAGATGACAGAGTAGAGAACTTCCTCGACCTTCCCTTCTTCCTCTTTCCAACAGCCGAAGTTGTTGCACTAGGCAACATTGGTCTCTCCTTTTCATTTGTGGAGGATATCACAACAGACTTCTTCCTTGGCCTACCTCTGTTCCTCTTCCCATTTATAGGTGGTAGCTTCTCCAGACCACGGGGCATGCGTCCTGGAAAGACTCATTCTGTCCACCACATCCGGTACTGCAATGTGGTCATCGATCCAGACATCCTAGGAGGAATATAAAATTTGACTTAATGGGATTGTCATAAGTTGCCCATGCCTTCTCCCAGTGGTCAACTCGAGCAACAGTGCCAGGCAAATCCTGATACACGCCAAACTGCATTGCAACCCGGTGAGGAAGATATTATTGTTCGATGGAATCGAGACCCGCCAGCTCGCAAGCTGCCAGGCATCGAGAGAAAGCCACCATTTCCTCATCTTCTGTTGAGCTGCCGTCAACCCACTCACCCACAACCTTGTAGAAAGAAGCTTGTGCCTTTTTGCCCAACCGATCGCATAGGGTCGCCTTTGGAACCCATCCCCTGAGCTCAATATCGACCAGATGAACGAAAAGTCCAGATTGTTGTTAGCCCAGGCGTGCCACCTTGCTGCCCTTGGCTTGCCGGCGCGGAGGGGGCGAGGACCGGCCTCGGGGAGTAGCGATACAAAGCGCTCCATAGCTGAGCAACTGGAAAGGGGCCAAGATGGCACCGTCGGAGGACTCCCCTTGTCCGCAAGAGTGATTCTTTAACTTGCTCAGGTCGTGGTAGAGCGTTAGGAGCACTGCCGGGGCAAGGGCTATCCTCTCGCCCCGCGCCAGGAAGATGGCGATTGGCGACGGGGAACACATGCCGCACCATGTAGTTGTTGTTCGGCCCAGGGAAGAATAGACTCCACAGCCAGAGCGACAGGAATGCGATGTGTCCCAACTCCTCCTGGTCGGGGGGGGCCCTTCTCCCCATCAGTGAAGTGGGTCAGCCTGCAGATGCTGTGGTGGGGATGCTCCAGGAAAGGTTCGCCGACTCGGTGATCCGTATCGGATCGATTCTTCCCTGATCCGGTATGATACAGTCGAGTCGCATATGACTCACATCCGACTCGCATCCGACTCGGCCCTCTCTCTCCCCCTCTCCCTCTCCTCTCTTTCTCTCTCACTATGACTCGGCCCGACTCGATCGATCCTGAGGGTGATCCTCAGTGTACCGGGCTTGCCCTGATACGGTACGATACGCCCGAGTCGGACCGAGTCGACAAACCATGGCTCCAGGCACCTGAGCTCCTTGACCACTAGACCTGTAAACGGTCGGATACGGAGCAGATAGTGTGATATCCGAATTCATATTCGATTAATAATTGAATTATCCGATTAATAATCAAATTATCCGTCGGATATTTTATTCGGATAACGATCGGATAAATACGAATTCGAATTCGATTCGAATTTTAAACGGATAATTACTAGTCCTACTTACGGGTGCGTTGTGTTAGCCGTGTGAGAGCATCATATATTATTTTCTTAAAAAAATAAAGAAAGAGTGAAAGTTTTTTTTATTTTGAGAGATACTATCAAAAAGATTAGACTTCATCTTAAAAAATAGGAGATAACTTACGAAGTGGGTGTAAGTGAATTTCTTATTTTTAAATTATATTTTGAAACCAAAAAAGATAAAAGAATAATCAAACAATATATTAAGATTTAAGTTCATTATATATAGAATATGTATATCATTAGATTTTTATCTAAGGGTTCATATTCGGTCGGATAATACCCGACACGGATATCTCAATATTTGAATTCGTATCCGATTAATAATCAGATATCCGATTAAATTATTCATAGGATATTTTATTCGAATAATTATCTGATTAAACGAATACGAATTCGATTCGAATTTATTACGATAATTGCCAGGCCTATTAACCACCCTCTTGTTCATCTCGGCCAGCTACACATCTATAGGCCCTAGAAGCTTTGCTGGCTCCCCAATAAGGGTAGGCCTCGCAACACAACAATATCCTCCAATGTCACGGTCGCCTCTCCTAGGGCTGTCAATGGGCCGGGCCGACCCGACAGGCCCGCGGGCCTAGCCCGATTTCGGGCCGGGTCGCAAGACCTTTTTCAACCTGCGGACTTTTAGTCGGGCCTAAAAGTCCGGTCCGACTAGACCCACGGGCCGGGCTTTGAATTCGGCCCGCAGGCCGGCCCGGCCCGGCCCGATCTCTTTTTTAATTCTCACTTCAAATTTTAAAAATTATTTAGTTAAGATTATGTTATTTTACTTAATTAAAAATTTTAAAACTCTCTTTTCACGTAAATTATGTAATTAATATCAAAAGTTTAATTAATTCAATAAGATTATAAATTTTATATTATTAAATATATTATTTTTTATTATTTTTATTTTTTATTTAAATTATCGAGTCGGGCCGGACTTTAGTCGAACTTTATATTTTTTAAATAATGTCAGACCCAGCCCGACCCGACCCGACAAAAGTCAGGCTCGGGCCTTATTCTTACTAAGTCGGGCCCGGACCGAGCCGACCTAAGCCCGGCCCAGGCCCGATCGATTGACAGTCCTGAACGTCTTCGTCACGGCGCACCATTAATGGTCCACCAACGCCCAGATCAATCTTGGCTGCCGCTTCACCTTCCAAATAGACATCTTTGTATCATCCCTGATGCCGATCCTCTCCCATTCTCGCCGTGTAGCACCTCCATCCACTCTCCCCACCCCTTGATCGGATAGCACCTACCCGGTGAGCTGCAACTCGAAGAAGAGCTGACACAACAAGCGGTGGCAGTATCTTGGCAGAAGCTTGGGATAGGCTCGAGGAAATCCCCCCGTCCTCCTCCTCCTAAATGATCGATCGTTCCTATCATTTTTTTAACAATATTCTTTTTACAAAAGTGACACCGGTGCCAGTCATTTGTAACACAAGGACGGCAGTCCATGACGCCGACTTTGGGAGAAGCGCACGTTTAACATGTAGTTGTTATTCAAAAAAAAATACTTCAAATATTATTAGAAATAGGAAAATAAAAAATGTTTTAAGAAAAAATATAACAGGAAGTTATAAAGCATGACCCAAACTTATTCATTTTCTCTTACATTCTATTTTAAGATTTTCACATGTATATTCTCGTAAACCTTAATTTTATCAAATATCTCTCTCATCTGAATATATTATCACGGATATCTTTCATTTGGATAAAAATATTACACTTATATCTCTTTAATTTACTGTAGTCGACAGAGAAAAATATTCCATAAAATATGTCCATCTCCGATCATTAGATTTAAGATATATTTGACAAAATCAAATTTTACAAAGATATATATACAAAAATCTCACTCTTTTAACTCACACTTAACTCGGGTTAAACACACGGGAGTTACGACAAAAGTATAATAACCGTGACATTATCTATATTTTAAAGATATTCATGATAATATGCTTCGATGAAAGATATATTTGATAAAATTAAATTTTACAGAGATATATATGCAAAAATCCCTTCTATTTTTTGGTGGTTTCTTTACAAGAAACTGGGGTTCGATGGGATAACTTGACCGTATTGAAGGTGAAGAAGCTTTACAGAGCAATCAACCCACCAAAATCCTGACAGAAAATGGCGGTACATCTTTCATCCAAACACACGTCTGAGAGCCAAAAAGAAAATATTTATTATAAATCCTTCGGTCACATCTGCCCGTGCAATGGAGACCACCAAACCTGAAGAAGCTTCTGCGGGTGATGATTTTTATTTAGGATTACCTCTTCTTTTTCTTCCTGCTCTTGCCACCCTTTCTGCTGCATTTTTTAGTAACGGGTTCGTTTGCCTTCCCCTTGTCACCTTGTTGAACCTGTCCGCAGGTCGCACGATCCGAAGTTTCTACATGGGATTCGGCAACCTTCTTGGTGATGTATGGATATAGAGATTCCATCAGCTTTGGCCGCCTCCTTTCACGCAGCCTTGCAGAGAGCTCCTCGATCAATGGCATCTTTGCCACAAGTTCTTCGTCGCTGGAGGAAAAACGAAATAAAGTTAAAAATGTTATTTGAATGTTCAGCCTCGCGCGTGTAGAATCTGAAGCTTCCAAACTTAGATCTCATTTTCTCTGTTTCTGATGTGGTTCCCTCGAGAGATATCACCGAGAGATAATATAATTGTCATGGACATCACAGAGGACTTGAAAAGTTAAAAATGAATGGAAAGGAAACCCAAACTACACGAGTGTGTTCATCATATGATCTATATAGAGAAGAAGCTACATTCACGGGGAGAACCAACATTCATAGTTTGCAATGAGAAGAGAATGGCAATGTTTCTTTGTAATTTATGTCCCAGAGTTTCCAGAGAAGGAAAAGAAAATCCACTTCAGTTGTGAGACAACCGACCTCAGTAACTCTGACATCTGTTTCAACTCATCAAGCATCGAATTAGCTTCCTCAAACAGTCCTTTATCATCTTTTTGGAGTTCATCTTGATTCAAGCAGTTAAATGAAGCCAAAAGCAGCCGAGTTGATTCCTTCAACTGTAAAAGAAAATTGTAGTTCAAGTAAATAAAAAAGATTTTCAAGGCATACACCACGAGAACACGGAAGGATCCGATCCGGATTAAAGTGATATGGGAGTTACCTTCTGAATTTGTGGGTTGTCAGAGGCAAAGGTCCCCGCATCTCTACACTCAAGGAATTCCTTTGATGTAAAAAGGTCCAGCACAGCCCAATAATTGCCATAAATCTCATATGAAATGCAGTCACCCTTCTCAAAAACCTTGCTTTCTTTCTCCTCGCCAGATGGTCCCTCGGAATGGAGCTTGCCACCATTTCCTTCAAGACTGCCACTTGAAGGGAGATCAGCATCATCACATGAATTCTTGGTTCTGTTATCAAGTGGCTCACTTCTACGACCACCATTTCCTTCAAGACTGCCACTTGAAGGGAGATCAGCATCATCACATGAATTCTTGGTTCTGTTATCAAGTGGCTCACTTCTACGACCACCATTTCTCCATGCCTGTGGCATAAGTACTTCAAAGATGTCTCCTCTGTTCTTTGCTTCACCCATATTTATAAAAATTGAATCCACAGGTGACGACTTCAGGCACTCACCTCTGAAGCTCACAATCACTAATGGGTCCTCAACAGCTTTTAGTGCCCTCGCAAGCATTTCAGAAAAATTACTTGCACTTGCTTGAACGAGGCATTCGTTGAATGCTCGAGGAAGTTTCGAAGCAATATCTGCCGACTTAAGTATCCCTCGAAGCAAGTTGAAATGAAGCCCACAATTTAGGTGCACAAGACCAACCACAATTACCAGTCTCAATAACATCAAGGGATAGTAGTTATTTGCATTGATTTTGGACCTTTTAATCCATTCAATTGTGTCTCGCTTATTAAAAAGTATACTTTCCACTATGGATGCCAAAAAATTATAGCAGTTTGTAAGATGCCTCTGGGAACAGGCATGCCTAACCAAAAAACCAGAAAAGTTTGTCTCACATTCTGGTGAGCTAGCAGCTTCCATAAGGGAGGATCTAGTGGTATAAAAGAAATGTTGGCAACCTGATGCCATATATAGGAGACGTTCAGCAAGGTATAAAAAGCAATGAGGTGAGATATAATCAACCTCGCCCTGCCATCTGACATGAAATGTAACATTCAATGCATCACAAAGTGCCGTGATCAATAAAACTTGTTGCTCTGGACCCTTGTTCTGTCCGAAATTCTCTAAAAATGTTCTCCATGGAGGACATGCCACATCAAAATGCTTGAAAATTGTGAGATACAATTGCTCAGATGGCATCCCAGAGGTTAAGAGTATCATTACTATTCTCCCAATCTGGCCAAATGTCATCTTACTGCCCACCTCGTTGATGTTCGAAGCTAAAATTTCTCTCAGCAACTTTACTGCAAGATCCTGTTGCCGCAACGAGAACATGTTCCATGTTGCAGCTTGCCTCCAATCAAGAGGAAACATGATCTCAAAAAAGCTTCCTTTTGATAATTCAAGAAAACTCTGCAGCGGCTTCACGTGTAATTTTGAGCTAAGCAATTCTGATTCCATAAGGAACTTTGAAACCTCATAAATGTGTAGAAGAATAGTACCCTGGCAAAACGGAAAATGACTATTCCTTAGACAAAAATTCCTGAGTGCCCCAAGCATCTTCAATACCTTCATACCCACTTCAACTAACTCCAGAGACCAATAGTGTTTTGCAACGGACAAGAACTGGGGAGCTTGAATATAGGTGCATCCACTGGTCCTAGGAAGAGGCCTGACATTGAACTCTTTTGTCCAAGACGCATCAGAAATAATCACAAGATACTTTTCACCTGTCACTTTCCTCACACCCAAGTACTCCAAGCAGAAATCTATGTAGGATGAGTAACCGTTCTCCTGATTATTGTCCAAATGAAGGCATCTCAACACATTCAAAATTTTTTCTTTCCAGGAATTCCAGAGATACACCAACGTCTCAGAAGATATTTCATTCCTCAGCAACATGGTCTTTGCATGTTCCTCAGGAGTTGGATTAATTTCTGTTTCCCAACAAAATTTAGACGGATCCAAATGAAGATGAAAGTCAAGCAGCTTACGAGCAGAGAAAATCTCTGCTCTAACATTTCTATTCCCTGAACTGAAGTTCATACCCTTTACCAGATGAAACAAAATGTCATTGTTGTCAGATAATATTCTAGATTCAACACAAACAGACTCATAAAAGTAGCTTGAACCTTTTTGGGACAGTATTTCAGCTCTTCTCAATAATTCATCCATCTCCTTAAATTGCTTCAGAGGCCATCCTTTGCTTCCAGATGACCACAGGGAATTTGCAACAACATAAAAATGTATAAGTCTAGTGGCTTCCTCATAGTTTCCAGCCTTGGCAAGCATCCCTGACTCAAGAACT
Organism: Amorphophallus konjac; assembly: GCA_022559845.1. Taxonomy (NCBI): domain Eukaryota; kingdom Viridiplantae; phylum Streptophyta; class Magnoliopsida; order Alismatales; family Araceae; genus Amorphophallus; species Amorphophallus konjac. The sequence goes on along the minus strand of CM040122.1, from coordinate 409,665,360 downwards.
AAATCACCTTTAAGCTTTGCAATGTTCGCAGCTTCAAGGAAGTTACCCAGTTCTTCCTCCATCATTAACAGTTCATCCATATAATTTTGAGATTTCAAGAAGTTCCTTACATACTCCACAGAGGTGAAAGCTCTGATAATCTTCAACATATTACTTTTGTTTTTGATCCCATGATAGTGAATAATACATCTTTCCAAAAATGGATCAGTAATTTCATGAAGGTTTTGATCCTTTGCAGCCAGATCGTCAGCAGTTGCATTCCAATGCTGAATGAAATTCAGTCCCATTTCAAATAGATTACCTTTTGAGCAAGCAGAAATGCACTTGGAAAACTTGTTTCCTTTGGCATATGCTTCAGCCGCAAGAGGCCAGCATTCAGCCTGAGAAAAGCAGTCACCACCACTCTCAAGCCATGCATCACTACATTTCTCCAAATAAATAGCACCTGAGGTCATTAAATGAAACAAAATGCATAAACACCTTTAACAACTAAAGGAATAAAACTACACAGATTTGAAAGTGACAATAAATGAACCAACTAGTGTGTTGCAATATAACTAAAAGCTTAGCTAAAAAGCAAAAAAACAGGCTTCCCAACTATTTAATTGTTTGTTTATGTTCCATTAGGATTGTTTGAACTCTTTCTAACATCCACAGGTCTCCCAAACCGGTATTCTTTACCATAGCGATGGTGCACAACCAAAGCCGGAATCAGATGTTGACACAGTCAATTATTGAAATGAGAATATCGGATTGAATCAATTGATCAGACAAGAAGAAAGTATCTAACGTTCAGAAAAATAGAATTAGTATTTAAGAATTCAATAAAAGAAACTAAAACCATTGAAAACTAGGAATGTGTTTTCCCGCCAACAAGTTGCTAGAATTACAGATGATTTTATGGATCAATCAAACCTGATTTGAAATATGGTTAAGAGCTTAAAGAGGTTTCACAAAAGTAAGATATGCTTGCCTGCTTTTTTGAACTCTCTCAAATCGATGTAACATGTTGCTGCCTGTTCTGGTTTCCCAATGGTTTCATACATCTCAGCTGCTTCAGTCAGAGCACTACGAGCCCTGTCAAAATTCAAGTGAAGCATGCGGTTAGCTGAAGCTCGAAGACCAGCAGCCCTTGCCCATTTTTCTCTGTATTTATCTTCAGCCCGTTCAAAGCACATGGTTGCCATTTCAAAGTTTCCTTCCTTGTATAGCTACAAGAATCAGAATGCCCAACATAAGTAACGGAGTTCACATATCAACATGAAGAGAAAAAACTGTATGACTGAAATTCAAAAGAAACAGAGGAAAAGAAAGAACAAGCAGAAATAAAGAAGCAGTTAATATACAACAGATACTAAAAGCAACCTTGATACCCCGTGCCCTCCACTCATCTTTGCTACTGGCAACTCGCATCGCCTGTGCAAGTGAACCATCTAGTTTTCTGGTTTGTACTAGGCATAACCTTTTCCAATACTCAAACATCGGCTTCGAGTATTCTGTGTTACTTTCGCATATCCACAATCTCTGCCTTGTACGGGTTATCGCAACATATAACTGTTTGAGCTCAGAGCAGAGCACATTGTGCTTCGTCATCTCAAAGCATGGAAAACTTCTTTTAAGACTGGGATCTAGCAATTTCTGTGACTGCATATAACCATATATGACTCTCCATTGATTCTTCACAGGGGAAGCTCCAAAGAAGTTATACAACAGGACATCCTGGAAAGGAAAAGTGGACCATCTCTCATAAGCATCCAGCATTAGCATGCATATCCCATAAAATGCATAGTTATAAAATCACCTGAAACTCAAGTCCTTTGCACTCGATTATCGTCAAAACAAGTGCTTGCTTGCCCACATGAAAAGAAATTTCCCTCTTAGAGGCATCATCACGTACTAGGATAACTTGTTCAGCTCCAAAGCCACTGGAAATATTACAACTTCCATTACCTTCACATCTTCCAAAAATAGTAGAAAGCACATGTTCATCGCTGTCAGATTCAAGTAAAACTGGGGCTTCTCCATAGATTAGACTGGTCTCTCGAAATAATCGATCAACTAACTGTGGGAAAAAGCAGTACAAAAGCTCTACAACACTTTGTGCCAAGTTCAGAACACCGACATGTGTGCGGAAGTTTTGAGTAAGATGAAAGAGATCAGATATGTGTTTATCCTTGCCCTTCAGCTTACCTATATCAAGAACCCTTGAATCGGAAAGAAATTCCGTGTAATACAATGACCTTATGTCTTGAAATCTGAAATCGATTCCCCTCGCAATAGTTTGAGCAGTGTCACCAGCAAAGACAAAACCATCATCAAAATTGTTGCACACATACTTGAACAGAGCAACTTGTTGCATGGTAAGATCCTGGACTTCATCAATGTAAACAAAATCCATTTTATCACCAAGATACCCATCAGTTGCTCTCAATCGCCGATGGAGGTCGATGACAAAGTCTGAAAAATCAAAGTCCTCATTGCTTAGCTTCATCTTCTCGTAAGCAAGAAAAAAGTCAAAGATAAGCTCTCGCATCTCACTGTTTATAGTAGATGCTCGTCCCTCTGAAAGCATAATGTAATCATCCCGGTGAAGTACACCATCATGAAACTCACTCACTGTCCATCCACCTTTTATATGAGATATTATCTCTTTAAACACCACTGAAGAATCAAGCTTCCTGGTTAACTGATTGTTAAAATGTGGCCAGTAATCTGAGATGAAACGATCATAATTGACCTCTTTCTGCCTGATAAAGGAACAGAAGGAAGGAGAACAAGAATAACCTTTCTCATTCAGTGGAAGTTTGTCCAAGTCACGAAACCTTGTGAAGAAAGAGATTGGCAAACTACCATCGAGCATCATGAGAAACTTGTGAAATGTGATGATAAGGGGATACTTCTCAGATGGAATATCAGCAAAGCTGTCAGGAATATCAGCAAATTCCATAATGCTATCACTCATGTCATACACATCATCAGAATTATTTTCAGCAAAGAAATCACCCCCAGAGGTAAACCTGGACAGTAAACAAATTCATTAGAAAAAAAATACCATGAATAAGCTTTTCGAACAACAAGTGAACTAAATAGTACATATCAAACTTCCTTTGTATTAAAAAAAAATCTCCTGAATCACTGACATGATTCGGAATATCATTTGAAAATCAAAACCCCAATGGTAGCATTGTATAAGGTCAGGTAAGGAGATGAAGATTGTATCTTCTGAAAATGGTCTCTATGGTTTCATTCAGGACATCCATTTGTTCTTGGAATAGTACCAAAGGCACCCCTTCTTTCAGAATAATAGATAGAAAATTGGCTACAGAGATTCCACTCGAGGGCATGGCATGTCTAATGTTTTGATCAGAATAACATATATAGAACTCGAGATGGAATCATTTAGGGGTTTAATTGTTGATGGGTCGACAGGTCAGGAAGGGCATCTCACCTCCTGAGGAGAAAGAGAGCAAGGATTACAATTCAAGTGATGGAAGTTTTTAGTCTATTTTCCTATATTTCTACCCCAACAGCCAAATTTGCTGTAAAAGACGTTCACATCTACACATAGGTTAGGGTGGAAAAAAGGGGAGAATAGAGAGTGCACTAAAAAAGTAGAATCAATTCATATATGTGGAGCAATGCTACCGGAACTGTCATCTTGGGTTCAGTGGGCAGTAGTCAAAATAGGCTAGTGAAAAATAAGTCCTTGGTACCCATGAGAAAGACTTACAGGTGGATGTTATGAGTGGGAAATTAGGTCTTTCACCAGACAGTTTGTGCGAGGCAGCCTGCAAAATGATGGATTCATAGGTTGTGGATGGTGTGGCAAAAAGTGCAGCATCATAGCATTGCTCTTGAAGAATTTAACACATCCTCTCTTAATGGATTCCAACAGAAAAAATATAGATATAAATGTTCTTGAATGCAAATGAACTGTTTTATGTTTAACTAACCTGTTCAAGCGACGAATGTGATTCTTTATTGCAGCACACAGCTTTGAGCTGACAGTTACAAACATTTGGCGCAGCACATTCTCATTCAAGCAAGCAGAATTATCCTTGAATCTGTTTTTTCTATGTACAACATGAGATGAATGAGTTTCAAGGTTATACAGCCCTGCTAAAGAAAGAGAATGTTGCTGCTGCTTTTGAATCAACTTCATGGTTAAAACAGTAGTTTTTCCTGTCCCGGACCTTCCAAGAATAAAAGTGCTCTTAGGAAAAAGTACTATTTGTCGTTCTTGATCAGTTACTTCAAATGGAAGGTCAAGTTCTTTCCCATCAGAGCCAGAAATCATGTGATTGACCACCCCAGATGACAAAGAATAAAATTTCATCAATAACAAACTCTCAGAAACCTTTGAATTTTCAGCATAACTCCTACCATCTAACTGCCCACATTCTGGTTCCTTGGTAAGCATGTCACTGTCACTATGGACACTTCTATACCGCACAATGTCAACATCGGTTTTCCAACTCATTGGAATCTCCAAGTTCCTGACCAAAAAATAATTTAACGGAATAACAAAGTTAGCCGAATTCACCTCTTGGCACACACAACATAATATGTATAAAAAAGACAATAGACTAACAAGTGGGAAAACATACAGATCCCCCACCATTAAATTTGTCACAATGGCAAACTAACATAAATTTGCATTCTAGATGTCAAAACAAAAAAATATAGGAAATGTCCCACAAAATTCCCTTTAAAACAAGGACAGAAACCGTACCCCTCAAGCTGTCTGCTTTTGCAGCGGTTGATATAATCATCAGTATACATCACAAAAATAGCAAGAAGGCGCTTAACCAAAATTGGGACATCAGCTAATGGCAGGATATCCCAGATCTTCAATACTTGCATATACTCTGAAAACTTCATGATATCAATGGTGCAAACAACATGTAGTCCTTCTACTTTATACTGCTTCACAAGATGCAGAGAATCTTCAGCAACATTATCAATGTATTTCTTTGGGCGCCATCCACTAGCAAGATTCAACAGGAAAGTAATCACCACTTTTTTTATCTGAGATGATCGTATCTTTGCAAATGACTTCTTGAAAGCATCACTAAATAGAACCTATAGAAAAGATGAAACGATAACGTTAAGGTATTGAATTCATCAATATAATAAAATAGTAAGAATTATTAATCAATAGAAATTTCATAGTACAAATGAAATCCAAGATAAAAAAAAATTGAATAGAGGCTTCGAAGGCTGATTAGATTGACAGAATCAAGCCTAAACAGGATACCTAAACAGCACCTCTAAAAAATGATACCTACACAACTACCAAGGTAACTGGCAGCCTGGTTTATCTTGGCTCCCGAGTCCCAAGGTATTCTTACAAGAAATTGAAGATTTTTTCATATATAAAAAACATTTCAACCTTTGAAGAGATATTTGTGCATTATGCATCCTTTGAAAGGATATTCTTACAAGAAATTAAAGATATTTTCATATACAAAAAAAAATTCAACCTTTGAAGGGATATTTTGTGCATTATACATTCTTTATATCGATGGTACTTTAATGAGGGCCAAAACTCCCTTTGAATCACAATGAGACACACAAGCTACACCTTCTTGGGGGAGGAGCAGCAACAGGACTCAGCATTGTGATGCAACTTCTAGGACCATCACATTGACTCACCTATGCGACACAAACATGCAAGACAGAAACTCAGCCCACTATTTACACATTCCAATGAACAATCATAATCATGTAGAAAGGAAGATGGCACGTCATGGAAACCAAGGATTCAGTTAAATTAGGTTACGATGGGTTTCAACTAGATGACCACCTCCTTATAAACCAATACCTTTAAGAACAAGTGAATGCAAATGAATCCCTCTTACTGTATCCCAGGTATTTAGATAGAAGTTCGTGAAGAGCTACACACATTTTGGAAATTTACCACAGTTTCAGAAATTTTAGAACATTAAAAAGATGTATACTGCATACTGCACTGGCAGGGACCGGGCAGTGCGATAATGTTTTTTCTTTTTCACAAAAAAAGAATGCCGCCATTGGGATATGGTCCAACCAACGATCAGATGGCTCAAAATAATCCCGAAAAAGGATTGTGCACCTAGATAATGGGCCGACCACTTTTAACCCATTTAGGGGATACTATCTTCATATTTTAGCCATCCAATGATCAGTCAGACTATATGGACATGTACCTCATATTGGAACCGACGTGACATAATTTTAAAAAATGGCTGCAATGCCAGCCAGTGCAGGATGACATAATTAAAAAAAGGCTACAACACTCGCTGTTGCAGCACGCTGCTGCACTGGGGGCTGTGCAGTATGTATTACTCCTTGTAATTTCCCAAGAATTCACCTCGATAGACTCACGTCTGGCCTCTTATTGGGCCTTAAATGGATCTTTAATGAGTTCCAAAATACATCTCTATAGATTTTCATTGGAAATAGTAATTAGATCACTATTGGATTTTATTTGGCCTCTTCCTGGACTGTGACTATTGAGCTTTGAATGAACCCTTATTGAGCTGTTTTTTTTGGTATTAAGTGAATTTAGGACCAAAAATTGCGTAACTAACAGGCCATCCACATTGGGTCTCTGTTGCACCCCTAGCTATTGGTCAGGGTGGCAGGCCCATTAGGGGACCTTGATGGCCCTACTCAGCCCCACACCATCTGTACTCCTCTATATAAGAGCGAGATACGGCATCCATTACCCATTCTCATCCACTTTACCTTGGAGATGGTAGGCTTTCTCAAGAAGCTCATCATCACTCCAGTTGGATACTAATTGTCTACTTAGGGTCACAGCCTTCCTGTAAAGATCTTCTATCAAGTCTGAGGAACATTTCATATTTGATAATGAATGAGAAACCAGACACCTCTCACCTGAGATTGCCATCGTGGACACAACAGGCAGACGAAAATGGAGAGAGAGAAAGAGAGAGGAGGGGCATTTATGCTTCAGGCAATATGTATATGAGCTATTCGAGGATGCATTCGCGCATGAAAAGCCTATGCCTAATGAGATCTTAGACTTTCCTAAAGAATACAGTAGTTATCCGATCCCTGTTGGGTCTTATTTGGCCATCATTCTATTTTCCCTTAGGGACTCAAAACTGTTAATGGGCTTTAAATGAACCATTATTTGGCTACTTTTATATGCTTTAAGTGGATGTTTGATGGGCTGAACTTGAATTTTTAATGGGACAAAAGTGCCTAATATGTCTATGTTATCAAAGGTGCCTGAGGTGCTCACCTAAGCGATGAGGCAAGGTAAGGCACCCATAAATCACCTGTATTCAGCCAGCTCACCTGCACGAGCTTGCTGTGGCACAGACGCCTTTAGGCACTTACCTTTTGTAATGACCAGTACTCTTCTTAGTGCAGACAGGTGGAGGCCAGATCTTCTTGGGTACTTAACCAACCTATGACTCAGGCCATATGACAGTTGCTAGTGTGGTTAGTGGCCCTGTCACTTGCATAGTTTTATTTACATTTCTCTTACTTGTTCACCCAATAGGGATGGGTGACACTATGGGACTGTCATTTGGGAAAAACAACCAAGTAACCATGCAATAAAATGTGCAATAGTATAATTGGAAAATGGTTCAAGAATGAAAGACCACTAGGTACCAATTCAATGACAATCTGAAGTAAATGGTTAACATTGAAAAATAGTCACGTTAAGTATTTGATTAGTGTCAAAGATGCAAGTCCATAGTTTTAAATGTTCCTGATTGGCGTCAAAGCTGCAAGTCCATAGTTTTAAATTGTTGTCATTTTAAGCAGCTAGGTTGTTGCTTGACTAGAACCTCACTTTGCTATTCTCTACCATTACTTCTTTATTTTATTGTACCAGCTTACCTATTTGCTAATTTCACTAACTTTTGTCTGACCTGGAGTGAAGTGGAGGTGGGCAATGGTGAGATAGACACCCATATATGGGTAGGAATGAGCTTGCTACCACTCATCTATGGTTGAGTGGAAGTTTTCGGCATCGTGATTAAAGAAGTCTAGATTTACTATTGATTACAAGCTTCATGAACAATTATAAACCTTAGTCAATCATAGAGAATTTTTGAACAGAAAATAAGATTATAATATGCAGATGCAATTCAATTACCTTCCATCTTGCATTTCTGAAACATAGTGAATCTGGATTAAGTAAATCACCAATCTGATCTAATTTCTTTTTGACTTCTAGCATTGCTTTCGCCAGGAGTTTATCTTCATCAGCATTGAAGAAACAACCACGCTTTTCAGCATCTTGAATTAATGCTCCCCAGATGGAGCAACTTCTGATTAAAGTTGCTGCATTACCAACTATCCAAAGAGAATGCCTGTGCGGACAGCAAATGACAAATCCAAATCATGTCTTTCAGAGAATGATGACAGCTTCCATTCAAATAACAGCTGTGGCAACAACAAACAGAAAAGTTAATTTAGGTTGTGGACATCATTAGCAAACCTTGCTCGTGTCAAAGCCACATTTGCTCTCTGGGGACTGGAGAGAAATCCAATTGATCCATTAGCATTGGATCTAACTGTTGAAATTATGATTACATCCTCTTCCCCACCTTGAAACCCATCAACTGACCTCACCTTCACAGCATTGCGACTGTAGATATTACAATATCTTTTAAGTTTCTCTTGGATTGAAACCACTTGAGCCGCATAAGGAGATACTATGCCAATGCTTGGCTTCTCTTTTACTGTACTTGTAGCTTTTTCCATCAAATAGAATTGCAGATGAAAAGTAGAAGGATGACATCATTATAACAAATAAAGAAACTCTAAAAAAAATTGCTCATATTTCATAAGGCTGTTACTACATGGTACAGATAACAACAAAACAACAGTGATCATATACTGACCAACAACACAGTAAAGCATATAACTTGATTGGAATACAAACTAATAACACTAGAGTTCATATGAAAAAAATCAGAGTTTGGAGAAAAACAAGATACACTAAGAAGCAGCATGCATGCTCACAGACCGACAGATTTATTCTAGCAGAATAGATCTGTGTATAGATAATAATAGGTATTAAAAAAATGGCTGCCCTGACGTTAATGCCCTTTCTCAACACCCTTACGAAGACAAGTCTGATCCTTTTGTATGTCCACACCAGAAGCTCTGATTATGTTGATCAAGAGTTATAAAATATTAATACCCCCAGCTTTCAGATATTTTTATTTTTTGAGTTTCACTTAATTTTCACAATTAGCCACTCATAAAATAGCTTCTACTTCAATAAATCAACGGAAAAATTACTCAAAAGGGCAGTTATTTCTAAAATTTCTTTATGAGACATCAAACACTCAAAATATCAACAAGGGTAGTATCACAAAACTCATAATAAACAAGGACACTAATTACCTATTTCTTTTTTCAAAAGCGTCTTTGTAAAAATTGAAAAGAGACAATGTTTAAAAGCTTTCTTTTGAAAGTAACAACTCTCCAATGCACTCATCCCCCCCTAGTGATCAGCATGTTTTTATTGTTAAGCATTCAACAAATTGATTGTTTGTGAAGTCATCTTCCAGATTGGGACTTGAAACTGTCTTCTTTTGAGTTTCAGATGTACGTTTTCAGAAGATAGTGAATAAATGAGAATGCTTGACAACCCACATAGACATTTACAAGTTTAAGTGCCCTTGTCAGTAACTTTTCCAAGATTAGTAACTGCCATGAACATTTTCAAAGTTGGAAATGCAGTTTCTGCAAAAGCAGTCTTTACCCTATTCTTTGATAACGAGAAGCATTCCTCAGCAAAGGTTACACTTTCTTCTGATGTGCAGGCATAGTGTTCACTACAAAATCTCAATTCAAATTAATCAGGCTATACGGGAACACGACGACTCGGAATAGAAGGCCATCTAGAGAGTGCGTTACAACTCCCAGGATATCTGACCCTACAATGAGATCCAAATGTATAAGGTATTTGTAAGACAGATTCACAACTTTGACAGTTTTTGGTGCAGATAGTAAATGTGAAACCAAAAAGAGAAACAGCAATTGAAAAGACACTAAAATAGTCAAATTCCTACAGTTTTTCTTATTAATGTTATACGTGTACAACGTTATTTGGTGGCATCCTCCATGCCACTCTCGGGGCCCTGTGGAGCCAAAAGAAAAATAGAATCTTCAAAAGGGAAATGAGACCGGAGGATAGGCTATTTTCTTTTGTTTGTGAGAATGGCTTTTTGGGCAAAACACTTAAGTAAAGCAGAGGCACATAACTCCTCACTTTCTTTGTTGTTGGGAGGTTAGTTGGGGTACACCTTCTGGGTGTGCTGGTTTTTGTATAGGGGTTTTTTCAGAGCTGAGAGCTTATACCTGCACATACCTTTGTGATACCATCCACTTTTCAAAAGAAACATTCATAAAGAAGTCATATTATACATCTTAAAAGCAATCTTGGAAGATGCATCATTAATACTACGCAGTCACATTGTAGCGAATTTTGTTTCCAATTGGCCCTATATTTTCTATGGGTGGCACAAAAATGGATATTGCATAAAATGGGCCTGATCAATTTCAAAGAGGATGATGAATGTGTTTTTGTCCTCAAAACAGCAATCTTATAGTACCCACTTTCAAAAAAAAAAGAGCAATTTTATAGCAATTCATCATTCAGTAATCAGATAACAGGTACAAACCCACTAACACATCCAATATTCAGCAAGGTTCCAAAAATGCACCTTGGACAGATGCCGGCAATTGACATCCAATCAAATTTCTTTAAAGACTGAAATCAGTTTATTCAACGTTAACCCTCAAACAAGCGTGGGAATCATGCAATTCTTGGATTAATATTACTACATAGCCACCCAGGCAAATGCAATCTTCATTATCCTATATTTTGACTTAAACATGCTGTGGAATGTTCATGTTAAGTGATTGAGACTAACGAAATAGCGAAGATATCCAATGCCAATTTATGTAATCAAGAATGAAAGTGCGAGAAAATAAACACCTAAAAATGCTAAATCACAAAAAAATTTAGATGGCACACCTTTGAAAATTCTCTCCACAATTTGCAAGACAACAGCAACTTCTACCATGTTTTTCCAACTATGCCCAAAATCATCAAATTCTTCCCTTCCATCAGCAACATTTATAAAGGAATAAGACCCAAACATTTTTCCTGGAACAAAATGCTTTTCGTATGAAATGCATGATACGTTCGGAGCATCCAGAATTTGACCAGAATAAAACTTCTTGTTTGGAAATAAGCTAATACAAGGATGCATTCTATACTGAATCCTCAGGAGATGCTTCGGATGCCCTACTGTACTAAGCCGTTCAAATAGGCTTCTCCCAAATCCAGCTTCTATAGAAACCTAGAACAAGAAATAACCATTTTCATAAACATTATGCAGTTTTTTCATATTTTAAACTTTAATCCAAGCAAGGACAGTCTTTACCTTGCTTCTCACAGTTGCTGGTAATTGACATTCATCACCAAGTAGAATTGCATGCCTAATGCCAGGAAGTTGCAAGGGAATAACTGATTCACATTCTCTTAGCTGAGATGCTTCATCGATAATCAGCAAATTAAATGATTTTTTTCCCAGGAGCTTGAAAGAAGAAGAAGAAGTGCAAACAATGATGGAAGCTGACTGCAAGCAGAGATCTCTGATCCTTGTTTCGTCAAAAAATTGGGGAAGACTAAGGGAATCCTGAAGTAATTTTAGTATATGAAGACAATTACATCTGGCTCTAGAAAGTAATGTTGGCAAAGGAGGCTTGCTTCCCCCTTCTTCAGTCATGTCCACAAAGGTGAAGTCACCAACATCCCCAGAGATCCTAAATATGTCCTCCAATTTAATGTTACCCACATCATGCTGGGATAATAGATTTCCAAAGTATTCAAGTGAATTTAATAGGAAAATCATATTATCATAGTTTTGCCTTGACACAAATGCAGATGGCAGGTGGGTGTATAGATCCAGAGTAAATCTTCCAAGTGATCCTGCAATGGCAAGAAATCTCTTCTTAAAGAACTGTAGAAATGTTGTCGCATTGTGTTTTTCATTATCTGTTGCTTCTCCACCTTTGTTTTCTGCATTCGGTTTATGTTTGTCATTTTCTGTATGTAGCTCATATTGAGATACACCTTCATCTAAAAATTCTATCATGGATTTTATGCAGTGTTGCCATCCAGATAACGGAGCAAGGCATGCCACAATCCTATTTACACGATTGTCCAGAAATATATCATAAAGATCACTGTCCTCATCAATTTTCAAGCGTCCCTTGTTTCCAAATAGTACAATATCTCCCAGGGGATAACATGAGTGCTCATCCCCTGTTTCTTGTTGATTGTTCCTTTTTACCAACTTTAAAAGCCTCGAGGCCACCTCTAAAACTGCAGTGTTTGTGGGCGCAGACGAAAGAACACTACACTTCATCAATAACAGAAGATGGAGCAATTCAGAGAGTGTTTTCGTTTTTCCAGTTCCTGGAGGACCCCAGATAAGTTTAACAGAACACCTATGTTCACAATGCATCTCTCTTATAGATCCTAACACTGCTTCTATTTGTGACTCATTCAACTCGGAAAGCCTTCTTGCCCAGTCACTATTCATGTCCTCATGACTACAGAGGTCACAGACTCCCCAAACCTGCAACATCGTAAAAGAATCAAGGAAGCCGCATATAGTTGCATAACCTTCCACTCCAATGATATTGTAGGGGAAAACGTTCACCTAACAGTTAGTAAACAAAATACTTCTTAACATAAAAGGGAAAAAAAACCTAATAGAAAGAATGGACAAAAATTGGAACCATATTTCTGCCCTTCTGTATATGGATAACGAATGATTCTCAAAGTGCTTGGTTAGAAGGTAGGGAAATCCAACAAAATTTTGGGTCCAAAAATTCCTCATTTGGAGAAAGAAACTCATGATACATACCGAGGCATTAGCACACAGAACTTCCCGGATGATGTCCAAATTGCCTGACTTACAGCTGCCTATGCCAAGTGCTTTCCATATACGACTTGTTGTTGTCATGTTTAGTAATAAAATTGCAACAAGCGACATGTCCATTCCATCATCCATGTCAATTGTCTTAGACACTCTAACTCTGAAATCTGTCTGGGATTCACCATTTTCCTCTACTCTAGTAATCGAAGCCAACATATAGGTCCTTCCGTACCGGCCTAAATCTGATGGTGTCTCAGGTCTGATGTCTGTTAAGAGGAAAACATCCCCTGGAGTTGGTTTATAGGTCTCCTTGAAACCAGCAATAGATTCACTCATCCATGGTCGAACTTTAAGATCATACAAGTTTCTACCAAATGGCTTTGCTTCTTCAATAGCTACTATCTCAGAAAAAGGCGCATCAGCAATCGCCTCCATGCCTGAACAAAAATCTTGACGAGTCTCTTCAATCAAAGGATATACAAAACACGACATATAATGGTCAACTGAGTGAAAAGTCTGTGGAATCTCTCCCACCTGCATGCAAAACAGATCCATATCATTTTTATCACCGTATAGAAGCCAATTGCAGAAGAAACTTTTGGAATGACAATTAAAACAGCCTAGGTTGTAAAGGAGTTGAACCCACAAAATAAAGAATTCTAAACTGGCAGGAACTTTGAGATGTTATTGGATTTGGGTCATCCAACTCAATCTGATAAATCGAAAAAAGTAGCCATGCCTTTTTTGCTTCAAGAGGTCGATCATTATGAACAAAGATAGATGTCCAAATACCCTTGGCGATGTCTATGTAATGTTCCTACTAAATCTCATTGGTTTCTAACTATTACACTTGATACCTTCCCCATCTGACACTATGCTGGTGCGACCACTATACTTGCTTCCAGCTCTCAACATGCACTATGTATATGTTTTTCATTTCAGTATGGTCGATATTTAAGTATAGCGAGTCCACCACAAGCAGTCAACGCACCCAAACATCAATAAATCAGCACTTTCACCTTTGTAAAGCTATATCGGTCTTTTGCAGCTTTCTCAAAGCATACACGTAAATTTCAAACGTTAATGTCTTACAATTAGTTCTTCGTGCAGACATGTCAAGTCAGACAGCCCACTCCTCCACCCAGTTCACGCAGACACAGGCGCAGAAGCAGGTACGAACGGCGGCACAACCATGCCAGAAACAAATGAATGAACAAACAAAAAGCACTATAGAGAAACACAAAAGGGAGAGACAAATTAATGCCAAGCATCCTCAACAGTGGGATATGACGGGAGGTATGTTTCGAAGGTAGTAAAAACACGTTACGAGGGACAGGGTTTTGGTTTGGGAGGGGGGGTCGGGAGGAAGCATCTTTGTTCCTCTATAATAACTCGATCGGACATGAAACGAAGAGGTGGGATGCCATCGACCCACTGGTCGAAGAGACAACTAGTGAAGCGCGTCGCGTGGAGACAGACGGTTCCTCACCTTGTCCGCATAGAGCTCTTCGTTAAATATGTCATCCAGCGACCAAGACAGCACGAGATCCAGTATGTCCGCCGGGAGCCGGGGTTTCTTCCCTTCCATACCGTCCAGCTGCTCTGCTTCGAGGGTCTCGCGTACTCGGTGCATTCGCTCCCGTGGGCTCTTCGGGGGGTGAGAATCCGAGCTTTGGGGCTGCGTAGTAAACACTAGTGAGGAACAGCGCTAGGCATGGATAGGAGGGAGAACAAGGCCGGTGTTGGAAAGATTCTTCCTTTCTTCTCCGTCAATGTGAGAACAGAGCTGGGAGAGGAGGCACGTAACGGAGGACACAAATGATGCAGCGACAGCAGCTGCAGCAGAATATTAATTCGGAGGAGCAAGGTGAAAAGACGCTCTCTTTTCGATGACACCCAGGTGAGGGTGCAAAAAGGGCGGAGGAGAAAGAAGAGCAACCGACGTGGGGATCTTCGCGGCGAAGGAAAGAACAGGAAGAGAGGGAGGCGGTGTGCGGGGATCCTGGTTCGGACCCTGTCTCTCATGGCAGAATCTTTTGAGCAGCCACTCAGAAAAGGAGCAAACGTGGGGAAGCTAACACTGTTGTAGTAGAGCTTGTGGCTTTCCAGTTTCCACACGCAACGCTTTAGAGGGAGAGAGACGTCCATCTGGACATGCAGAGGTACTACGAGCGTAGAGAGAGGGAGAGATGCACGTCGTGGGCACGAGTGCCGAAGATGGGCGGTTGGGCTCCTTCAAGACTTCGGTCTACCACGTTAATAATAATAAGTCGGTTTCCCCCCATCGTCGGACCGCAAATGACCGATGTATATACATGTTTTTCAACTTTAGGAAGACATATGTGCGGCATATTGCAATAATAATAAATAAATATTTTTAATTATTGTTATATAATTAATTAAATCATACCTTCGTTAGACCGCTGTCTGCCTGTGAGTTTCCGTGTACACCCAAATATATATAATTGTGTGATTTGAATTAATATAACCATGAAATTTAATACCATAATTAAAAAAACAAAAGGTAGTCTTAGTTTGTGTGGATATCAATCAAAATAAACTAATAAGTCATACTCTCACATAACGTGCAGACTAAAATAAAATCAAATATGTATTTATATACTTAATTTTATTTTGATCTCTACACGATGTGATGTGAGGACTTACATTTCACGTTAAAGGATTTGATACACTTGCATTAATTTCTCGCTGTCACGTCAAGGACTACACGATGTGATGTGATGTGATGAGCAATTCGGTGCCATACTGCCTGCTGCCAGTAGATGAATATAGTTTATATTTATATCACACATGACATATAGTTGTCCCTTTCAAAGTTTGCACTCTGTTATTTGAGTCACTTTTTTGATAAGAAGTCGGGATACGGTTACTCGGGTGAAAGTGAAACTAGTGTGAGTTATTCTTAAATTTTTATATTTTTAATTTTATATTTATCTTAAGTGGAGTCAATTAGGATATTTAATGTGAGAGATTGGAACGAGTTAATCTGAGAATAAAATTCTTAACTCTAATCGATCTCAGGTATGAAACTCTGCTGCTAAACTAGAATAAAAATAGATAGACATAATAGCTCGTCCTAATCGGTCTTTATTAAGCTTCAGATTTGTATTAGGGATATAATCTTAATATTCTCCTATCTATATATATATATATATATATATATGATTGCTAACCTGGAGCAATAAAATAGATAAATTTCTGATTTCTGGGCTAATTCGTCAAAAGAAAAAAATTGGAGGTAGATAAGAGACGCGTCCGTCTCGGTCACGATCTGGGTCGGGTCGGTCCCGTCTCGCTCCGTCTCGGTCTATCTAGTTCCGTGTTAAAATAAAAAAAATTATATATATATATATAATAATAGAAAAAATAGAAAAAATATTATATATTATAATATAATATAATATTAAAATAATGAAACGTCCCGGTCACGACTCACGACTAGGACGTCCCGCCGCTCGCCTGGGTCAAATCGGATCGTGCGAGTCGGGGTGAGTCGCACCGGGATGACAAACCATGATCGCTGGAATCATGGACATCAAAATATTCACAAAGTACAATTAAACGAATGCTTCCATATAAGGATACTAATAACGTATAGCATAGCGAGTGTATAAAAAGTTTAAACTTGTTATACATGAGCTGAAGAAGTATATATATTATACATGAGCTGAAAACGTATAAACTTAACATTTCTTCTCAGGGATTTTACAGGGTGTTTGATTACCGTTTTTTTCTTTTTTTTTCTAAAAATACAAATTATGAATAGACAATCCACTTAGACAAGTTTGATAAGACCTCCCTAATTTTTTAAGATAAAAATTTCATCTCGTTATAATCTTCTCCAAAATAAAAATAAGCCTCCAACCATGTGAAATGTGCGATCTCCTGCCCCCAACCATGTGAGTGCTCGCGAGGGGTTCTTAGGCTTGGGAGAGAAAGGGAGGGGGAGAAGAGAGAAGAAGACAGAGAGGAGGAGGAAGACGAGAAGAAAGAGAAGACCACGGAGAGAGAGGGGGGAGGCTCAGTGTTCAAGACGACGGGGTGATTGCTCCGTTATTATTTGTACTTTTTTTTATCTAACAATCAAGTCTACTTGAAATTTTAAAATTATAATAATTTTGTCAAATATAAAGTGACTCATTTATGTTAATTTTAAAAGTTAGATTAAAAATTGATACGTCGTGATTTTTAAGATAGAAAAAAAATTTAAAAAAATAATTTAGATTATTATCAGAGAAAAGAGGGATCGGAGCAACTTGGTGCCATGGCACTCACAAAGTTTCTGATGGTTAACCTCTTACAATATAGATGATTCTATCATTTGCCATCTTAGGAGTAAAAGATATATAGAACACATATACTTATTTAATTTTTTTAAAAGAACTCCCAAATATATAGATACCCTTAATTGCAAACGGGAAGCCGAGTCTGACTCGACGAAGTAGGGATCTTTTCTCGTGGCGAAGGAAACATAAAGAAGAGATAAAGGGTAGTGACCCGATCAGAGAGCTTTTCGTACGTCCAACTGTGCATAAATAAGATTATATGAGATAAAGGGAAGTGACCCGACTAGACACTATCATTATTAATAATGTCGTTATATTTTTATACTTAAAAAAATACCCATGTGGTCACTCATGTTTAGCATTCAGTTAAAATCTCATATTTAATACTGACTAGGTTTTAATTAAAATTTAAAAATTAAGAATATCTCTAATTTCTTTCAAACTCTTTCTCTCTGTACATCAATCTATCACTTTATCTCTCATCCTCTCTCTCTTTCTCTAGCACAACGTGCCAATAAAAATAACACAATTGTAGAGATATTTTTTTTCAAAATTTTAATTTTGTGGATCAAAATATAAGATGAAAATGACAACTAACCTCAAGGAATATTTTGCACTTATTTTCATACAAGAGCGCTCTTAATAATAGCTATCAAATGACAAAATTATACAATTATCCAAGTAATCATGTTATTTTTGAAATTCTCTCAAAATAATATAACCTACATTTTAGAGTGTCCAAGTATAATCACCTCTCTTTTCACCACTTTTACTTTTGATCTTTCTCTTTAATTGTCACCCTTCGTGTTACTTCTATATCAACATGGACATATTCTACATTCTAAATACATTAATATCAATATTAATAGGCTACTGGAATGAACTCTCCAGTTAATCAAGTAGGACAAAATTTTGGGAGAATCAATTGGAAATCAAACTTATTGAATTCGATGAATCGGAGAGAGGAAATGGCCGTCGGGGGTGAACAGTTATACTTTGGGAAGAACAAGCCGGCAGCGACCATCGTGGAGAAGAGAGAGAAGTCGGAGATGGCTGCCGTGATCACCCTGGTTGAGGAGGAAGGCAGCGCCGAGCTGGCCCCCCTCTCCGGCTACCCCGCCGCCGTCGTTCGCCGGAGGGCTAGGTTCCTCAGACCCAGGGCGGAGGCGGACCCCTCCACCGCCCCCGCTCCCCGCCGCCCTCTGCTCCGCGACCTCATCACCCGGCGCCAGGGCCAGCCGTGGCCCCCCAGGGTCCTCTTCCGTGGATGGCATCTCCCCAACTTCGCATGGCACCGCTGGGTCCAGCGCCTCCGCCCCGTCTACCGGAATGTGTGGCGGAGCGCCGGTATCCGGGACGCCATCACCGTCTCCACCTGTACGGTCCTGGTCGACGTCTCGGTCTTCTGGGGGCTTCTGGAGTGCTGGTGCCCCGAGACCAACACCTTCGTCTTCCCCTGGCCGTGGCCGGCCGAGGCTACGGTTACCCTCGAGGACGTCATGGTCCTCGGCGGCTTCTCCGTGCTCGGGGAGCCCGTCCGTGCGGCGGCGGCGCGCGGCCCGGAGGAGGAGCAATTGCTCGCGTGGTTGACGGCCGAGCACGGGGCCATGGGCATGCGCAACAGCTCCGGTCAGGTGTCTCACCACGAGTGGACGAGCCGCTTCATGGGCCTTGTCGCGGGCAAGCCCGGCAAGCAGGAGCACGCCACCTTCCTCGCGCTGTGGCTGTCGAGGTACGTGTTCCCGGCACCGCCGCATGACTCCGTGGGGCGGCACGTCTTCCCACTCGCGGTGCGGCTGGCCAGCGGGGCGAGGGTCGCCTTGGCGCCCACCGTCCTGGCCAGCATCTACCGGGACCTGCGAGTGCTGAAGCAAGTCGCGGTCGGTGCCGGCGGTGTCGACACCTGGGCGCCCTTCCAGCTCCTGCAGCTCTGGGCGTGGGAGCGCTTCGAGTCCCTCCGGCCGCCGAAGCCGCCGAGTCCCCTAAGCCAGGGCAAGGCCAGGTCCATGCGGTGGGGCAACTTGGGTCACCAACCGAGGTCCCTCGCCTCGGTGAGGACCGTCCTCGAGTCGCCCGGGGAGTTCCGGTGGCGCCCCTACGCCGCCATGCTGATGCATTGGAGCTACCCTTCTTTCTACTGCTACGGCGATCGTTGGGTAACAGTGGGTTCGGGCGGAGAAGACGAGGACATGCGTTCCTACATCCGTTGCCTGAGGGCTTGCGAGCTGGTGGGCATGGACAGCGTGGAGCACTACTCCCCGCAGCGAGTGGCGATGCAGTTCGGACTGGATCAGGACCTGCCGGGGTCGTTCCCCCCTGTCCACGGCGCGTGGGAGCTCGCATGGGCGACCTACGACGGGGGCGGCGAGCGTGTGCGGTTCTACGTGCCACCACGGTTCCATGATCCCTGCGCCACTAGGCGATTCTTGGATTGGCAGGAGCAGTGCGCGTTGGATCGCACAGAGGAAGCGGGGAAGATGGCGTTGGATCTCACAGAGGAAGTGGGGAAGATGGCGAGGCGGAGAAAGAGAGAGAAGGAGAAGAGGCGCCGGCTTCGGAAGAAAGCGAAGGGCGACAGCAAAAGCACTGGTTTCACGCCAGATGCTGAAAGAGGTCTGCAGAGTGGAACCCAGGAATCACCTGGCCCCGGTCTTTTGCCGGTTGCTGAGGAACCCCCGAAGCTGCAAGAGCAAGAAGATGAGCTGAGAAGGCGGAAAGGGGAGTTTTTGATGGAGGATGGGGCTCTCAAGCCCAGTGCTCTCGAGGTGTTCGATCGTGAAGTCGGCGGGGTCAAGGAAGGTTATGTTATGGAAACAAATGAACAGCCGTCTTCGTGCTGCTCAAGCATCACAAAGGAGCCAGAAAGAGGAATGCCCCCCTCCAGAGTCGCCTTCATAGAAATTGAGAGTGATGATGAGGAACTGCAGAGAACAACGGCTAGAGCGGCGGCGGCGGCATCTGCTGTTGCAGCGTCTGTTCCTCAATTCGACATGGAAAAGGAAGACGATGCCCTGAGCACAGATGTGCCAGAACCTTGTTGTGGCTTAGCGATGCCAAAGGAGCCAGAAACGGGAATGCCCCCCTCCAGAGTCACCTTCATAGAGATTGAGAGTGATGATGAAGAATTGCAGAGACGAAAGGACCTAGAGTTCGAAAGAGAAATCGATCAACTCAAGGCAGAGATTGCAAGCCTTCAAGCGATGAAAGCAGCAATTGAGTCCCAGTCTGCCCGGGTGGAGCCTGCAACTGCAAGGCTTTCTCATCTCTTCTAGTCGTATGCCACTTCTTCAGCAGGATGGGGCAGCTGTCTGATGGTGTGGACGGTAGCTGCTGTCCCACATTTGGGTAAATGCTGCTGTGACCTTGAGGATAACAATCTCACTCCTTTGATGCCTGTATACACTGTAGACTTGCTTGGGCATAATCAACCTGCATCATGACATCAGTAGAAGTGGAACTTGTACATTTGTTTATGGAAACAAGATTAGATCAGATGTTTTATCATCTCATTGTGCATGATGGACTTCTGACCGTAATCGATTTTGAGATTCCAGTCAAAGGCGCCATTTGGAGTCTCTTAATACCAAGCTGAAATTTTGCTGAGTATGAAGACCAACAAAAGTTCTATATGTCTTGCTTTCTACCGTGATTGCTCAATAAGTTATGAATGCCAACTACTGGCAGATTGGATAATGGGTTCTGTGATCGGATCAGCCTTGGTTCGGGGTTGGCCTTTTCCAGTTTCATGATTTGAATTTATTTAGATAGATAATGTGAAGGAGTGCTTCGATTGGTCTTTGTTTAGGATTTATTATAGGTCTGGCTTTCTACCGTGATTGCTTAATATTAGTTAGGAATGCCAACTGGCAGATTGGATCACGGTTTCATTGATTGGATCTGGATTGGTCGACATGAATGTAGGGCGCTAACCGGACTCGGTTAGCAAACTGGCCCCTAGAGTTTATTAAGAATCAGCTCATTCCATCTAATTCTGGGGGATATTATCTTAAATGAAAAATCAAAGCCAGCCAGATTTGGCCGATGCTGATCACATCCAACTAATTTCTTGTTGATCCCCGTTAAACCAGCTAGCCAACCGCAAATTATCATAAGCTGATTTTGGCATCAAGCTAGTTCGGGTTTGCCCTTTTCTAGTTTTATGATTTGAATTTATTTAGGTAGATAATGTGAAGAAGTGCTTCTATTGGTCTATGTTTAGGATTTATTATAGGTCCGGGGGAAGTCACGCACGCACCCATTGCGAGTAACACAGCGTACCAGGTGGCTCAGGGTCACCAGACTCTAGATGGTACACTAGACCTACTAAATCAAATGGTCCTTGAGTCACGAGACTCGGGTCAAGACCGCTGCACGAGACGGCACAACGCCGTCGATCTAGCCTAAACCCTAGGTCTAAAACTACGGTAGCATGATTCACAAGGCAGTTCACAAGCCGCCGAGTCGATCCCCTATCCAAGGGAAAAGCGAGAAACCTTCGGCCCCAGGCTAGGTGACGAGATTCGCAGTCCAAGGGTTAAACTCACGGCCCACACGGAAATCACTTTCTGGAGAAACCCACGACGTGCGGGGAAAACCCTCTGCACTCATACTTACACACGGTGACTCGACCTAGCGAGAACACGAAAGTCCGAAACACATGGGGTCACCCAGATCTTCTAAACCTACGGACACGTTAATCGAGATAACACGGTACCTCCGGATATCCAAAAATACGGTCACGGAACTCACGGGGTGTCCGGGACAATCACAGGGTCATAGGTAAGTCATTGGGTCTCAACCGGATCGACCGGGGCCTAAAACAATGTGAACGGAACACGGCTAGCACAGAAAACCGAGTGGCTATCCTCCTTGGACCGTCACCTCAAGCGGCGGTCCACTCTGGACCGCAAGCCCCAGATAACAGTCCACTCTGGACCGCAACCTTCTCGGGGACACCTGAACAAGGGGCGGTCACCTCCTAGACCGCAACCCCTAGGTGGCGGCCCTGGCCTGACCGCAACTATCCGCTGGCGGTCAGCCTCAAGATTGCTTCCATGTGGGGACCTAGATGACAAAATAGCGGCCAGCACATGGCCGCTAACGCCAAAAAACGGTCATGCTCTGACCGCTACCTCCAGGCGGCGGCCCATCGCGAGACCGCAACGTGGAACCGACTTAATGGGCCAAGAAACGGTCCCCATTGGACCGCCTTCACAGGTAGCCATCTCTAATACGACTGCTTCCTGAAGTCCCGGAATCAATGGCACCCAAGAGGGGGGGTGAATTGGGTGAAAATAAAGTTTTATCAAAGTTCTACACAATTTTAAGATTATGTGAGAATGCTAAACAATAGGTGCAGAATGAACCAGATCTATCAAAGATAATCACTGCAATAGCCTTTGGTACTATGCGGAGTTAAGAAATCCGTAGATTTACTCACGCAAACTGTCGTCTTTCCGACAAGAGTAACCTTGTCAGTCTGATTCCAGCTTTTGATATACCACGGATCTATTTGATGATGATCAATAAAACAAGATCTAAAGATAGCAATTAAACTAAATCCACAAGCATGCGCAGAAGTGAGATAGTAGAAAAGGAGCAAGCCACAAGGAGACAGCGATTTTTAGGTGGTTCGGATGCCACAGCAGCAACCTACGTCCACCCCTCACCAACCGTGAGGATCCACACACTATCTTGTGAAAGGATACAAGATCAACCACACACACACACAAAAGCAATCAAACTTGACTGCACACACACACACACGGATCTGTGAAGATCCACACACACACACAAATGGTTTAGGATTACAACCACAAGACACTTGAAGAAGAGAAGGATGTGAGAATGGAAGAACACAAGAACAAGGGCTTGATTAGTGCTCCCCCTTAGTTGATGAAGGATTCCTTAGATGCAGCTTGAGGTCCACTTGATGCAGGCTTGATCTTCTTCAGATGTGGCTTGATCTTCACTCTAGACAGAAGGATGAAGGATGAAGAAATCTTCTCGGAGCACTGTTCACGTCTACAGTGCAAGCTTCCTCCTTCCCACCTTTGGTAGCCTCCTTTGATCCACAATAAGCATTAGGGTTTTCCAATCCCTCTTGTATATGTTTTATAGGTTCTTGAATGGTCCAAGGACTCTCCCAGACCAGATCCATAATTTCTGGAGAGTTTGGTTGCTTAGGGATTAAACAATGCCAAAGAGAATGGCTTTTCTCGAAATGATAAAAAGTCAACAATTGTTGGCAGCTCGGGGCTGGCGGTCGACCTACAGAGGCCAGCGGTCGACCGCCAGGGGCCGTCCTGTGGCCATTTTGCTGCTGGGAAAATAGGTCGACCGCTAGCTCCTAGCGGTCGACCGCCAGGTTCACAGGTTGCCAGACTTGAGTTCTGCTATTTTAGGTTGACCGCCAAAGGTCCACAGGTCGACCGCCAGTCTCCAATCCTGCAAAAATCAAGTGTTAGCTCACTTGAAACTATCCATTGGTTCGATGCTTGAAATGGGTTTGTGTTATAGTTGATTACAAGTTGGTTTAAATTCGATATAACACATGGAAGGATTCATTAACACAAGTGTGAAATGGGATGAAATTTGATGGTTTAAAGCATGAAACTTCGTTTTAAAACAAGGCACATGGGACATAAAAGTCTTGGGTTTTGTTATCATCAAAATCACTCGGATATGTTCAACAATCTCCCCCTTTTTGATGATGATAAAAACTAGGCATTAGATTTGCATTTTCACCAATGTGCCTTTGAGAGAGTTTTGGAAGCGTCGTCAATCACATTTGAAATGCAGTTGAAATCCATCAAGTTGAAATATTTGAACTCACGATGTGAAGGCATTCAACACGTCCATTTCAACGCAACATATCACTTCCAACACAAGCACGTCAACGAATCCATATCAACCATTCAATACTTATTTGCCATATTGACAAGAAGTGAGATAGGAGAGAGCCAATCTTGTAAATTCAAAGAGTGCATTCTTCCATTCATTCTCATTAGATCCATACAGGGTACACGGAATGCAAGAGGTGAAAGAAGGAATGCAACCACTAAATGCAAACCACTAATACAATATAACCAAATAACCAAATGTAATACAACGTGCTCAAACTAAAATGCAAGAGACAAACATGCATGCAAGCAGGCACACACACACACATAGCATATATATATAAGCCTAATATTCTACTTCTCCCCCTTTGACATCAACAAAAAGGAGAGGGAAGGGATACAAAAAGTGGACAAAGGTGACACTAGAGAGCCAAGAACAGCTACTCAGCAGGGTGATCCACAGTTTCCTCGCCATGAACATCATTCGGGGGACCATCACCATGGGTGGAACCAGTAGGAGCAGGAGCAGGAGGAAAACGATCCTCAAGGCCATGGAGAAGCTCATCATGATGAAGAAGCTGGCTACGGATGGAAAGAAGGGATTGGTTGGTGAGGCAGAAAGCCTCACGGTTATCTTCATGGCTGGCATAGAGAGTGGCCATATGGATAGACAGATCATCCAGATCGTGGGTGAAGGAGTCCATTTGTCCAATCATGGTATCCATAAAAGTGTCCAGACGCCCAAGAGAGGAGTCTATGCGGGTTTCCATGCCTAAAAGACGTCGGTCTAGAGCCTCATAGTCCCCCCAAGTGGAATGCTCAGCACCCTGAGCGGAAGACTCCCCATGAAAGTACTACGGTGGTGGAGGGAGAGCCGCTGGAGGAGGCACATCTTCGGGCTGGACTGGTGCAGGTGTATCGTGGTGATCTTGCTGTGGGTTCGGATCTTGTTCTTCTTCACTGACATTCTCTTCCCCATAAACTGGGACAGCACGATGAATTGTACCATCTGCAGCACGGTAATATCCCATATCTGAGAAAATCTTATGCTCATTATAAATGTCATCATGGCGGACCAGAACAAACTGCTCATCCTCCAATGGGACCCCGATAGAAGTGAACACTCCAGTGAGTTGAGAAGCATAAGGCAGGGACGGCCGTAAATGTGTCCGGCATCGACTTATCAGTTGAGTCATGAGCCATCCCATATTAATTAATTCACCATTCATAACATGATAGAACAGGAATCTGTGCACTTTCGTCACTTCATCTCGGCTGCCACTCTTGGGATAAATAAGTGTAGTAAACATATGATGCAGAACCCGTTGCAGTGCGGGAAAGTGGTTAGCATTGAGCTCAATGAGGTCACTCACACCACGCACAAAATCACAGCTCATCATGGCAATGAAACTTGCCTCAACCTCACCATGCCCAAAAGTCATGTCTGCACCATGTGAAGAGACACCCAGTGCATGATTGAATAATTCTGAATAAATTCGAATCTCAATGCCCTTAACCATTGTGTATAATCTGCCATCTTTGTCAACCAAATTACCATAGAACTGTTGTACTAGATAGGGATAGAATCGGTTGTATCTAGTGACAAAGTCAATCCACCCCGGTTGCATTGAAAAAACTGTATAAATGTCGGGCATGATTTCATTCAACTCTTGAAAATCGACAAGACGAGGGTCGATGATAGACCTTGGAGGTAACCTGGGTGCGGGAGCTTGTGGTGGAGGTGCAACCGGAGCTTCACGTCTCCGAGCACTAGGCTCCCCTTGGAGAAGACGCCGAGCACTCCTTCTAGGTGCCATTTTGACTAAGAAACCCGCTGAAAGTGTGATCCGCTTGAGAGGTAGAACCTTTACCTTCGGATGGAGAGAGAGACACCGGGGAGGACTGTGAACACCGTCTCCACGCTCTGGAACTCAGGGAAGGGTGGCACGAGCGCACGAATGTCGGCGAGGAGGCGTTCCGAAATGGAAAACAATCGACCGGATCGTGCTCGGGGAGGGAAGATGTGAGGTTTTTAGGGCTTGAAAAGTGGGAGAGAGATGTGCTAAGGTTGATGTGAAGTAAGGGAGAGAGAGAGAGGGATGTAGATCGGATTAAAATCCACTTAATGAAAATTAATTAATAAGCAATGCAATAATAGGAGAAAAACATGCACGAGGTGCACAAGAGGAGTTTGTGATCGCCAGAGACACGAGGCCTCAAAAGATATAACAATAAAAATATGGGAGGGATCGCGAAAAATATCTTGAAACGCGGGTGATTGTGAGTGCTTTCCTTTCTCTTCTAGATCGGCCGGCCGATGAAGAGAGTTCTTCAATTAATTACCCTTACAAAAAAAGACACAAACACCAAAATAATATGAATTAGAAATATGGTGAGTGTAGCATCAATTCTTAATAAAAATGTGAACATGAACAATTAGAGAAGAACACACCTTAAGGGTGGTTGCCCTTAAACCCCTATGCAAAGAGGGTGTGGGGAGATGAATGACGATGAATGCAAAATAAGGATAAGGGGAAAGAGTGCAAGAGTGCACTTATGGGAGACCTCAATGTGATTGAGTATGAAAAAAAAGAAAAAAAAACAATAAAAGAATGATGCATGCATGCATATGAATTAATGAAAATAAGCAATAAGGGGGAGATAAAAAATAGAATATGTTGTTTGCTCCTTGGCTTTGATGCTTGATGTGGAGAAAGCCTTCAAAGGATGAAGATTTGATGTGGAAGAAGCCTCCCTAGCCAAGAGCCCCACCTTCCTTCGATTCCCTGCAGAAAGAAGATAAACAAAAGAAAAAGGAAAAAAGACAGAAGGAGAAGAAGAAGAAGAAGACAGAACGGAGGAAGAAACAGAAGAGGAAGAAGAAGAAGAAGAAGAAGAAGAAAGAAGAAGAAAAAGAAAATAGAAGAACAAAAACAGAACAAAGAGGAATAACGAAACAAAAGAAAACGAAGAAGAAGAACAGAAGAAGAAAAAGAAAACAGAACCTCCGGAACCCTTAACAGAGCCGCATGGCTCTATTCAAATAGGGTCGATCAAAGTTAGGAGAGGATAAGAATGGGCAAGAGCCCAAGGAGAGAAAGATAAGAATGGGCAAGAGCCCAAGGAGGGAAGGATAAGAACGGGCAAGGTATCCAAACGGAGCAGGGACTCTCTGGGGAAAGGCTACGCCCGTTCGGAACACAAAAATGAAACACGACCTGGACAAAAGCGTCAATTCACGAATTGACGACCTGCCAGAGGGCGTCTTTTAAAAACACGACTTAGATCAGGGCGTTAATTCAAAAATCAAATTTTAGAATTTATTTAAAAATTATGAAACACGTCTGAGTCAAAGGCGTTAATTAAAACGTGCCCTAACTAAGGACGTTAATTCAAAATATTCAAAATAGGGTCATTTTTTATTTTTTAATATTATTTTCCCATTTTTTAGGTGGAGGTGCATCTCGATGTGCTGATTCCAACGACTATTTTTACGAATTTTTCTGACACCCGGAAGGTCACCAAATCACCTCTGGAAGGGGTTAAAAAATAATATTAAAAAATCAATTTGGAAAAGTGACGACCGTGTGTAAGGCGTGAATTCAATTTCTGATTTTTTTGTTCTTTTCAAATTCAAAATAACGTTCATGGTTAAGTCGTTAATTCTCAAAAAATTCTAAAAAATTCTCAGAAAAATCTAGAAAATTAGAAATTTGAAAGAATGGACGCCCTCCAATATAGTCGTTAATTTTTTAAGAAACGCCCATGTATAAGTCGTTATTTAAAAGACGCCCTACGTCAAGTCGTTATTTCTGAAAATAGAAAAAAATACCCAAAAAAATCCAGAAAAATCTAAAAAAATCCAGAAAAATAGGAGAAAATAGGAAAAGAGAGAAAAAAGGGAGAAATCCAAGAAAAGTGAGAAAAACCACTCAAATAGAGCTAATTTGAGGGTCAAATTAGGGCATTACAAGGTAATATGAGATGTACTCACAGTAACGTCAATTTTGGCGTGTCTACAAGGGAAAGTGATGGAATGAGAGAGGGGGGGAGAAACCCCCCTTAAAAAGGGGTTCGGACGCCGCTAAACCGGGCCGGTTCGCCGCTGGCGGTCGACCAACATGAAGCCAGCGGTCGACCGTTGGGGCATAGAAAACCCCATTGTTCACCCCAAGAGAAAAGGTGTTTAGCCAGCGGCCACCAGAGATAGAAGTGGGCTCCATGACCCTGTGGACTCCCCCATTTTCACAGATCACTTTTTCTTTTTCATTTTTCTTCTTCCTTTTTTTTTGTTTCTAAATCTTTTTTTTTATAGCTAAGCCACGAAAGATATCAAGCAGGAGTCGACTGTGGAAACCCTTGAATGGAGACTGCTAAGAGCACTAGATCACTAGTCCACATTTATTTATCAAGGAATATTCAGTTTTAGGAAAATGTCAAGGAAGAAGTGTATATAAATATAAGTACAGGCACACATGCTAGGTATAGTCATACACAATAGAAATGAACCACACACAATGCATGCATCTCACATAATCTACCCAACGAAAAAGAAACAACCTAGTGCAGACCTAAGTACGTATGCCCTCACCCTTACACATGCCAAGTTCTCTCCTAATTTTATTGAATTGATCCTGATTTAGGGGTTTTGTGAAGATGTTAGCCAGTTGGTTAAGTGTGTCAATGAACTTGAACTCAAAAACCCATTTGCCTACATGATCTCTCAGAAAATGATGCCGAATGTCAATGTGTTTGGTTCTGGAGTGTTGAACAGGATTTTTAGATAGACTAATTGCACTCGTATTATCACATAAGATGGGCACACAATCCACTTCAACATTCAAATCAAGCAATTGATTTTTGATCCAAAGTATTTGGGCTCCACAACTTCCGACGGCTACATATTCAGCCTCAGCCGTTGAGAGAGCTAATGAATGTTGTTTCTTGGAGGCCCATGAGACAAGACACCCACCGAGAAACTGACAGTACCCACTTGTACTTTTACGATCTACAATGTATCCGGCATAATCCGCATCGGTATAAGCAATTAAATCAAAAGAAGTACCGATGGGAAACCACAAGCCAAAATCGACAGTGCCAATAAGGTATCTAAAAATGCGTTTGACAGTTGATAAGTGGGATTCTTTAGGGCATGACTGGAAATGGGCACAGAGACATACACTGAATTGAATGTCAGGACGGCAAGCTGTAAGGTACAGTAGTGATCCGATCATACCTCGAAACAATGTAGAGTCTACTGTTTTACCATTTTCATCCTTATCCAGCTTTGTGGTAGTGGCCATGGGAGTTGATATGGGTTTTGCTTCTGCCATCCCATATTTCTTCAGCAGTTCCATAGTATATTTGGCCTGATTGATGAAGATTCCTTCTAAAGTTTGTTTCACCTGCAATCCAAGGAAGAAAGTCAGCTCTCCCATTAAGCTCATCTCAAATTCTCCTTGCATAATTTTTGTAAATTCATCGCATAAAACATTGTTAGTAGCTCCAAAGATGATGTCATCCACATACACTTGAACTACTAAAATGTATTTACCTGATCTCTTTGTGAAAAGTGTTTGGTCAACCTTACCTCTCTTGAAACCATTTTCAACCAGAAATGAGGTAAGCCGTTCATACCACGCCCTTGGTGCTTGCTTTAGTCCGTATAGGGCCTTTTGGAGCTTGTGTACATGTTGTGGATGTTTGGAATCTTCAAAACCTGGAGGCTGCTCTACAAAAACATCCTCCTTGATATAGCCGTTAAGAAATACAGATTTAACATCCATTTGAAATAACTTAAAGTTCAAGGAACAAGCATAGGACAATAAGACTCGAACAGCTTCAAGTCTAGCAACCGGTGCAAAAGACTCACCAAAATCAATACACATCTCATGGCTATACCCCTTGGCTACAAGCCGTGCCTTATTCCTAACCACCAATTCCGCATCATTTAGTTTATTTCTGAAAACCCAACGGGTTCCAATAGTGGGATGGTTCTTGGGACGCGGCACAAGAGTCCACACCTCATTTCTTTCAAACTGGTGCAGTTCTTCGTGCATAGCCTGAATCCAGGATTCATTTTGAAGAGCTTCACGAATGTCCTTGGGTTCTTCTTGTGATAGCAAGGCCATCAAGTCTTCCTCTTCTACTTGCCTTAGAGAGGACTTAGTTCTTACCCCATCCTCCAAATTGCCTATGATGTTCACAGCTGGATGATCCTTTAGAAGAGTGGAGGAGCTGGGTAGATCAGGATACTGCACTTGTGGTTCTTGTAGTGTCTCGAGTGTAGGATCTTCATCTTTTTCACTATTACTTGAGGTTGCTTTCAATGGTTCATCCTTAGCCTTGACACTCATTGAGTTCTTAGGAGCTTCATCTGCATCCACAGTAGAAGAAGTTTGATTTGTTAATTTTGATTCGGTTTCATCAAAAATCACAAGAGGACTTTCCTCAACAACCAAGGTTCTTTTATTAAATAGTCGGTAGGCTCTAGAATTGATTGCATAGCCTAGAAAAATGCCTCTGTCATTCTTTTCATCAAATTTTCCTAGGTTAGACATACCGTTATTGAGAATGTAACAGGAGCATCCGAATGGTTTAAGATAAGAAATGTTTGGTTTCTTACCCTTGTAGAGCTCGTATGGAGTTTTCTTTAGAATAGGCATTACCATTGCCCTATTGATGATGTGGCACGCTGTACTTACCGCCTCAGCCCAGAAGTACTTGGGTAGAGAGTTCTCACTAAATATGGTCCGAGCCATATCCAATAACGTTCTATTTTTCCTCTCCACTACTCCATTTTGTTGTGGCATCCTTGGTGATGAAAAATTGTGTGTGTATCCCTGCTCTTCACAGAAGATGCTAAATTCATGATTTTCAAACTCACCACCGTGATCGCTCTGTATGGTAGTGATGAGGTGACCTCTTTCATTTTGGATTTTCCTGCAAAACACTTGAAATTCCATCAAGGCATCACTTTTATTGGCTAAAAATAGCACCCATGTGAATCTGGAGTAATCATCAACAATTACGAATCCAAAAGATTTGCCTCCTAGACTGGATATCCTGGTGGGGCCAAACAGATCAATATGCAGCAGTTCTAGAGGCCGGGAGGTAGAAACAATATTTTTGTTTTTGAAAGAGGCACGTGTCTGCTTACCTTTTGTGCAAGCCTCACAAATTTTATCGCTTTCAAATTTCAATTTGGGCAGACCTATCACCAAGTCATGTCTAGACAACTTAGAGATCACTTCAAAACTAGCATGACCTAGTCTTCGGTGCCATAACCATGCATTCTCATGGTTGTTAGCTACCAAACACACATTATCAATCGAAACATCATCAAGATCAATGGTGTACACATTGTTGCTCCTTTTACCGATGAATTTGATTTCATTTGAATCTTTGCACATGACAAGGCAGTGAGTTACATCAAAAATAATCTAAAAACCCTTATCACACAACTGACTTATACTCAGCAAATTATGATTCAAACCTTTCACCAGAAGGACATTTTCAATCAAGGTCTCAGAACTTTTACCTATGTCTCCAACTCCGATTATTTTACCTTTGTCCTTCCCGCCAAAAGTAACTGAACCTCCTTCATTTTCTTGCAGCTTGGAGAACACCTTCTTGTCCCCTGTCATATGCCTTGAGCAACCGCTGTCCAGATACCATTTGCTCCCCCTGGCTTCAAGACATAGCTGTAAGAGACAATTTTCTCATGCAATTGTTTTTGGTACCCAAACAAGTTTGGGTCCATAAGAGTTAGTCCAGCTCTTTGAATGTGTCCTTTTTGCCCATGGAGCATGATATTTAGGTGTTGTTTATTTGAACCAGCAGTTGGACATCACATGACCAAATCTACCACAGTGAAAGCAATTAACATGTGAGAATGTTCCTTGGTATCTGTGTGGCTTAGACTGAACATGTTGGGGTTTGGTGTGAGAACATGAAGCATAGTCATTTTCTTGTCCATGCACGTGAGATGTGGTGATCTTGTGTTCAAAAGATTTTTTATTCTGGGGTATGTACCACAATCCTTCTCTTCGGAAGTTAACTTTAACTCCCAAAATATTGTCTAGGTTCTGTTTCCCTTTAACAAGCACAGAAAGAGTGGATTGCAGGTCAGTCACTTCTTTATTCAAGTTCACATTTTCATTTTTGATTTCTGACATGGAGAAAGTCAGAGTTTCTTTTTCATTTTTGAGTTTTTCACATATGTTTTCAATTTCATAAATTTTGCATGAAAGTTCCTCTTTAATTTTCTCAAGATCAGAAATTGTTTGAAGTAGAGTTTCTTTTTCTTCGGATATCTCAAACCATTATTGTTCAAGTTTCTCAAATCTCACATAAATATCATCATGGGTTGACTCACCAATCTTTTTCTTGAGATCTTTATTTTCACTTTTGATTTTTTTGTATCTTGTATACAGCTTTTCATATTCCGACTCCCATTGTTCATTTGAAATAAGGTTCGGGTCAGAATTTACCTCGGTTGAGTCATCTTCATGTGCCATAAGGCACAAGTTCTCCACCAGCTCTTGAATTTCTTCATCAGATGATTCATCCTCTTCGTCGCTCCACGTGGCGACCATGGCTTTGGGCTTTCTGAATTTATCTTTCTTGAATTTCTTCTTCAGATCTGGACATTCTCCTCTCATGTGCCCGGGCTTCTTGCACTCGTAGCATATTATGCTACTTGGTTTGCTTGATTCACCCTTAACTTGATTGAACTTCCTTGGGTCCCTTCTGAAGTTGCCTTGAAAGTTCCTCTTCCTTCTCAAGAATTTCCTCACTTGATGAGTGATCATTGCCAAGTCTTCTTCTTCATTGCTTCCTTCGTTGGATTCATCTTCTTGCAGGTTATCATCAGACTGATGAGCTTTCAGTCCAACAATTTTCTTCTTCTTTGTGTCCTCCTCAGTCGTTCTCTTCATATTTATCTCATAGGTCATTAGAGACCCTATGAGCTCATCCAACGGCAATGTAGATAGATTTTTGGAATCCTCAATTACTGTGGCTTTTGTGTGCCACGCGGATGGAAGTGACCTCAAAACCTTCCTCACCAGTTCGGAATTTGTGTACTCCTTCCCGAGGCTCTTGAGACCATTCATGATCTCAGTTAACCTTGCGAACATTTCTGAGATTGTTTCCTCGGGCTTCATTCTGAACAGTTCATAATCGCTGACGAGTAAGTTGGCCTTGGTTTCTTTAACCTCTGAGGTTCCTGCATATATGAGACGCAACTTGTCCCACATTTCTTTGGCTGAGCTGCACATAGACACACGAGAGAACTCATTAGGATGAATAGCGCATTGCATAATATTCATAGCATTGAAATTTACAGTGCATTTTTTAATTTCTTCATGTGTCCATTTCTCTTCGTCATCCCTGAGTTTGTACGGACCCTTGTCCACAACTCTCCATATCTCATACTCCTGAGCTCTTAGGAAGACATGCATCCTATTTTTCTAATAGGAATAATTCGAGCCATCGAAGTAAGGAGGACGATGAATTGAGTGGCCCTCAGGCAGAGTTCCCTTGTTTGCCATTGATCGGATCTTACTCTAGATCGTTAGATCTAATGAAATTGAGCATTGGCTCTGATACCAATTGAAGTCCCGGAATCAATGGCACCTAAGAGGGGGGTGAATTGGGTGAAAACAAAGTTTTATCAAAGTTCTACACAATTTTAAGATTATGCGAGAATGCTAAATAATAGGTGCAGAATGAACCAGATCTATCAAAGATAATCACTGCAATAGCCTTTGGTACTAGGCGGAGTTAAGAAATCCGTAGATTTACTCACGCAAACTGTCATCTTTCCGACAAGAGTAACCATGTCAGTCTGATTCCAGCTTTTGATATACCACGGATCTATTTGAAGGTGATCAATAAAACAAGATCTAAAGATAGCAATTAAACTAAATCCACAAGCATGCGCAGAAGTGGGATAGTAGAAAAGGAGCAAGCCACAAGGAGACAGCGATTTTTAGGTGGTTCGGATGCCACAACAGCAACCTACGTCCACCCCTCACCAACCGTGAGGATCCACACACTATCTTGTGAAAGGATACAAGATCAACCACACACACACACACAAAAGCAATCAAACTTGATTGCACACACACACACGGATCTGTGAAGATCCACACACACACAAATGGTTTAGGATTACAACCACAAGACACTTGAAGAAGAGAAGGATGTGAGAATGGAAGAACACAAGAACAAGGGCTTGATTAGTGCTCCCCCTTAGTTGATGAAGGATTCCTTGGATGCAGCTTGAGGTCCACTTGATGCAGGCTTGATCTTCTTCAGATGTGACTTGTAACGACCAGAGAATCCGATTACCGGGAAGGCCCGATAACCCGAGACTCGTACCGCCACCCACGAGCCCGAAGACTCGGAAGGGTTGAAAGGATGGTGTGGAAACTACACAAGTATCATAAATAATTGCAGAAATTAAACAGTTATAACATTAAGCTGGAAATAAATTAACATTTTACATGGTCCACAATATAAAAAGAACAACAACAGTAGTCCGTAACTAGTACAGTGACAAGAAAGGAAAGTACAGCTACACAGGGCATACCCCGGCTCTGACCTCTGGCACTACCTCTGGGCGCCCGCACCACGCTGCACCCCAGACGCGCTCCCCTGGGGCGGCGCCTCACCTGAAACACGGTGAAAACACGCAGGGGATGAGTCTCGAAACAAGACTCAGTAGGGATCACTCGGACCCTACCTCGTAAAACGAGAAACCACTACGCTAGCTGTAGAGAAGTACCTCGGAAGGGAAAGCCCTGTACTCTACCAGACAAGATCCTACGGCACGCAAACCGACACACGTGCCACGGAGAGAAGACCGAAGCTCCAAGGTCGAACCGGTAAAACCCGAAGGTCGGAAACACTCGGCTGACAGTCTGACACTCCGTACTCGACAGGAGTACCACCCACTAGAAGCACAGCCGATAGCGTCCCCTGACGTCTTACACCGCGCCGTAGGTGAACCGCCTGACGTGGTAGGTCCTACCCGAGGCGTAGACACCGAACAAGTAACCACAAACAAATAACTAGCTGGGGTCACGCCCGTCGACGTGGGTCCAACCGCCCCCAACCACGTGTGCACACACAGACCTTGCGTCACTAGGTCTGGTCCTCTGACCGGTTTTCCCCCGTAGCCGGACTCTGACTACCGACGAGGGGCCTACGGTAACCGATCCACAAACCGTCTCGAAGGTGAGTGCCCGTACACCACTCCCAGGTGAGACCAGCACCTCGTACTGGTGGGCTACGACTAGTGGAGGGTCACTGAAGGAGTAGACTCTCAAGTTGCGGAAAACAACGTCACAACCGCAGGTACGAGGAACGCTCCTTGTACCAACACCGACGTACGGCGACACAAGCCGAAGTCACCACCTCCCGGGACCCCACAGCACCCCCACGTGTAGCCCCCACAGGATGTCCAGCATCAGTCGGACTACGGGTCAGCACAGGGATCGAGACTAGCTCGTCCGGGAGTCAAAATGGCAAGGAAAGGGAGTCGCGGTCACCGGAGGACCGCCTCCCGTGGTCGCGGTCGACCCAGGACCGCTACCACCTGGTCGCGGACCTCCTGGGACCGCGACCACCCTGGTGCAAGAAAACTGAACGCGGTCGCCTGATGACCGTCTTCACCTGATAGCGGTCTCCAGGAGACCGCGACCAGACTCCAACGGTCAAAAACCATCTCGAAGACCGTGCCGGGCCCCATGGTGAAAGCGGTCGGCCCCTGACCGCTACCAATAGTCGCGGTCAGTCGCAAGACCTCGACCACCTGCCGACACTTTAAGGGCAAACGGTCAAAAACCTGATGAAGGCGGTCGCCACCTGATCGCTACCTGATGAAGGCGGTTACTGGTGGACCGTTATCATCCCGGAAAATCGAGAACGGCGGGAAATGGCCAAAAACACCATTCCACGCCCCCATACCTCCACCGGAGAGGGGGAAATCAAAGGGGAAGACCCCTGGGGACCCCTAGCATGATTCTAAGCCATCAAAACGCGAATTCATGCATCAAATCCATAGATCGGGCGACTCTCCCCAAAACATGGAAAAACCCCCAAACATGCTCAAACAAGCCCCTCGCGGCCTCCCCTCGGCCTATAAATCACGGAAATGATCGGCAAGAGGCTAAGGAACGTCACCCTACCTCAATGGAGCGAATGCTCCGCCGAATAACCCATGAATCGCGAAGAACGCTTGAAGCTTCACGAACTCCCCACGCCCTCACCGAGCACCGAACACCGCCGCGATCGCCACGCCGCTGCCTACGCCACGACGCCGTCGCCTCGCCGCGTCCGCAGCCGAAGGAGATGGCGCCGGGGCTAGCACCGGAAGAAGGGGGCGGTCACGGTGGAAACGCATGGGAGAGAAGGGAGGAAGAAGAAGAAGAAAGAGAAAGAAGAAAAGAAAAAGAAAAAGAAATGGGATTATATAGAAAATCCGATTTTTTGGAAAAATATCAAAAAATAGAAAAATATATTTCCGGAATTCTCGGAACGCACCGATCGCAACGGTACCACTCGTGCCCGGGGGAACCGCCCGGTTCGCCCGCAGCGAGCTTCCGAAGAAAAAGCCGAAACACACACCGGGAATCGGAAAACACACGCGGAAAAGCCGCGGAACGCCTCCGGGCCTCCGAAATGTCTCCGGATCGCGCCGATCCGAACACGAAAGATGTCCGGAACGAATTTTCGGACACAACAGCATCGGACGCTCCGAAAACCAGATCCGGGACCCATGAAAAAGATCCGAAAAGTCCGGGATATTACAGCCCTCCCCCCTTAAGGAATTTCGTCCTCGAAATTGAGAACAACCCAAGGGGAAAGAAAAGAGGAAGACTCACTCAAACAGGTACGGGAACTGCTGACGCATCTCGTCCTCACGTTGCCAAGAAGCCTCACCAC
Organism: Amorphophallus konjac; assembly: GCA_022559845.1. NCBI lineage: Eukaryota > Viridiplantae > Streptophyta > Magnoliopsida > Alismatales > Araceae > Amorphophallus > Amorphophallus konjac. Next base: position 409,628,325 of record CM040122.1, on the reverse strand, counting down.
CAGAGTGTCGCTGCCACACGACCTTTACCAAGGGAATGACCTTGTTCCGCAGGCGCTGCACTCGCCTATCCTCCACGCGGATCGGAAACTCTGGGAGAGAAAGATCTGGAGTCACCTCAGGCCAAACAGAAATCTCAAGCACATGAGAGTCATCGGGCATATACTTCCGCAACATCGAGACGTGAAACACGTCATGCACCGATGCCAACTCAGGAGGTAACAGTAACCGGTAAGCAACCTCACTAATGCGCTCCACAATCGCGAAAGGACCAACATAGCGGGGACTCAACTTCCCACGCCGTCCAAAACGCATCACCCCCTTCATCGGAGAAACTCTCAAGAACACATGATCGCCCACGGCGAACTCGAGATGCTGCCTCCTACGGTCAGCATAGCTCTTCTGCCGACTCTGGGCCGCCAACATGTTCTGACGAACCAGGTGCACAACATCCACACATTGCTGCACCAATTCCGGTCCCGTCAAAACACGCTCACCAACCTCAAACCAATCAAGTGGAGTCCGACAAGGACGCCCATACAGAGCCTCATAGGAAGCCATACCAATGCTCGAATGAAAGCTATTGTTATAGGCAAACTCCACCAATGGTAGGTGATGAATCCAACTCCCCTGCCACTCTAGGCAGCAGGATCTCAGCATGTCCTCCAAAGTCTGAATGGTCCTCTCAGACTGACCATCTGACTGAGGATGATACGCCGAGCTAAAAGCCAACTCCGTGCCAAGAGCTTGCTGGAAACTCCTCCAGAATCCAGAAGTGAAGCGCGGATCCCGATCCGACACGATCGAAATGGGAACCCCATACAACGGAACGATCCGCTCCACATACAAACGAGCCAACTTAGACACGCTCCAGCTGACCTTGACCGGTAACAACCGAGTCACCTTCGTCAGCCGATCCACCAGCAACCAAATACTGTCCTGCCCACTCGGGGTCCTCGGCAATCCCACCACAAAATCCGTGGTCACATGGTCCCACTTCCAAGCAGGAACATCCAAGGGCTGGAGAGTACCTCCTGGTCGCTGATGCTCCGCCTTCACCTGCTGACAGATCAGGCACCTGGCCACAAACTCTGCGACATCTCTCTTCATGCCAGGCCACCAGAACTGCCTCCGTAAGTTCCAATACATCTTCGTCGCACCCGGGTGTACGGCGTATCTGCTCCCATGAGCCTCACGCAACACCGCACGACGAATCTGCTCCTCGGCTGGGACGTACAGCCTGCCACGAAACCTCGCAGCACCGTCCTCGCCGAGTTCTACATCAGCCATCGCAAGAATCCGGGGCAACTCCGGGTCCGCATGCTGAGCCTCTGTCACCTGACGACGGATAGCAGGAGTGACAGTCAGACTCGCAAGCACTATCAACCCTGGCTCCTGGGGAATCTTGAGCCTGAAAGATACCTCGGGCACTTGTTCCCAGAGCCTCCACTCCCTCAACATCAAGGCACTAACCGCAACCTTCCGACTCAAGGCATCGGCGACGACATTCATCCTGCCCGGTTGATAAGACAGGGTGAAGTCATAGTCCTTCATGAGCTCCATCCAACGCCTTTGTCTGAGGTTCAGGTCCCTCTGCGAGAACACATACCTCAAACTCTGATGATCAGTGAATACCTCGAACTTCTCGCCGTACAGATAATGCCTCCAGATCTTCAGCGCGAAGATCACCGCCGCCAACTCAAGGTCATGGGTGGGGTAGTTCTCCTCATGAGGCTTTAGCTGCCGAGATGCATAAGCCACCACTCTACCATGCTGCATCAGAACAGCACCCAATCCGACGCCGGAAGCATCTGTACACACCACGAAACCTCCCGATCCAGAAGGTAAAACCAACACCGGAGCCGAGGTGAGCAATCTCTTCAGTTCCCTGAAGCTCTGCTCACACTCCTCGGACCAAACGAAAGGCACATCCTTCCGCGTGAGTCTAGTCATCGGGGCCGCAATGCGAGAAAAATCCTGGATAAATCGGCGATAATAACCCGCAAGCCCCAAGAAACTCCGGATCTCCGTCACCGACCTTGGCCTCGGCCACTGCATCACTGCCTCGACCTTGGTAGGGTCCACGGAAATGCCATCACCAGAAATCACGTGCCCCAGAAAGTGCACCTCGCTGAGCCAAAACTCGCACTTGCTGAGCTTCGCATACAACTGATGATCTCGCAACGTCTGCAGCACCACACCCAAATGGTACACATGCTCCTCAGCAGACCGCGAATAAACAAGGATGTCGTCCACGAAGATGACCACAAACTGGTCCAAATACGGATGAAACACCCTCTGCATCAAGTCCATGAAGGCTACAGGGGCATTGGTGAGCCCGAACGGCATCACCAAAAACTCATAATGCCCGTACCTCGTACTGAATGCAGTCTTCTCCACATCAGACTCGCGAATTCTCAGCTGATAGTAACCGGACTGCAAATCAATCCGCGAGAACACTCGCGCAGAATGCAGCTGGTCGAACAAATCATCAATCCGCGGTAACGGATACTTGTTCTTAATGGTCACTTCATTCAACTGTCGATAGTCAATGCACAGCCGCAGACTACCGTCCTTCTTCTTCACAAACAACACGGGCGCACCCCAAGGGGAAAAGCTAGGACGAACATACCCCTTGGCCAACAGCTCCTGCAACTGCGCCCTCAACTCCCTCAGTTCAGCGGGGGCCATACGGTAGGGAGCCTTCGCCAAAGGTCCCGTACCAGGCACAACCTCGATCACGAAATCGATCTCCCGCTGGGGAGGTAATCCAGGCAACTCCTCGGGGAAAACGTCGGGAAACTCGCACACCACCGGAATGTCCTTGACATCCGGCTCCATCCGGTCCGACACAACCACGGACGCGAGAAAACCCTGACAACCTGAATCAAGCAATCGACGGGCTCAAATAGCAGAGATAAAGAATCGAGAAGAGGCGGAACGGATACCTTGGAAATAGAAGGTCCTCTTGCTCGGATGCTGGAAGTAGACCCTCTTCATTCCACAATCCACCACCGCTCCATGGGTCTCGAGCCAATCCATGCCTAGAATCACATCATAATCCCGAAGCTGCAACGCATATAACCTGCCTGGCATACTCCGCCCATCGATCCAAACCGGAACCTGATCGAAGTAATACAGAGTGATCATAAAGTCACATGAAGGCAACTCCATTGCCAAATCACAGGACAACTGGGTCACCGGCTCCTCGACGCTCGACGCGAAATCCTCCGAAATAAACGAATGAGACGCGCCAGAATCAAATAAAACCCGAGCCGCACAACCCAAAATCTGAACGGTACCTTCCATGAGCTGCGACGCCATTGCCTCTGCCCTGGTCATATGCGTGATCTGGCCTCAAACCCTCTGCCTGCCTCCCACACTGGCTGACCTGGGTAGCGGCAGATACTGTCCCTGCTGCTGCTGCTGCTTCTGCTGCTGGGGAACCTGCTGTTGTGGCGGCCTCTGGGGACAGTCACGCGCCATATGCCCTGGCTGGTCACACCGAAAACAGATGATCGGCGCCGTGCACTGCCTGCCTGGGTGGGTCCCACCACACCGTGGACAAGGTCCTCGCGATCCACCCACTGATCCCTGACGCTGCAAAGGAATCGGCTGCTGTACACTGCCCGATGAAGCCTGCCCCTGATCATTGTGCTTCTTACGGAAACTCTTCTTCAAGAACTTCTTGACCTTCGAGCCGAAGGACGCAGATCCTGCTACCGACGCTGCCGATGCCGGTACTCCTGAACCACCCGACGCATGCTGAAAGGAACCCTGCTGCTGGGTAGCCAACGGCTGGCTGCGACCTGACAAGGACTGCCCCTGGCTGATCGGTCCTCGAGTCCTCTGCATATCCATCTCCAAAGAAATCGCAACACGAGACGCTGTCTCTAGATCAGTGGCCCCGTTCGCGATCAAATGGTGCCTCAGCTCCAGCCTCAAACCCTGCACAAACTGTGTGGTCCTCACCCTCTCATGCTCCATGATGTGAGGTGCATACCGACCCAGCTCGACAAATCGGGCCATGTACTGCAACACGGACATGTCGCCCTGCACCAGCTCCCGAAACTCCCGCATCCGCTGCGTGGCAACAACATATGGACAGTACGTACGCTCGAAAGCACTGACAAAGTCATCCCACTCGACCTGCTCAAGTGGACGAAGCTGAAAGGACGTCTTCCACTCGGAAGACCACCACCTCTGAGCCGTACCCTGCAACTGGTTGTAGGCCAACACCACTCTGTCCTCGGCAGTACTTTTTGCAGAACTGAACACCCTCTCCATCTCATCCAGCCAATCACGAGCCGCATCAGGGTCTGCCTGGCCGCTAAAGTAAGGTGGATGGAACTGCATGAAGTCCCTCACTGCTCGGCCTGGCCCACCCCTGATAGACGAGCCCTCACCAGCCTCTCCGCCGAACTGCTGAGACATAAGCTGGTACATGCCACGGAAGAAATCCTCGGCCCCCGGAACTCTCGCAGTAGCCGCGGCCTCGGTAGCCCCCGGTGGCGCTCTGTTATGCTCCTCCTGGTCCCTCTGGACCCCCTGCTGGATCTCCTGGCCTCCAGCCGACTGCCCCTGCTGAGAGCGAGAGCTCCTCCTCGGCGCCATACTCGCTCCTGAAGTAAAAGACAGAAAACACGAAAACCGACAAGGTAAAAACAAACATGCGGTGCCCAATGCCAGCGTCACCTGTACATCATTGCTGTGGACTAGTGGACCACTACAATTACCTATGATTCTCATGTAATTCCACAACCGCGCTCTGATACCGGCTGTAACGACCCGAGAATCCGATTACCGGGAAGGCCCGATAACCCGAGACTCGTACCGCCACCCACGAGCCCGAAGACTCGGAAGGGTTGAAAGGATGGTGTGGAAACTACACAAGTATCACAAATAATTGCAGAAATTAAACAGTTATAACATTAAGCTGGAAATAAATTAACATTTTACATGGTCCACAATATAAAAAGAACAACAACAGTAGTCCACAACTAGTACAGTGACAAGAAAGGAAAGTACAGCTACACGGGACATACCCTGACTCTGACCTCTGGCACTACCTCTGGACGCCCGCACCACGCTGCACCCCAGACGGGCTCCCCTGGGACGGCGCCTCACCTGAAACACGGTGAAAACACGCAGGGGATGAGTCTCGGAACAAGACTCAGTAGGGATCACTCGGACCCTACCTCGTAAAACGAGAAACCACTACGCTAACGGTAGGGAAGTACCTCGGAAGGGAAAGCCCTGTACTCTACCAGACAAGAGCCTACGGCACGCAAATCGACACACGTGCCACGGAGAGAAGACCGAAACTCCAAGGTCGAACCGGTAAAACCCGAAGGTCGGAAACACTCGGCTGACAGTCTGACACTCCGTACTCGACAGGAGTACCACCCACTAGAAGCACAGCCGATAGCGTCCCCTGACGTCTTACACCGCGCCGCAGGTGAACCGCCTGATGTGGTAGGTCCTACCCGAGGCGCAGACACCGAACAAGTAACCACAAACAAGTAACTAGCTGGGGTCACGCCCGTCGACATGGGTCCAACCGCCCCCAACCACGTGTGCACACACAGACCTTGCGTCACTAGGTCTGGTCCTCTGACCGGTTTTCCCCCATAGCCGGACTCTGACTACTGACGAGGGGCCTACGGTAACCGGTCCACAAACCGTCTCGAAGGTGAGTGCCCGTACACCACTCCCAGGTGAGACCAGCACCTCGTACTGGTGGGCTACGACTAGTGGAGGGTCACTGAAGGAGTAGACTCTCAAGTCGCGAAAAACAACGTCACAATCGCAGGTACGAGGAACACTCCTTGTACCAACACCGACGTACGGCGACACAAGCCGAAGTCACCACCTCCCGGGACCCCACAGCACCCCCACGTGTAGCCCCCACATGATGCCCAGCATCAGTCGGACTACGGGTCAACACAGGGATCGAGACTAGCTCGTCCGGGACTCAAAATGGCAAGGAAAGGGAGTCGCGGTCACCGAAGGACCGCCTCCCGTGGTCGCGGTCGACCCAGAACCGCTACCACCTGGTCGCGGACCTCCTGGGACCGCAACCACCCTGGTGCAAGAAAACTGAACGCAGTCGCCTGATGACCGTCTTCACCTGATAGCGGTCTCCAAGAGACCGCGACCAGACTCCAACGGTCAAAAACCATCTCGAAGACCGTGCCGGGCCCCATGGTGAAAGCGGTCGGCCCCTGACCGCTACCAATAGTCGCGGTCAGTCGCAAGACCGCGACCACCTGCCGACACTTTAAGGGCTACCGGTCAAAAACCTGATGAAGGTGGTCGCCACCTGACCGCTACCTGATGAAGGCGGTTACTGGTGGACCGCTATCATCCCGGAAAACCGAGAACGGCGGGAAATGGCAAAAAACACCATTCCACGCCCCCATACCTCCACCGGAGAGGGGGAAATCAAAGGGGAAGACCCCTGGGGACCCCTAGCATGATTCTAGGCCATCAAAACGTGAATTCATGCATCAAATCCATAGATCAGGCGACTCTCCCCAAAACATGGAAAAACCCCCAAACATGCTCAAACAAGCCCCTCTCGGCCTCCCCTCGGCCTATAAATCACGGAAATGATCGGCAAGAGGCTAAGGAACGTCACCTTACCTCAATGGAGCGAATGCTCCGCCGAATCACCCACGAATCGCGAAGAACGCTTGAAGCTTCACGAACTCCCCACGCCCTCACCGAGCACCGAACACCGCCGCGATCGCCATCCCGCCGCCTACGCCACGACGCCGTCGCCTCGCCGCGTCTGCAGCCGAAGGAGATGGCGCCGGGGCTAGCACCGGAAGAAGGGGGGCGGTCACGGTGGAAACGCACGGGAGAGAAGGGAGGAAGAAGAAGAAGAAAGAGAAAGAAGAAAAGAAAAAGAAAAAGAAATGGGATTATATAGAAAATCCGATTTTTTGGAAAAATATCAAAAATAAAAAAATATATTTCCGGAATCCTCGGAACCCACCGATCGCAACGGTACCACTCGTGCCCGGGGGAACCGCCCGGTTCGCCCGCAGCGAGCTTCCGAAGAAAAAGTCGAAACACACACCGAGAATCGGAAAACACACGCGGAAAAGCCGCGGAACGCTTCCGGGCCTCCGAAATGTCTCCGGATCGCGCCGATCCGAACACGAAAGATGTCTGGAACGAATTTTCGGACACAACAGCGCCGGACGCTCCGAAAACCAGATCCGGGACCCACGAAAAAGATTCGAAAGGTCCGGGATATTACATGACTTGATCTTCACTCTAGAAAGAAGGAAGAAAGATGAAGAAATCTTCTCGGAGCACTGTTCACATCTACGGTGCAAGTTTCCTCCTTCCCACCTTTGGTAGCCTCCTTTGATCCACAATAAGCATTAAGGTTTTCTAATCCCGCTTGTATATGTTTTATAGGTTCTTGAATGGTCCAAGGACTCTCCCAGACCAGATCCACAATTTCTGGAGAGTTTGGTTGCTTAGGGATTAAACAATGCCAAAGAGAATGGCTTTTCTCGAAATGATAAAAAGTCAACAATTATTGGCAGCTCGGGGCTGGCGGTCGACCTACAGAGGCCAGCGGTCGATCGCCAGGGGCCGTACTGTGGCCATTTTGCTGCTGGGAAAATAGGTCGACCGCTAGCTCCTAGCGATCGACCGCCAGGTTCACAGGTTGCCAGACTTGAGTTCTGTTATTTTAGGTTGACCGCCAAAGGTCCACAGGTCGACCGCCAGTCTTCAATCCTGCAAAAATCAAGTGTTAGCTAATTTGAAACTATCCATTGGTTCGATGCTTGAAATGGGCTTGTGTTATAGTTGATTACAAGTTGGTTTAAATTCGATATAACACATGGAATGATTCATTAACACAAGTGTGAAATGGGATGAAATTTGATGGTTTAAAGCATGAAACTTCGTTTTAAAACAAGGTACATGGGATATAAAAGTCTTGGGTTTTGTTATCATCAAAATCACTCGGATATGTTCAACACTTCCGAGCTCGAAAACGGCGAACATGACGAAAAACCCTATTTCATGCCCCGTTCACACCCATGTGAAGGGGAAATTAAGGGGAAACTAATCCCCAACCTCTGTAGCACTGAGAGGACCCATTTAAACCCCAAAAACGCAAGCAAAACGCGAAATCTGACTCACACCCCAAAATCACACGTTTTAACCATGGCGGGAAAATAAACCCTCTCGGCTCTCCTCGGGCTACCAAACTCACGAAAAATGAAGTACAGGGGTTAAGGAACCATCCCCCTACCTCCACCGAAGATTATGCGCATCGAGGACGTCGATCCGCCAAGAAAACACCGCATGAATGCCGCGACGCCCCGAACTCGCGATCGAGCTTCGCCGCGTGTCCGTTCCTCGATCCTCGACCCGTAATCGCCGTCCCCAGCCCCGCGAACCTCGCCACCTCGCCCCCGTCCACCTCCGTCGGCCGCCAGAGAAGAGAGATGGAGAGCGTGAGAGTTGTGAGGAGAGAGAAAGAGAGGGGGGTTTTATATAGGAAAAATTTGGAATTTTTAAAAAATAGGAAAAATAGGAAAAAAATATTCTTCACGATCTTCAGAAAACGCACAACGTGCTGATAAAGTCCCAGAGTTGGAGAACGCAATGGTTCATCCTGCACGGGGTTCCGAAGGTTGGGAGCCACAAGCCTACAACGCACACGCAGGAGGGTTCATAGACGGCACCCGGGCGTCGGGGGTGAACATTTATTATACTTTGGGGGCCACTTTGATAACAGAATAAAGGCGAATAGGATGAGTTATTCTGCTTATTCACCCTTAATCGAGTTTGACAGCAGGGTTAAGTTATCTGAGGTCGGTTAAGATTAAAACCCTTATTCTAAGAATAACTCATTCTATCATTTCACATGGAATGAGTTATTCTCAGGGTAAGAGTAAGTTATCAAACTTAAAAAGAAAAAACCTAAGGAATAACTCATCCGGACCTACCTCGGATAATTTATTCTAACATGTTATCAAAGTGACCCTGGAAGAACAAACCAGCGGCGACCATCGTGGAGAAGAGAGAGATGTCGGAGATGGTTGCCGTGGTCACCCTGGTTGAGGAAGACGGCGGCGCCGAGCTGGCCCCCCTCTCCGGCTTCCCCGGCGCAGTCGTTCGCCGGAGGGCCAGGTTCCTCAGACCCAGGGCGGAGGCGGACCCCTCCACCGCCACCGCTCCCCGCCGCCCTCTGCTCCGCGACCTCATCACCCGGCGCCAGGGCCAGCCGTGGCCCCCCAGGGTCCTCTTCCGTGGATGGTACCTCCCCAACTTCGAATGGCACCGCTGGGTCCAGCGCCTCCGCCCCGTCTACTGGAATGTGTGGCGGAGCGCCGGTATCTGGGACGCCATCACCGTCTCCACCTGCACGGTCCTGGTCGACGACTCGATCTTCTGGGGGCTTCTGGAGTGCTGGTGCCCCGAGACCAACACATTTGTCTTCCCCTGGCCGTGGCCGGCCGAGGCCACGGTTACCCTCGAGGACGTCATGGTCCTCGGCGGCTTCTCCGTGCTCGGGGAGCCCGTCCGTGCGGTGGCGGCGCGCCGGCCGGAGGAGGAGGTATTGCTCGCGTGGTTGACGGCCGAGCACGGGGCCATGGGTATGCGCAACAGCTCCGGTCAGGTGTCCCACCACGAGTGGACGAGCCGCTTCAAGGGCCTTGTTGCGGGCAAGCCCGGCAGGCAGGAGCACGCCGCCTTCCTCGCGCTGTGGCTGTCGAGGTACGTGTTCCCGGCACCGCTGCATGGCTCCGTGGGGCGGCACGTCTTCCAACTCGCGGTGCGGCTGGCCAGCGGGGCGAGGGTCGCCTTGGCGCCCACCGTCCTGGCCAGGATCTACCGGGACCTGCGAGTGCTGAAGCAAGTCGCGGTCGGTGCCGGCGGCGTCGACACCTGGGCGCCCTTCCAGCTCCTGCAGCTCTGGGCGTGGGAGCGCTTCAAGTCCCTCCGGCCGCCGAAGCCGCCGAGTCCCCTAAGCCACGGCAAGGCCAGGTCCATGCGGTGGGACAAGTTGGGTCACCAACCGAGGTCCCTCGCCTCGGTGAGGACCGTCCTCGAGTCACCCGGGGAGTTCCGGTGGCGCCCCTACGCTGCCGTGCTGATGGGTTGGAGCTACCCTTCTTTCTACTGCTACGGCGATCGTTGGGTAACCGTGGGTTCGGGCGGAGAAGACGAGGGCATGCGTTCCTACATCCGTTGCCTGAGGGCTTGCGAGCTGGTGGGGCTGGACACCGTGGAGCACTACGCCCCGCAGCGAGTGGCGATGCAGTTCGGACTGGATCAGGATCTGCCGGGGTCGATCCCCCCTGTCCACGGCGCGTGGGAGCTCGCATGGGCGACCTACGACGGGGGCGGCGAGCGTGTGCGGTTCTACGTGCCACCACGGTTATATGATCCCTGCGCCACTAGGCGTTTCTTGGACTGGCAGCAGCAGTGCGCGTTGGATCGCACAGTGGAAGCGGGGAAGATGGCGTTGGATCGCACAGAGGAAGTGGGGAAGATGGCGCGGCGGAGAAAGAGAGAGGAGAAGAGACGCCGGCTTCGGAAGAAAGCCAAGGGCGACAACAAAAGCACTGGTTTCACGCCAGATCCTGAAAGAGGTCTGCAGAGTGGAACCCAGGAATCACCTGGCCCCGGTCTTTTGCCGGTTGCTGAGGAACCCCCGAAGCTGCAAGAGCAAGAAGATGAGCAGAGAAGGCGGAAAGGGAAGTTTTTGATGGAGGATGGGGCTCTCAAGCCCAGTGCTCTCGAGGTGTTCGATCATGAACTCGGCGGGGTCAAGGAAGGTTATGTTATGGAAACAAATGAACAGCCGTCTTCGTGCTGCTCAAGCATCACAAAGGAGCCAGAAAGAGGAATGCCCCCCTCCAGAGTCACCTTCATAGAAATTGAGAGTGATGATGAGGAACTGCAGAGAACAACGGCTAGAGCGGCGGCGGCGGCATCTGCTGTTGCAGCGTCTGTTCCTGAATTCAACATGGAAAAGGAAGACGATGCCCTGAGCACAGATGTGCCAGAACCTTGTTGTGGCTTAGCGATGCCAAAGGAGCCAGAAACGGGAATGTCCCCCTCCAGAATCACCTTCATAGAAATTGAGAGTGACGATGAAGAATTGCAGAGACGAAAGGACCTAGAGTTCGAAAGAGAGATCGATCAGCTCAAGGCAGAGATTGCAAGCCTTCAAGCGATGAAAGCAGCAATTGAGTCCCAGTCTGCCCGGGTGGAGCCTGCAACTGCAAGGCTTTCTCATCTCTTCTAGTCGTATGCCACTTCTTCAGCAGGATGGGCAGCTGTCTGATGGTGTGGACGGTAGCTGCTGTCCCACATTTGGGTAAATGCTGCTGTGACCTTGAGGATAACAATCTCACTCCTTTGATGCCTGTATACACTGTAGACATGCTTGGGCATAATCAACCTGCATCATGACATCAGTAGAACTGGAACTTGTACATTTGTTTATGGAAACAAGATCAGATCAGATGATTTATCATCTCATTGTGCATGATGGACTTCTGACCGTAATCGATTTTGAGATTCCAGTCAAAGGCTATGCTAGGCGCCATTTGGAGTCTCTTAAGACCATGCTGAAATATTTTGTTGAGTATGAAGACCAACAGAAGTTCTATATATCTTGCTTTCTACCGTGTGATTGCTCAATTAGTTATGAATGCCAACTACTGGCCGCAGGAATGAACATAATGTCATATTCTGCCTCTTTAATTAATTAGATATGTATAGCTTAGCTTAGAAGTTAGAACATGGACGGCGGGCACCAAGCACGACTCTAACACGATTGTTTGGGGGAGGAGTGGGGGGGGGGGGGGTGGGGGCACCAGCGAGGAGCGGAGTTCCAAGATAGTGGAAGGGTATGCATTTTGCGATGGATATATGCAAAATTGAATCAGATTGTGGGGGTGGGTGATATTGCTCGGCACCATTTAGTGAAGGTATGTTAATGGTGTCGTCAACAAATTAATTAACAAACAGCAGATGTGAAATGGAAGGACGTCCTCTACGTGCGTACGCATATTTGATAATGAATGAGAACTGGACTGGCAGGTCGAATCGATTCGACCGTGAACCGGTTCGACCGTGAATCGGTCCGATTAGGTCCAATCCGATCTAATGTTATAGAATCGGACGAACCGGACGAATCGTGGTTCGACCGGTGAACCGGTCCGAACCGGTCCGACCCGATTCACCTTTCAAAAAATATATAAAAATATTTAAAATTTTAAAATGATATGTACGTGTGAACAAAAGTATCTTATTATTATTGATTTGTTGTTATTTATCATTTTATTTTAGATATATTTGAAGTTTAAATGTTTAAAGGAGTATAAATGTCAATTATGAAGAGTGAACACCAATGAAATATTACAAAATTTTAAGATAAGTTTATTTAACTATGTTATTGTTGTTGTTTTACTTGTATAGTTAGTAGTTACATAATCATGACTAATAATTATACATATATGTTTATTTAATTTGATCATTATATCTTATTTCTTATTATCTTAGGTTATAGAATCAGGTCGGACCATGTATCAATATTATGATGACATCACGGTTCAAATCGGTTCGATTAGGTCGGTCCAACCGGTTCGAATCGAACCAGCTCATTGCCCGATTCGGGCACCGATTCGGTTCTGATAACATTGGTATGAGCTATTCGAGGAAGCATTCGCGCATGAGAAGCCTATGCCTAAGAAGACAGTAGTTATCCAATCCATGTTGGGTCTTATTTGGCCATCATTCAAATTTCCCTTAGGGACTCAAAACTGTTAATGGGGTTTAAATGAACTGGCCACTTTTATAAACTTTCCTAAACTCTCTCACATCTCTTCCGTGCCCATCCCTTCCGTCTTGCTCACCAGAATCGAACACCTAAACCCTCTCACATCTCTTCCGTGCCCATCCCTTCCGTCCTGCTCACCAGAACCGAACACCTAAACCCTCTCACATCTCTTGCATACCCATCCCTTCCGTCCTGCTCACCAGAACCGAACATCTCTCGTTCGCATGTTACAACACACGCACATGGCTGGCTGGTTAACAACACCAAACGAGTCTGCACCACACACACACAGATAGAGAGAGAGAGAGAGAGAACCCTCTCACATCTCTTCCATGCTCATCCCTTCACACACACACACACACACACACACACACAGAGAGAGAGAGAGAGAGAGAGAGAGAGAGAGAGAGAGAGAGAGAGAGAGAGAGAGAGAGAGAGAGAGAGAGAGAGAGAGAGAGAGAGAGAGAGAGAGAGAGAGAGAGAGAGAGAGAGGGAGAGAGAGAGAGAGTCGCTGTTTTCACATGACCGTCCGGATAACACGATAGGAGTGTGATCTTACACCAGAGAGAGAGTCTCAACATGGCAAAATGGCAAAATGGATGAGATTCACAAAAGGAGAGAGATCAACATAAATACCCACTCACCTTCCTGCTATCATCTCACCCGTTGTTTGTTCCTCCCCTCTGCTTGCCACCCCCGCCTCCCCCCTCCAGCAGCACCCATTCCTTCCCTCTACTTGACAACCCCGCCTCTCCCCCTCCAGCAGCACCCCCGCCTCTCCCCTCCAGCATCACCCTTTCCTCCCCTCTGATTGCCACCCCCGCCTCCCCTGCAGTAGCACCCCGCGCCACCTTCGGTCTCTGATCTCCACCCCCTTCTTCTTCCCCACCGAGACGCCCACAGAGTGACCCACCGTCGTACCCTCACACCAGTATGTGGCCTTGGATTATTGAGCTCGAAATCGAGGAGGAGGGGTTCAGCCCCAAAGTCGGCCAGGTGAGAGAATACATCTACAGGAAGACGGGCATCCCGCCCGACAGGCAGGTGGTCGCCATATACGGCAACCTCCTGCTCCGTAACAGTCACCTCGCCCTGCCCCTGGGTCATCACCGACTAGAGCTATCCGTTTGGGTGCGAAGATCACCAGCTCTAATTTCTTTGGCAGAACTATGGTCGCGGAGCTGCAACGCTTCGTGGCCCGACGCTATCTGGTGCGCCCCTCCCGTTAGCTGCTCACCACCATGGGGTTGGCCATGGTGCATTTTGAAAAGCTGAACGACTTCGCACCCTCCGACGAGGTTAATGTGACCGTGACGGAGCAGGGCGATGAAGTGGTGGCGGAGCAACTGGAGGTGAGAGTCCACAGAGGGATTATAAACATCCTTGGAGCTAGATTCACCATGGATGTTTGGGACACATTTGACATACTGGTAGGGAAGATGCAGAGACAGAGAATGGTGACGGAAGGGCAGGAGTTTAAATTCGCGGCCTTCGACGGCGATTACATGCGGCATTTTGAAAATCTGTTGAGAGGGAGTCTGTGAGACTGTGTGGTCTGTGTGCTTGTGTCTTCCTAATTAGTTTATGCGTCCAAGTTTCTGCGTCTAGTTGCCATGTCTGTTGAGAGGGAGTATGTGAATCTGTGTGGTATGTGTGCTTGTGTCTTACTAGTTAGTTTTTGCCTCCAATTGTCTTACAAGTTAGTTTCTGAGTCCACGTGTAATATGTTCCACTTTGCAATTTACTAGAATTGATGAACGATTTTATGGATCAATCAAACCGGCCGCTTTAAAAAATGGTTTAAAGAGCCTAATTAAAGAGGCATGCACTCTTCACGAAAGTAATTAAGATATATGCATGCATGCATGCATGCCCGATTTTTTGTACTCTTCTCAAATTAATGAAACAAGTTGCTGCCTGTCCTGCTGGTTTCCCAGTACTGGTTTCATACATCTCGGCTGCTTCCGTCGGAGCAATATGAGCCATGTCAAGATTCAAGTGAAGCATGCGGCTAGCTGAAGCTCGAAGATCACCAGCAGCCCTTGCCCATTTTTCTCTGTATTTATCTTCAGCCCGTACGTTCAAAGCACATTAATTATGGGTGCCATTTCAAATTTAAGTTTCCTTCCTTGTATAGCTGCAAGAATCAGAATGCACAACGTAAGTAACAAAATTCAAATATCAACATGAAGAGATAAAATTGCATGACTGAAAATTCAAAGGAAACAGAGGAAAAGAAAAGAACCGACAGCAATAGAAAAGAAACCAGTTTATATATATATATATATATATGTGTGTGTGTGCGCGCGCGCGTGTGTATATGTATGTATGTATATCTGTTGCAAATACTGGAACTGGTCTCTTGATACCCTGTGCCCCCAACTCATCTTTCCTGCTGGCAACTCGCATCCCCTGTGCAAGTGAACCATCTAGCTTATATTTATATCACAGGATAGCCTCACCTTTCAACTTTTGCACTCCGTTCTTTAGAGGGCTAAGCTTCCAATTTGTATCAAGGTTCGTCGACTCGGTGATCCGTATCGGATCGGTTCTTCCCTGATCCGGTACGATACGGCCGAGTCACATCCGACTCGCATCCGACTCGGCCCTCTCTCTCCCCCTCTCCCCCTCCTCTCTTTCTCTCTCACTGTGACTCGACCTGACTCGGTCGATCCTGAGGGTGATCCTCAATGTACCGGGCTTGCCCTGATACGGTACGATACGCCCGAGTCTGCCCGAGTCGACAAACCATGATCTGTATGTGTTATAAGATTGATATAGTCCTAATATTATCGCATGTACATCTGACTGCAGATTTGCCTGTCAGGTTACAAGTACGTACGGCTTCTTTATCAAAGTGGACGTGGGTAACAACAGCAACAGGCAATCTGTTCAGCAACATTAGACCAGTTCAAACATGTCCATATCTTCATCATGAACACATGCATAGCAATACCTCTATATGTTCATTTATAAATATCATATGCAAGACCAATGGTTATATGGGTAATTATGAAGTATTTTATTATCTAATATTGTCCATCATAGCTAAGAATTGCATCACCTAATTGATGTATATATTGAACTACAAAGCATGGTCCTGTTCTGCTTGTCAATGTTTTTTACATGGATGAAGACGTCTATTTCTACAGTTTCATCATGTGGGATCCAGTTTCTCCACGTACACTATTTAATTCCCAACGTGAGTGAAACACTATCAGAAATAATAGAACTAGCATAGTCTGCATCAACAAACGCCTCCCCAGGAGCCCCGTTAACAAATTTTAGAATCATCAGAACAGCCTCCCAGTGACATTATTTTGGAAGGTGACGTATGATCTTGTATTAGTCAAATAAATGAGCTTACTAACCAAGCGTCTATAACGTCAACCAGTGTCAGGAAAATCATCCCAGACTAATCAAGAACTATTGTGCAAAATAAGGAGTGCATGTTTTAACTCGCAAGTGCACAAGATATAAATTGTAGACTCGGACAAGTTGAGGTCGATCCGACGAGGATTTGATAGAACACAATCTTATTTTTAAATTTTATTTCTAATTAGTAGCACAAAATTTAGAGAGATGGTGATGATGCATTTTTTTTTAGTAACACCGAATAAAAAGAAACTGAGCAAATTGAATTAACTTCAATTCAAAGGATGATGAAGACTAGGGTGCATGGATTCCACAAGTAACATGTAAATGCAATGAATTAAATTCTTCTCAAAAATCTTTCCCAACGATCACTGGAACTAGAAATAACTCAATATATCTCATTCGAAAAATTTCTCGTCCGATTCTAGGGAAGAATGAAACAGACATGTATAATTTCCTTCACTTAAACTGAATTAAGAATAAGAATTATTTCAGTGACAAGCATATGCCATCAAAGATTTCATCCAAGAATGATATATCTAGTCAAAGCACAAATAATCAAAAAACTTAACTGTAAAAATCTTAAACACGGAAAACTTGACATACTAAATCAATTGAAGAGAAATTTATTTTCATTGAATGCCACATAGGGAAAGTGTAGATGAGAAGAGAATAATACTACACAATACATGCTACTCGCTTCCTCCTGGACCCTAGTTGAGGAGTTTTAGTTCATTACAAAATCCAGAATAAGGTGCAATAGAACTAAAATATCCCTTAAAAACATTAGGGGCTTACACGGATCTGCAGGATGGGATTACACCTCTCCTCCCCCGTCCTCTCTGGCCGCCAGCAGAAGAAAGAGAGAGTCCCCTGGATTGCCGTCCACCTCTTGCCCTTTTATTCCCTCTCCTGCTCTCCTCTCGGGTAGAAGAAATCCACCCTCTTCTTCTCGCAACAGCAAAAAACCTCCTACCCATTTTTCCGCAACCAGCAGGAATCGAGTACTCCCTTTTTCATCTGCAGTTTGAGTCCGGTGACACCAACAACTTGAGATTCCCTTCTCCAGCATTTGAGATCCTCTCCACCTGTAGCTTGGATACTCTTGACAACTAACCCCCTTCATTTTTCTGGTTAGGTGAATGGGGTTGGGTTGCGTATGTTTAGGAGAGGGGATGATGGGTGGAGTGAGATTTCCAGGTTTAATGTGAAATAAGGGGAGGAGATGATAAGGGGGTTGGTTGGTGGAGCAATGACGTGGGGGGTAGGAAGGGTACTTGTTTATGCATGAAATGCTCTTCTCTTCGTTGATATTTACCAACCATGTCCTTGGCTCAATTAATTCTGCTTCTCAAGTGTTGGCCTGCCATCTTCATACATAAGTCATCCACCGGAGTTCTCCATGTCCTTGGCTCAATTAATTCTGCTTCTCAAGTGTTGGCCTGCCATCTTCATACATAAGTCATCCACCGGAGTTCCTACAATGACAAATATGCACAGTAAATTCATGGTCATGGGAACCTGTACGCATGCGTGCAGAACTATGTCATTTTTATTAAAAAAAAATGTGATCTATCCATTGTGAAGAGAGGAACTCTGCATCTGCATGTAAATTGGAAATTTATGTCCAAAATAAACCACATAATGCCCATTAAAGTAAACACAATTTTACACTTATGGGCCATTATCACACCCCCAAACCTACATTTTGCTAGTCCTCAAGCAAAAAGTTCAAATGAAATGAATCCATTCTTATTTTGAAGAGACAATTATGAAGAAATAAACAACCACTTTCGCTGGTCCTCTCGATTGCATTTAGCGTATGCAACAAGCCTTTAAACCCCTAGGTTACCCTAGTGGACAAGTTGTGTCTCGTGAGGGTTTGCAGTGAATTTACCCACAAAATTCTTTGGCCAAAATTAAGGTAGGATCTTACTAGCAACTCCACCAAATAGAATTTAGCAAGCTCAACACCACAGCTTTAAGACATCACCCCATTGGTAAAAATTCTCACTAATGATCAAGTCTTGAAGTGTGTGTGTGCGTTAGCCACAAAGAATGTAACCTCAGTTTGAGTAGAACAAAACCTTAATTTCCTTCAGAGTGGATTTAGCTTTGACTTCAAAACTCACCAGGTATACTCTCAGCAAGAATATCACTCAGCTGCGGGCTCATACTATGTGTGGTAAAGAATCAACTGACACTCATCCACACATACGTCAAAAGATGGATTATAGAAAAAAAATAAAAAGATCTCATGAATGGAATGTCATTCACTCAAGAATGTTGGATTAAATTCCATAGGTCCTCTTCATCTATTCTCCACACTTAACCACATTACGCTTAGGATCAAATAGGACTTTTTATTGGGTTGTCATGAGGTTTGGGTATGAACAAAACAGAAGAAGTTATTCAAAATACTTGAGCTCTGCAATTCTTAATAGAAGGGTTCTTTTAATACTCCATGACGTGCTTCTCTCTCTCTTTCTCTCTCTCTCTCTCTCTCTCTCTTTTCTATACCTTTTTCTTCTTTCTTTTTTTTGACTTTGGAATTTCACATCTTTTTCTTTACAAAGATGTTTCCTTCAAATGTATTTTTCAGAGGATTCATGAAGTATTCAACATACCCTTTTTTGAATTCTTCTTACAAAAGCTCAAAGTATCTGGGTAAGGGGATTTTTTTTCATTTTATAAAGGGGTTACTTTCCAAATTGGGGTACAGGTGATGGTAGACTGGTTTAACAAAGAAAGGCTTATATAGGCTCAATGGGTTCACTAGGGGTAAGATACATGAATAAGCAGGGTGTAATGGTAAGATGGGGTGAACAAAGACGGCCTATATCATTTCATAAGTTTCCTGTGATTGTTTGTGCCTCAAATACATTTCGGAGGAGTTCTGGTCTAATAATCCATCTTTGATGTCATTCTTAGTGTTTGACCAAGACAAGGATAATGAGATCAATCAACAAGTTTCAGCAATTTCAAGGAAGTTTGAGTTGCTTGCAACTCAGAATTACGTATTTCCCTCAGAGAACAAATGAGAGAGGCTCTAATCTCACAGGGGTTAAGTCTCCACTAATGACTCTTCAGATCTCAGAGTCATGTTTACTCTTACACTTTAGACTACACTCATGTGGCTCAATGTGCTGAAGAGTTTCAAGACTCAAAAGTTCATGAAAACTTCTATAAAAAGGGTTTAGCCTTCAGACTGGGTGTTAGCAGCTAAAAACTTTGAGGGGTTTACTAGAAAAACCTTTTGTTTCCCTTCTTTCTCAGCTTTTTTTTTTTAGTGACAATGACAAACACTGACAAGTGTTGAATTTGAATTCCTGCACCCCCAAAACCTAAATTTAACATTGCCCTCAATGTTTGTACTATGATTAAAATGAAGCATGTGCTGCTTATAAATGAAATGGACAAATGCAGTAGCTTGAGTTGGAGCTATGTACCTCAACTGATGCTCATGAGGACATTCCCTGTAACAAAGCAAGGTCATAGATATTTACAAGGGCAATTGCTATTTACAAGGACGATGACAAAAAAAAGGAAAGAAAGAAAAAAAAAACTTCTTCAAACCTGATTTAAACTGCAACTTCCAAAATGGTGGAACGAGATGACCACTGAAATTGCTAATATACAACACTTGACCCAAAGTATTCAATCACTATAAACAGGGTTCTGGAGACGTACTCCCTCTACTTCTCTGTTCCTTAACTCAGAAAATGGTTTCAACCTTTGCCCGTTTACCTTAAACACTTCACCATTTTTGGGATTTTCTATTTCCACCACCCCATGAGAAAAAAACAGTGCAAACAAAGTAGGGACCAGACCACCGAGACCGCAGTTTTCCTGGGAAAAGATGCAATTTGGAGTAATACAAAAGAACTTTCATTCCTGGTTCCAAAGATTTCCGTGTAATGGATTTATCATGGAACACCTTCATCCGTTCTTTATATATTTTTGAACTCTGACATGCATCATTTCGGAGCTCATCCAACTCATTGAGTTGAAGCTTACAGTGATTCCCAACTGTGGGTGAACCAAAATTGAACGTTTTTATGGCCCAATAAGCTCTATGTTCCAACTCCATTGGCGAATGACATGCTTTACCAAAAACAAGACGGTATGGTGACATTCCTATAGGTGTCTTGTATGCAGTGCGATAGGCTCACAATGCATCCAATAATTGAAGAGACCAGTCCTTTCGATTTGGATTTACTGTTTTTTCAAGGATTTGCTTAATCTGCCTATTGGACACTTCTACCTGTCCACTTGTCTGTGGATGATAGGGTGTGGAGACCTTGTGAGTGATAGAGTATTTGCGCATGAGGCTATCGAAGGAACGATTACAAAAGTGGGTTCCTCCATCACTGATTATGGCTCTAGGTACACACCAAAGCGAGAAAAGATGTTTTCTTTTATGAATTTGATCACCACTTGGCGATCATTTGCCTTACATGATATAGCTTCGATCCATTTTGAGACATAATCCACTGCAAGAAGGATGTACATATTACCAAAAGAGTTTGGAAAGGGGCCCATGAAATCGATGCCCCACACATCAAATATCTCATCTACCAAGATTGGATGTAAAGGCATCATATTCCGGTGAGTAATCTTACCAAGCATTTGGCAACGCTCACAGCTCAAACAGAAATCATGGCAATCCTTAAAGATTGTTGGCCAATAAAATCCACATTGAAGAATTTTTGCAGCAGTCTTTCTAGCACTAAAGTGACCTCCACATGCTTGGGAATGGCAAAATGAGATAACACTGTTATGCTCATGATTAGGAACACATCTGCGAATGATTGGGTCAGAACAGTACTTGAATAGATATGGGCCATCCCAGAAGAATTGTTTTACCACAGCTAAAATTTTGAACTTATCTTGCTTAGTCCAATCCTCAGGCATTTGACCAGTGACAAGATAATTCACAATGTCAGCAAACCAAGGTAGTTCAGAAATTCCCATTAATTGTTCATCAGGGAAGGATTCATTCAAAGGCAATGATTGCTCAGTAGACTCTACAACCAGCCTCGATAGGTGGTCTGCTACAACATTTTCAGACCCCTTTTTATCCCGAATCTCCACATCAAATTCTTGTAACAAAAAGATCCATCGAATGAGGCGGGCCTTAGCATCCTTCTTGGAGAGAAGGTATTTTAAAGCTGCATGATCGGAAAATATGATCACCTTGGAGCCTGTCAGGTATGACCGAAATTTTTCTAAGGCAAAGACAACAGCTAGAAGTTCCTTTTCTGTGGTAGAATAATTCAGCTGAGCATCATTGAGAGTTCTACTAGCATAGTAGATGACATGGGGACGTTTATCACGACGTTGCCCCAACACTGCACCGACAGCATAATCTGATGCATCACACATTATTTCAAATGGTTCGTTCCAATCTGGAGGTTGAATTATAGGTGCAGAGGTTAACTCCTTGAGTCTCTCAAAAGCAACCATGCATTCATCATTAAACACAAATGGGACATCTTTGGCAAGTAAATTGCACAAAGGACTCGTGATCTTGCTGAAGTCCTTGATGAACCACGTATAGAATCCTGCATGTCCAAGGAATGACCTAATCTCTTTCACAGTTTTTGGAGTTGGGAGGTTTGAAATCATATCAATTTTTGCCTTGTCCATCTCAATCCCATCCTTGGAAATGACATGCCCAAGTACTATACCTCTTTGGACCATGAAGTGGCATTTCTCCCAATTGAGAACGAGATTCTTCTCTTCACAGCGAATAAGCACCAATGTGAGATGGTGCAAACACTCCTCAAAAGTTGACCCAAATATAGAAAAATCATCCATGAATATTTCTAGGAATCTCTCAACCATATCTGAAAAAAAAGCTAATCATACACCGCCGAAAAGTAGCAGGTGCATTGCATAGCCCAAAGGGCATGCGACGATAGGCAAATGTCCCAAAAGGACAGGTGAAAGTGGTCTTTTTTTGATCCTCTGGTGCAATGGGAATTGTATTATAACCTGAATAACCATCCAGGAAGCAATAGTATTTATGTCCAGCTAACCTCTCTAGCATTTGATCAATGAAGGGAAGAGGGAAATGATCCTTCCTTGTGACAGAATTCAGCTTACGGTAGTCGATGCACACTTCCAACCAGTTTGTGTTCTAGTTGGTACAAGCTCATTGTTTTCATTTTTGACTACCGTAATCCCAGATTTTTTTGGCACAACTTGAACAGAACTTACCCATGAACTGTCTGAAATTGGGTAGATTATTCCCACATCCAACAACCTAAGAATTTCAGTCCTTACTACTTCCTTCATCGCTGGGTTCAAACGTCTTTGTGGTTCACGTGAAACTTTTGCATTTTCTTCCAAATGGATTCTATGCATGACCACAGATGGGCTTATACCCCTGATATCAGCAATGGACCATCCTATAGCTTTTTTATGTTCTTTGAGAACATTTAGTAGCTGACCTTCCTGCTCCCTATCTAAGTTAGAGGAGATGATGGCTGGTAGCGTATCAAAAGGACCTAAGAACACATACTTGAGGGTGTCAAGGCAATGGTTTTAGATCCAACTTAGGTGGTTCAACAATAGAAGGTGTTGGAGGTGTTGAAGAAAGAGGAATAGGTTCTGCCTTAGGCTGCCAATTGTTTATTTGCATGAGGGGGACAGAATCTGGAAAGGCATTAACTTCTTCCAGGGAACTATCAACATGGAAATCACACCCAAAGTGGGCGAGACAGGCTTCTACTGGATCCTCATACTTTGACTGCTGAAGGGTATCATGAATCAAACTATCAATCAGATTAACCTCAAGAACATCATCATTATCTGGTGGTGGTTTACTCAAATTAAAGACATTTAGATCCACAGTCATATTTCCAAATGAAAGCTTCATCAATCCATTACGACAATTGATCAAGGCATTAGATGTTGACAAAAATGGTCGACCCAAGATAACTGGAATCTGTCCAACTGAATTTTCCACAGGTTGAATGTCCAAGATCACAAAATCAACTGGAAAAAAAAATTCACCCACTTTAATCAACACATCTTCAATAACACCTCTTGGAATTTTCACTGATCGATCTGCTAGTGAAAGGGTTATCTTGGTTGGTTTCAATTCTCCCAAGCCCAATTGCTCATACACTGTATATGGCAATAAATTTACACTTGCCCCCAAATCTAGCAAAGCTTTATCAATGAAATGATCTCCTATCACTATGGAGATGGTTGGACAACCAGGGTCCTTATATTTGATAGGCGTTCGACAAGAGATGATGGAACTAACTTGTTCAGCTAGAAAAGCCTTCTTAGGGACATTTGTTTTTCTCTTGATTGTGCAAAGATCCTTTAGAAACTTTGCATAAGAAGGCACTTGTTGAATGGCATCAAAAAGTGGGATGTTTATGCAAACTTTGCTTAAACACCTCTAAAATATTGTCAATCTGAGCATTCTTTTTTGAAGCTAATCTTTGTGGGAATGGAGCTTTAGGAGCAAAAAGTTTGAGAGGGGATTGACAATCAGAAGATTGAGGAAGATTGGGTTTGTTCGCAGGTGTAGCAGGTGGGTTGGCCTCCTCAAGGTTATGATTCTCAGAACTTTGTTCCTCAGCTGTTGGCATTTTGACTTTGTTGTCAATCTGCCATCCTGATCTAAGAGTGGTGATAGACTTCACATGCTCTTGTTCTTGGGATGTACCAGACATGTTATGAACTTCAGATTGTTTTTTGTTCATCATTCCCCTTGGGTTGGGTTCAGGTTGACTGGGGAACTTCCCCTTTTCAAGAGTGGTTGCCAATGCACTGACAGAGGTAGCAATTTGTCCTAGAGAAGTCTCCAGATTGGTTATTGTAACTCGAAGTTCTTGATTGTTTTGTCTCACATCAGTTTGGACTTCCGCTATAACCTGAGCATGTTTACCAAACATGGCTTGAGTGGACTGAGTCATCCTCTCAATCGCTTCTTCCCATGGTTTTGGTTGTGAATTGAATTGAGTGGAATGTGAGGAAAATTGATTGGAAGCAACTTGAGGAATTTGGTTTTGTGGATCCCCTCGATGAAGACCCTTGGTCCAAGAGAAGTTAGGGTGATTTGCCCACCCTTTGTTGTATGTGTTTGAGTATGGATTGTACTCAGATCTTCTTACATGGTTTAGGGCATTAGCTTGCTCAGGAAAAATATCCTGGCCAGTTGACATGGAAGGACACGCATGAGTGTGGTGTAAGGAGCTAGGGCATTCAGCACATAACTTGGGCTGATGGGACTCGAGAGTTTCTTTGATTTCCTGAGATCAAGGTAGATATTTGTGTAGTAAGGCCTTCAATCAAGGACCTTACTTCTCTCAATTCAGAATTTGAACTCTGAATTGCATGCATGCCACCTCCCTTCTTCCTTTCGGAGTGGCTTGACCAATCCCATTGTTGGGAGTTTTCATACATGGTTTCAAAGAATTCCCAGATTTCCTAGGCGTTCTTCATCATTAATGTTCCACCACTTGTAGCATCTACTAGTTTACGATTTTGAGGTGACAAACCGTAATGAAAATATTGCACTAATCTCCATTTATCAATATTGTGGTGTGGACATTTCCGAAGTAGTCCATTGAATCTATCCCAACACTCATAAAAATGTTCCCCTTCTCTCTGCTCAAAATCAGCAATCTCCTTCCTAAGAGCATTTGTTTTATGGACTGGAAAATATTTATTCATGAATTTCTCTACCATGGCTGCCCAAGTTTTGATTGATTTTGGTTTCAAAGAATTGAACCATAGCTTGGCTCTATCTTTTAAGGAAAAAGGGAATAGGCTAAGGCGAATGTAATCAGTTGGCACATCCTTGTTCTGTTGGGTTGCACAAATAGCTAAAAATTCATTCAAATGGTTATATGGATCTTCCTTGTCCAGACCATAGAATGAAGGCAATGCATTGAGGATCCCCGTTTTCAACTCAAAATGATTTGCTATGATTTGTGGCAGTTCAATGCATGAGGTTGCAGGGTCAGCTAAGGGGTTGAAGTAGTCCTTAAAGGCTCTGTCTTGCCCAGCCATTCCCACGGAATGGTTCCTAGTGTTTCGACGGTTGCGGTGAAAAGTCCTCTCAATCTCCAAATCTAATGGATTTAATTTGGGGCCAAATGAACGGATTCCGTACATACACTAGACACCAAGAATTTCAGACATTCACGCTTTCCTGAAATAAAATCAGACAAATCTACTGGCAAGTAAACAGAGGCATAGGCAGGGTTTCCGTACTCACCTCCCACACAAGGTGGGGATAGATCGTGCTGAGTAGGTCCCAGCCACAAACTCCAAATTCAGTGTGTGAACCTAGGGTCAAGGTTTTCACCCCTCTTTTTTTTTGTTGACAGTCCCTTTTCAGACGCCTTTTCCTTCAAATCCTGCAAGACAACCAAGCACCAAAAAGGCGTAAAAAGGAAATAGCAAGAGATATTGTTAGAAAAGAAAAGAAAAGACAACTAGAGTAAGACTAGTGTGGAAATAAAACTTAAACCTAAAATTGATTTCTACTAGCAAATCCCCGGCAACGGCGCCAAAAACTTGTTGTGCAAAATAAGGAGTGCACGTTTTAACTCGCAAGTGCACGAGGCGTAAATTGTAGACTCGGCAAGTCGAGGTCGATCCCACGAGGATTTGGTAGAACGCAATCTTATATTTAAATTTTATTTCCAATTAGTAGCACAAAATTTAGAGAGATGGTGATGATGCATTTTTTTTTAGTAACACCGAATAAAAAGAAACTGAGCAAATTGAATTAACTTCAATTCAAAGAATGATGAAGACTAGGGTGTATGGATTCCACGAGTAACATGTAAATGCAATGAATTAAATTCTTCTCCAAAATCTTTCCCAACGATCACTGGAACTAGAAATAACTCAATATATCTAATTCGAAAAATTTGTCGTCCCATTCTAGGGAAGAATGAAACAGACATGTATAATTTCCTTCACTTAAAATGAATTAAGAATAAGAATTATTACCATCAAAGATTTCATCCAAGAATGATATATCTAGTCAAAGCACAAATGATCAAAAAACTTAACTGTAAAAATCTTCAACACGGAAGCCTTGACATACTAAATCAATTGAAGAGAAATTATTTTCATTGAATGCCACATAGGGAAAGTGTAGATGAGAAGAGAATAATACTACACAATACATGCTACTCGCTTCCTCCTGGACCCTAGTTGAGGAGTTTTAGTTCATTACAAAATCCAGAATAAGGTGCAATAGAACTAAAATATCCCTTAAAAACATTAGGGGCTTACACGGATCTGCAGGATGGGATTACACCTCTCCTCCCCCGTCCTCTCTGGCCGCCAGCAGAAGAAAGAAAAAGAGTCCCCTGGATTCCCGTCCACCACTTGCCCTTTTATTCCCTCCCCTGCTCTCCTCTCGGGTAGAAGAAATCCACCCCCTTCTTCTCGCAACAGCATAAAACCTCCTACCCATTTTCTCCGCAACCAGCAGGAATCGAGTACTCCCTTTTTCATCTGCAGTTTGAGTCCGGTGACACCAACAGCTTGAGATTCCCTTCTCCAACAGTCGAGATCCTCTCCACCTGTAGCTTGGATACTCTTGACAACTAACCCCCTTCATTTTTCTGGTTAGGTGAATGGGGTTGGGTTGCGTATGTTTAGGAGAGGGGATGATGGGTGGAGTGAGAGATTTCCAGGTTTAATGTGAAATAAGGGGAAGAGATGATAAGGGAGTTGGTTGGTGGAGCAATGACGTGGGGGGTAGGAAGGGTAATTGTTTATGCATGAAACGCTCTTCTCTTTGTTGATATTTACCAACCATGTCCTTGGCTCAATTAATTATGCTTCTCAAGTGTTGGTTTGCCATCTTCATACATAAGTCATCCACCGGAGTTCTCCATGTCCTTGGCTCAATTAATTCTGCTTCTCAAGTGTTGGCCTGCCATCTTCATACATAAGTCATCCACCGGAGTTTCTACGATGACAAATATGCACAGTAAATTCATGGTCATGGGAACCTGTACGCATGCGTGCAGAACTATGTCATTTTTATTAAAAAGAAAATGTGATCTATCCATTGTGAAGAGAGGAACTCTGCATCTGCATGTAAATTGGAAATTTATGTCCAAAATAAACCACATAATGCCCATTAAAGTAAACACAATTTACACTTATGGGCCATTATCTAATAACTATCGTGGGCAGCGGGCGATATATGGCGGGGCGGGCGGGATGAGGCGGCATCACTGGGCGGTTTCTAGAAGTTGACGTCGTACAACTGGAGGGGATCGAGCTGCTCACAGACGCGGAGGAAGATGTGGTAGAGGAGGCGGTCCTCGGCGGCGATGGTGCAGTACATCCGGTTGTGCATGCGGAAGTACAGGAGCTGTTCCCGGTTGCAGCATCCCAGCGTCTGCCCCAGCATCAAGAACAGCCAATTGATGGCGCGCTTCTTGGGCCCCACCTCGGGCTTCAAGCAGTTGGGTTGATTGCACACGCGGCACGGCGGGAACACGGGGCTTGTCCACTCCGGGGGCGCGATGCCGTGCATCTGGTCCTTGTTAGACGCGATAAACAGCACGACCTTCGCGTACTTCTCCTCGAGGTCGTACTCAATGGTTCTCCCGATCCCGCAGCGCCTGCACGAGACCCTGCCGGAGATCGTGCGGATGCCGCTGGCGAGGAGGTCGATCTTGCTGCGCACCACGGCCCGGCGATTAGTGGCCCACGAGAAAGGGGGCACGATGGTGTCCTCCTTGCCCTCGCGGGGGCACTCGAGACGCAAGGTCCACGGGCGCTTGACACTGTCATCCCGCGGGGGCAGCGATGGCAACGGTAACAACGGAGGAGCCGTGGGCGCCGAAGTACCCCATGGAACTGTGCAGCAACGGGGGCGAGAGGCAGCACCGGGCCCATCCCTTCTGTCCTGCTCACCAGAACCGAACACCTAAACCCTCTCACATCTCTTGCATGCCCATCCCTTCCGTCCTGCTCACCATAAGTCCACAGCTCTCGTTCGTGTGTTACAACACACGCACATGGTCGGCCGGTTAACAACATCAGACGAGTCTGCACCACACACACACACACACACACAGAGAGAGAACCCTCTCACATCTCTTCCATGCTCATCCCTTCCATCCTGCTCACCAGAACCGATTGTTCGCGTGTTACAACACACGCACATGGCCGGCCGGTTAAGTCTGCACCACACACACACACAAAGAGAGAGAGAGAGAGAGAGTCGATGTTTTCACATGACCGTCCGGGTAACACGATAGGAGTGTGATCTTGCACCAGAGAGAGAGTCTCAACATGGCAAAATGGATGAGATTTACAGAGGGAGAGAGACCAACATAAATAACCACTCACCTTCCTGCTATCATCTCACCCGTTGTTTGTTCCTCCCCGCTGCTTGCCACCCCTGCCTCCCCCCTCCAGCAGCACCCATTCCTTCCCTCTGCTTGACAACCCCGCCTACCCTCCAACAGCACCCCCGCCTCTCGCCCTCCAGCATCACCCTTTCCTCCCCTCTGCTTGCCACCCCCGCCTCCCCTGCAGCAGCACCCCGCGCCACCTTCGGTCTCCACCCCCTTCTTCCCCACCGAGACGCCCACAGAGTGACCCACCGTCGTACCCTCACACCAGTATGCGGCCTTGGATTCTTGAGCTCGAAATCGAGGAGGAGGGGTACGGCCCTGAAGTCGGCCAGGTGAGAGAATACATCTACGGGAAGACGGGCGTCCCGCCCGACAGGCAGGTGGTCGCCATATACGGCAACCTCCTGCCCCGTAACGGTCGCCTCGCCCTGCCCCTGGGTCACCACTGACTAGAGCTATGGGAGCGGAAGCCCAATGACTGTGCCATTAGAGTGAATTTCCGTTTGGGTGCGGAGATCGCCAGCTCCAATTTCTTTGGCAGAACTACGGTCGCGGAGCTGCAACGCTTCGTGGCCCGACGCTATCTGGTGCGCCCCTCTCGTCAGCTGCTCACCACCATGGGGGTGGCCATGGTGCATTTCGAAAAGTTGAACGACTTCGCACCCTCCGATGAGGTTAATGTGACCGTGACGGAGCAGGACGATGAAGTGGTGGCTGTTGAAACCCAAAAATATTATTTAAGTTCTTTTGAAAAGAGTTCTTGAAATAAGGAAAATACAGCGGGTTGTCGTTAAACGGCCTTAAAATGACAAGAGTCCCCTTCGCCGTAAATCCCTCCGACAACCCGGCAAGATATATATATTGGGGATTTCTATTGTTTACGCGCATATACGTGCGTTGAAAGGTCTTGATAAAAATATTTTTCGGCCTATAAATTTGTGTGGGAATCATTCCGCAAAAGGATAATTATTTTTCCGGATGTCCGGATGGTCAACCTGGATGCACCGGGACCAAGAAGAAAGTACAGTCCACCACTCGGCCGTACTGAGGTGAAAAGTAAATTTTTTTTAATCCCCGGGGATCCTTTTATAGCCATGGTGGGGACCAAACCCCCTCCACCCCTTTCTCTCTTTTGACCGCACGCGGAAGAAGGCTGGAAAGAGAGGGGGCCGCGGCTGCCGGAACCGGAGGAAGACCCCCTCCGGTCTTGTACCGGAGGGGGGGGGGGGTGTTCCCGCGCCTGCCAGCCCCGGAGGGGGGCTCCGCTGCGGCCGGACCCGGAGGGAACCCCCTCCGGTCTTGTACCGGAGGGGGGGGTGGTGTTCCCGCGCCTGCCAGCCCCGGAGGGGGGCCCCGCTGCGACCGGACCCGGAGGGAACCCCCTCCGGTCTTGTACCGGAGGGGGGGGGTGTGTTCCCGCACCTGCCAGCCCCGGAGGGGGCTCCGCTGCGGCCGGACCCGGAGGGAACCCCCTCCGGTCTTGTACCGGAGGGGGGGGGTGTTTTCCCGCGGCTGCGGACCCGGAGGGAACCCCCTCCGGTCTTGTACCGGAGGGGGGGGGGGTGTTTTCCCGCGGCTGCGGACCCGGAGGGAACCCCCTCCGGTCTAGGTACCGGAGGGGGCGGTCTCCCCTCTTGCTGAAGAACCGGAGGGGGGGGGTTTCCCTGTTGCTACCCACCGGAGGGGGGGTTCCCGCGGCTGCAACCCACCGGAGGGGGTTCTCCCCTCTCCGTCCAATCAAAAGAAAAGGGGGAGAAGAAGAGTGTAAAAAAAAAAAACTGAAGCAAGGGAAGAGGAGAAGTTACCTTGGCCTTTGGTATTCCACCGGAGGAACTCCAAGAGATTTTTTACCACCCCCTCCGCCACTTATAGAATCTACTATAAAAGGGAGGCTACTCCAAGCAAAGAACAAGAAGAGAAGACCGGGAGAGAAAAAGAGAGAAGGGAGGAAGACAAAGACTTGGAGAGCTTTTCTAAGGCCCAAGTCAAAAGAGAAAAGCAAGAGGAAGGGTGCGCCCCTTTCCTTCTTACTATGATACCATGGATTTTGTGTATTTGACATAAATACCCCTTCATATATAAATCATGTACATTTGACATAAATACCCCTTCATATATAAAGGGGGCTTCATGATGTTATACTATGACAATGAAATAATTAAGTGAGCATGAAAACTATGGTTGTCATGGCCCTTGTCAAAATTATACAAAGGTCCCTCTTGGCGTAAAATTACACCATTGACCCGAAAGTTCTTAAAATTGTGCATGTATATACGGAATCAAATGGGAAAAGGATCTCCAACAATTATTCTTGTCATGGAGAAATCTCTTTTGGGCTGTAATAATAATAAAAAACAAACATACAAAGCCTTGCAAATGGTATCCTCCAAAGTTCTTTAAATATAATCACGCTTATGTTCGTAAAAATAAATTGAAAGTCGCGGAATATAATTCATCGGGATCATAAAAAGTTACATGAAATTCGAAGCGACATATTCCCTTTCGAACATGAAAAGGCGAGGCCACATGAGAGAATAACAAAAAGGTCATAATCAAAAAAATTCCGCTCCGAAGGAAACTAAAAGGGCCTTTCTTTTCGTCAAGGGTAGCAAAAGATCTTTAGCAGTTTAATCAAGGGTATTCGGACTCGTCCGATGTAAATTAACACCGACTTCGGTCGGTGGGGATAAGTCTTGTACCCGAATCCTAAATCGTCTGATAAATTTAAAAAAGGCGCGGAATTCATATATATATGCCAAATATACGCATATCCATCCAGCGAAATCGGATGTTTCAAAAATATATAATTCCGCGTGTAAACAGACTGGCACGCCCGGTGGGACTTTTTCCCGCTTTTCATCTTTACTGCTAAAGCTTCTTATGCCCTTACAAAAAGACCTAATGCCACTATTTCTTCCATACAGGAGCGCGAGGAGAAAAGGGAGGATACGTCGCCGAGACACAAAGGCGGATCTTCGACCTTCTGAAGCTCAATGGCCGCTGTCACTTATGGTCCCTTGGTCGTCGCCACCCATGCCAAGTATGGGTACCTCGCCACCCCAATTGTGTTTGGGGATTTTCCTGCTGTGGTTGGGTCCCCCTTCTTTTTGGGAGTGGTCCCGGCCGCTCAGGCTTGTCCGGTCATTTGCACCGCAACAACCCCTATTGCCACTGGGGCCAGCAGCCCCCGACCAACTCAGGGCCGGGTCTTCTCGGTCCATGTCATTTCGGCCGACACTGTTCCCACCAAATGGGGGCAACGTCGTCGCCGCCTAAACAGGAAGCCGACTGCAGCTACTTCAAGGTCTGGTAAAACCATACTGATCGGCGACCTCCGCGTTCGTCTTGACGGCGGAGGGCCAATCATGCCGCGGGTCAATCACGTCCCGACTATATCAACTTCCAACCGCTTCTCGCTCCTTCATAAGGTATGCGAGGATGCCACAGACTTCAAAAAGAAGCCTTCAAGTGGGGGTAAAGCAATTGAGCGACACCTCCAGAAAATGAAGCAAGTTTGGGTCACCAAGCAGGAGGCCCGTGCAATTAAACAAGCTAGGGCCGCCAGGCCTGGGCGAATGCAAGCTCAACCAACAACAACATCGTTAGATGTCAAAACCTCGCGTTCGCGGGGCCAAAAAAGGAAAGGGGGTTATCGCAAACCCAATGTTGCTCCCCAAGGCTCGGATTACATCCGAGTTCAGAAGACCTCCCGCGCTCAGGCACAGCCGACACGAGTCTCAGTCTTTGATAGACTGGCGGGAGATGCGCCACCACGACCTTCTGTCTTCGACAGGTTGGGGGCACCACCCCGCCCTACAGTCCAACCACCTAAAAATGCGTAGGGTGGTACAAATGTCAGGAGCAGGTGCCAACATGAAGATTTACACTTGCTATGCCTCAGGCAGGGAACCTACGGAATCAACTGGTATCCCTGCCAACGTAAATGAACATGGTGGCCAAAATGATCCCAATTTGGCCCTGGACGCGGTGTACCTTAACACTAGGAATGCCGCCAAAAGAAACTTCCAAGGCCAGTCTAGCGGTCAAGCGGGAACTTCTCCCCAAGGCCAACACCAGGTGCCCGTTCAAAACCAATGGCAAAATCAAGGAGAGAATGTACCCCTAGAGGGAGTAGACCATGACGAGGTAGTGAGCATCCATGAAGGGACGGTCCTCCCCGGCAATGGTGTGAACCTCAACCCAGCATTTGAGCCACCAACAAAGGCCGCCTTCCAAGCAATGTCTGACGATGCCAAGTTCGAAACAATGCAACGTTGGCACATAGAGATGACCAATCTCATGCTGGAAATGAAAAGGCAGATGAATATAAATGCTCAAAGGCCTCAAACACCGATGCCGAATCAGGAGCCCCGACGGGAACAACAAGCATACAATCCCGCTATTGCCAATCGACAGGGAGCTCACCCTCCCGACGCACGCGGCGACACAGGGGATGAGCCACTCAGAGGGATCCCCCATGCTCAATCCTCTCAGGTCATGGGGGTAGAGGAGACCATCGCCCAGCGTCGGATGATAGAAAAGATGATCGAGGATAAGTTCGCCCAACGTGGCGAGGGTACTGCCACTGTCGACCTGTACAGTGTACCCTATCCTTTGCACCACCAATTCAAGAAACTCCCTCCGGATTGCCCGAAGGCGCCGAAATTGCAAAAGTTTAATGGGCAGGGATCGCCGCACGAGCACCTCGCCTATTATGTCACGGCCATGGGTGACCTCGCCATCGAGGAGTCTTATCTCCTCCGCTACTTTGCAACTTCCCTCACTGGGAGTGCCTTTCAATGGTACTCCAGATTGAAGCCCAACTCCGTCGCTGACTGGGCTGATTTACAAAAGAAGTTCATTGATCGGTTCCAATTAGTTGAAAGGAAAGTGTCCCTCGTTGAGCTCTGCTCGCTCAAGCAAAAGAGGGGAGAAATGGCTCTCGACTTCATTAAACGTTGGAGGGACCTTAGCATGAGATGCGACAATCCCCCGGCGCAGGAAGATGCCATCACTATATGCCGAAGAGGACTTTCCCCCGAGGTCAGTGAGCGACTTCTGGGGGCAAATGTCAAAGGGTTTGACCAACTAAATTCGGCGGTCGCGGAGATCGAAATGTTCTTCGCTGAGAATCCCACCTTCATTCCTTCAAAGCATAAAACATCTAAAGAGCGACCCGCTGCGGGAAAAGAAGCAAATGCAGTGGATTTCTCCCCGACTGCTGAAGACGATCAAGCACTGCCGAGCGATTCCAGCAAGAGGTCTGAAAAAAGGGCACCGACCACAAAGTTGGCCGAGCGCATGAAGACTCCTTACTCTTTTAAGAAGGAGCACACCGGCAAACTCTTCAGCCTCTGTATGAAGAACAAATTGATAGTTTTGCCAGAACCAAAAAAGCGTGAGGAAGTTGGTAAAACAGAAGATCCCAATTACTGTTTGTACCATCGTTTATTGGGTCATACTATTGAAAATTGTTATGTTTTTAAAGATGAGCTGGAGAAGATGATACAAAATCAACTCATCACAATGAAAGGGACTCGGGTCGACCCTCCTCAACCCCACACCTGGGAACGAATGGTTCGGTCGGCTAATGTTATTAACCATCGGCCAACCCGGGAAATTTATCAAATGGCAGCTTTTACATTTCCTGATCCGGGGGAAGAAGAAGCAGGTCCTAGTGGGACCAAGCCCACCATGTGGTACCCGGGCTGGAGGCCTTCTCATGCATGTTCCTTTCCTAAAGAAGACACTGAAAAAATATTTGAGGCCCTTCTAGACCAGGAATGCATTATGGTACATGACCCACCTCCCACTTATATTGAGGTCGAGAAGGCTCACCCAAGATATTGCAAGTTTCATGCCATAATATCGCACCCTACCAAAGAATGCGAAGAATTACAAGATTACATTGAGATCCTCATTCAGAGGGGAGAAGTTGATATTCAAGGAGAAAGTATGGTGAGAAAAAGGCTTCATGAGGCCGCCGAACGAATTATTGATGATATCAACAGCAGGAGGCACTCGCCCGGGCCGTGTGCCCAGCAAGACACGCACTTTTCAGTAAATGTCATACACAAGCTCCCGGGGAAGAGTCAGGCAAAGGACCCGGCAGATGGTCTGGACACACACCCCCCTCCACAAGGTGCCACTCTGGGAGGGGGCTACTTCTTAATGTCCGAATGCCTCACCATTCGGAAGGCTGTCCGCAAACTCCGGCATGAAGTCAGGCGTCTACGACATAATCAAGAAGATCTGCTACACATAATGAGGCGCATGGATGATAGGCTGATGGCCCTGTCCCCAACACCCTCAACTGGAGAATCCGCCCGGGCTTCCTCGCATTCAGAAGCTACGGTGGAGCCCAGACGGCGACCAAGGACTGGAGGATGGCTATCCGAAGACACAGTAGGCTCGCATGTTGCAAAGCCCCAAGAGAAGCTATATTCCTTTCCCCAGCACAGAACTCTAGAGATATTTAAGATCTGTCGGAAGGAGGGGCTAATACAGTGTCCTAAGCCGGACAGTGACTTGATGCCCGGTATGACGCATCGGCATGGCTACTGCTTATATCACCGTGCCATGGGACACGTCATTTATGATTGTCCTACCTTCAAAGACATAGCTGAGGATTTGATTACCCGGCAAATTATAAAGCTAAAGGAGGGCTCTCAAGTTCCCTCGACATCCTCTCCATGGGGACGGTCGCCGTTCTCAGTAAATGTTATTCATGCATCGACTTCTCACGGGAAATCAATGTCACAAGCAGCAGATACGGGGCTCGACCCAGATAGTTCCTCAGAAAGGAGTCTTGAGTGGCGACCCTGGCAGGACCTGGAATCCTTGCCTCTCCCGAAAGAAGAAACTAAAAAGTTGCTGGACATTTTATTTCGTGGAAAGGAGGTTCTAGTGCGTGATTCACCGCACCCTGACTCTTCTCATTGGGAGCAGGACCTGCTTGTCTCAGACAAGAAAGATAATGGCCGAGATGTTCATCCTAAAGGTCGAGCCCTCTCTGGGCACCGGGCCACAGGCCCGTCTAAAAATAGCACTCAGGGGAATGTTATGAGCCAGGACTACCCCCGAAGGGTCGACCCATGTACTTCCCCCAAAGGGACTATCGTCTCTCCTAGTAGAAATGAAGCATTGGTCGGAAGGCAAACCTCTGGGCCGACCTTGAGGACTGAACAATATAG
Organism: Amorphophallus konjac; assembly: GCA_022559845.1. NCBI lineage: Eukaryota > Viridiplantae > Streptophyta > Magnoliopsida > Alismatales > Araceae > Amorphophallus > Amorphophallus konjac. The sequence goes on along the minus strand of CM040122.1, from coordinate 409,592,565 downwards.
AACACCAGCTACCGGGGCGAAAAAGGCCAACCCCCACCCCAGGGGCTCTAATTTCGGCCCTAAGGTCATGACCCAACCCCCACTCGCAGCAGTTATGAGTGGGCTGTGTCAGTCCTCACCTCAGCTAAATCAGAAGGGCAAGACACTAAAGGCTGTTGACAGGATGAGACCAGAACAGTCGTACCTCGCCCAGCAACTGGAATTCATGACGAAGCCTAAGCAAGCATGCCAAAACACTTCCCAATCACCAAATGCTGCCCTAGCAGTTGAAAGAAGACCAGATAACAAGGCGGAGTTACAGACTCACGAAGTGGGCCCCCAGCCTCATAGTCAACAAGTCATTGGAAGGCATGACCCCCTTCATGATTTCGGCTCCTTTGTGGCCGGATTTCAAGAGTTGCCTCCTGAAGTTGTGCAGAAAGCAATCAACGCCACCTTTCGGATCCATGAGTCAGAGGGCGACTGGGTTACCGTAAGCCCAAGGAAGAATTCCCCGTTAAAGTCATTCAAGCAGAAGGTTTACGCCGAGAGTTCAAAAACCGAGGCTGCCCCCCAGGCATCTACAAGAAAAGCGGCCCTGTCCCAAGAGGCATTGGCGCGAGCAAAGAAACAGGAGGAAGAACTCGAAAAGAAGGTTGAAGAAGCAAGCCGAGCAGGCGACAGCCATGGAAGCACCCAAGGGGTTAAGTCCTTTACAGAAGTTACAAAAGTTGATTGAGGAATTGGAAGAGTATGTACCTTCTCTTCCAACTGGGCCCGTCCCACTAGAGAAGTACATCCCATGGGAGGAATTGGAGCGCAAAACTCGGCTCAAGAGCTGGCTCCAACAAATGCTCAAGCGAGCCAAGGAAGGCGAGGAGCTCTTTATTCCAGAGGAACTCTCTGTCTTTTACAAAGATGAAGAACTCACTGTAGAGAAGCTAGAAGAAATGCTAAAAAACTTCTCATGTCATATGGTGTCAATTCCCCCACCAGAAAATTTGGGGGGGACTATTACTACCCCTGCCTCGGGGGACAGGATTACTATGGCCACCTATCGCCGTCGCAATGCAGAAATCCGGAACCGCGGTCGTGGCCGAGGCCGCGGGCGGGGCAGACAGTCCATATCCTCCAATGGGCACACTTCCCAGCCAACTACCTCCCAAAGAGTGATCATCTTTCGAGGAGAAGAACCCAATGAGCCCCCTGAGGTACAAGTACGGGCTGAAACTTTCATCTTCGACCCCTCAGACGAGGATGAGGGGCCCGTCGAGTCGATCTCTCAGGAGGGAGTAGGTGCTATTCCATTCGATCCAACGGATGAAGAGACTGATCCCGTTGGTTCCCTCTCCCAAGAGCAGCCTGCTGATCCAGCCCAAGCATGCCCTTCACGCAAGGACAATGAAGAGCTTCCAGTTCCGGAAGAGGAATCTTTAGCCCCGCTGTTCCAAGAAGAAACAAATGACCAGGGAAAGTTGGAGCCGGCCCAGAAGCCCCCTTATCAGCCTAAGTCTCTGGTGGAGATGATCCCTCCACTAGATCAAGCCCGGGCTCGGGCTGATCGTAAGATCATTCAACACATGAAGCGAATGCCAACTATGGTTAGCATATGGGAGGCCATTGCCTGGAGTAAAGAGTTGAGGGAGGCTCTCATTAAAGTTCTCCAAGAGCCTGAGGTCTATGAGGCTCATGCAGCCGAAATTCAAACACAAGCACATGAGGCTTTGGCCGCAACAGTTTCCTTCTCTGACAAGGACATGTTACTGTCCTCCCCATGTCATAATCGTCCATTGTATATGCAAGGAAAAATCAATGGGCGTGAGTTGAACCGGATCCTTGTCGACCCTGGCGCTTCTGTCAACATAATGCCTCTCAAACTTCAAGTCAATGTTTCTTATGCCTTATTTACAGAGAGTGTATGATGTAAAAATCTCGGGGTTCAATCAAAACTCTAAGATGCACTGGGGAAAGTGGACGTAGAAGTAACAATGGACATGTTTGTCACTAAAGCTACTTTTTACATTATTAATGCTGATACCTCATATAAAGCCTTGCTTGGCAGGCCATGGCTTCATGAAAACTGGGTCGTCCCTTCGACTCTACATCAGTGTATCAAATATGCAAGAGGCGGAGAGCAACACACGGTTTTTGCCGACAGCTCTCCTTTCCGACCAAATGAATGTAACATAACTGATGCCCAGTTATATTTTGGGGAACCGACTGTCGAGCCCCCAGTTGACGTCAAAGGCAAGGGAAAACAAAAGGTGTTTGAGAAGATGATGAGGAAGAAGAACTTTTTGTCATAAATGAAGAACTCGCCAAGATACATCGGCTGAGCTTGCGAGCCGACGTCCCCACCTGCCAAGCCAACTCAGCCTGAGCGGCGGGAGATCAATTTCGAGGCCAACCTCATTAACCAAACAATAGACAAGAGCATCATGTTGCCCTCTGTTTGCATGCAATTGGTTGCTCCAAGAGAAGAATATGGAGTGGAGGCTTTAAAGACATTCATTGTTACATATCAAAGAAAAGGCAAAAAGGGAAATAAGGAGCGTTGCAAACCCATTATCTTTTATAAGGGAGATATGGCGCCTCAGGCCCCCACAGATGACGATTTCGGCTGGAGCAAACCGCCTGAAAACACTCTGGAGCCTATCCAAGAAATGCCTGATATGCCCAGATACATTAAAGAAATGTGTCATAAGCAAAAGATTCCACAAATGCAGAAAGCCTCCCGCAGAAGTTACTTTCAACAGCTGTGGTGCCCTCTGCAAGTCAGGGGGCAACCCCCCTTCTCCAAGAACGACCGAAGAGGCCTGGGCTATGACCCCGAGCCAGACTTTCAAGTCTTTCATGCTGTAAATACAATAGGGGCGCCACTCGCTTCTGACAAGTTCAACTCCATACAAGGGGATCTCCCCTGTGTAGTAGAGAAGCAGGGAGACCCTAGACCAAAAGTTCCAGAGGTCGATGGCTTGAACAATGGCCCTGGACATGAGGAGGAGGTCATTGTCTTACGACCCGCCTGTCAATTGCCCGGGGAAGCTAGACTCGAAGCCCTGAATCAGTTAGCCGGGCTAGACACCACAGAAGCAGAACGCCTCATAATGAATGACACTAATATTCCTGTCACTAAACAGAAAGGGGACCCTACTGATGCAATTAAGTTGCTGAGACAGGAGAACCAGGCATTAAAAGCTTTTGTACAAGAGCTGCTACGAGAACGTGATGTTCTACTTAGACACCTCACTTCTCCTTCAAAAACCCATACTTATTCCCAGCGCCCAATAAACGAGACCCAGTCTCGGGGAACCAGAGCAAACCAACCACCTGCGGAATCCAAAGGCACAACGCCAGTGATGAGTTTGGCACAGCGAATGGAAGCTCCATACTCATTTCTCAAGACTCATACTGAGTCGTTGTTTACTCTTGTCGGGCTCGGGATCTTATCCAGCTCCCTCCAGTTCGCAGGTCATCTAGAGTCAGTGAAGCCAAGAGCTCCAGCTTCTGTCGATTCCATCGGATGGCAGGACATGATACAGAAGACTGTTATGTCCTCAAGGATCAACTTGAGGATTTAATACAACGGGGAGTTATCCAGATAAAACAGCATCAGGTCTATCCCCCACAGCCACATTCATGGGATCAGTCTAGGCCTTCCAACAAAAATGTCCTCATTGAAGCTGCATCTACACTGCCCAAATTTATTGCAAGTGAAGTAGGGAGCAAGCCTCCGTGTGGGGAGCCCAGCCTCAAGATTCACTATTCCGTTAACACTATAGGGTTATCACCCTCTCCCGGTAGCTCAGACTCTGGTGAGGGGCCTAGTGATTCTACAAAAGGGCAACCAAAAGAAATAGCCCTCGAAGACCAGAATGAACAGCTTCAGTCGGCCGTCATCAACAACTTAGACTACTGTGACCTCCACATAGTCAATGTTGACGACGACGAGGATTTCATCAATCTGCAGCCAGCACCGCAAGAACTCGAAGATGGCGGACAAGCAACAATTGATGAATTGATTGAGCTCAATCTCGGGGACGCAAATGAACCTCGACCCATTTTTGTTAGTGCTCTCCTTATTGAGCAGGAAAGACAAGCTTACAAACAACTCCTATTGGAGTATAAAGATTGTTTTGCCTGGACTTACAAAGAGATGCCCGGGCTGGAGCCCTCGGTGGCTGAACATGAATTGGCGATACTCCCTACGGTTAAGCCTGTCAAGCAAGCTCAGAGACGCATGCGTCACGAGCTGGAACTTAAAGTAAATACTGAAGTTGACAAGCTTCTGGAAGTAGATTTCATAGAACCATGCCTTTATCCAGTATGGCTCGCCAATATAGTCCCAGTCAAAAAGAAAAATGGTCAAGTCCGAGTTTGTATTGACTTCAGAGACTTGAATAAAGCCTGCCCAAAGGACGATTTTCCAGTTCCAATTACAGAAACTATGGTTGACATGACTACAGGATATGAAGTTCTGTCCTTTATGGACGGGTCCTCGGGCTACAATCAAATACGTATGGCGGTTAAAGATAAAGGTCATACGGCATTCCGATCCCCAAAAGGAATTTTCAACTACAAAAGAATGCCCTTCGGGCTGAAGAATGCAGGGGCCACCTATCAAAGGGCTATGACGAAGATTTTTGATGAAATGCTACACGACCTGGTCGAGTGCTATGTTGACGACCTCGTTGTAAAAACCAGTAAGCGCGAAGGTCACTTAGATGATTTGCGCCGAGTTTTCGACAGGCTCCGCCAGTACAAACTCAAGATGAATCCCATGAAATGTGCATTCGGGGTTTCAAGTGGTAAGTTCCTCGGCTTTGTTGTTAGATATCGGGGGATAGAAATCGATCCTGATAAAATCAAAGCTATCCGAGAACTTCCCCCACCTAAGAACATTAAAGAACTCCGGTCACTTCAGGGAAGGTTAGCCTACATCAGGCGTTTTATATCCAATCTCTCTGGGAGGTGCGCGCCATTTGGCAAATTGATGAAAAAGGGCGCCCCATTTATATGGGATCAGGAATGTCAGCAAGCATTTGAAAAGATCAAAGAATACCTCCTTACTCCCCCAGTGCTCGGAGCACCGGTCAAGGGAAGGCCTCTCATCCTTTATATTGCTGCCATGGATGCCTCATTGGGAGCATTGCTCGCACAATTAAATGAAGAAGGCAAAGAACAACCATTGTATTACTTGAGCAGAAAACTGGTCGGCCCCGAACATCGTTATTCTCCAATGGAGAAAGTTTGTCTGGCACTGGTGTTTGCCGTTAAAAAGACGAGGCATTACCTCTTGTCCCATCAAGTGGAATTAATTTCAAAGCAGGACCCGCTCAAGTTCCTTCTTAAGCAGCCGGTGCTGTCAGGACGACTGGGAAAATGGGCATTACTCCTTATGGAGTTCGACATAACTTTTGTTCCCCAGAAAGCAATCAAAGGACAAGGAATGGCAGAGTTCTTGGCGGCACATCCTGTTCCGGCTGATTCTCCACTTAACACTGAACTGCCCGATGAAGAGACACTTCCATCCCAATCGGGAGTAGAAGAACAGACCGAGGGCAATTCAATGCAAAAAATGGAGCAATCTCTGGTCATCGACATGCCGTACTGGGAACTCTACTTTGATGGTGCCTCCCGGACAATTAAGAAGACTGACGGGGTAACTACCCTCGCTTCAGGAGCTGGCATTGTCTTAGTCACTCCTCAAGGAGGGATTCTTCCTAATTCATGTGCCCTCATGAAACCTTTGACAAATAATGAAGCAGAATATGAGGCGCTAATCATAGGGCTTCAGCTTGCTTTAGAAATGGAAGTCAAATGCATTAAAGCCTATGGCGACTCACAGCTCGTCATACGACAAGTATTGGGTGACTATGAAGTCCGGAAGAGAGAGCTACTACCTTACCATGATATGGTAATGAGGTTGAAAGAAAAATTCTACTTGTTTGAGATACAACATATTCCCAGAGGGAGAAATTCACAGGCCGACGCCCTGGCAAAATTAGCGTCAGCCATAAAACTCCCACCTGAAGGCGAAATGGACATAACTGTCAGACATCGAAAACTGATGCCAAGTGTCCTCGATCAAGACATTAATTCCTCCACCCCGGAGATACATGTGATTGAGGACAATGACCCTGTTCAAGAAGAAGAACTGGACTGGCGTCAACCGATTGTCGACATAAAGCGTGGTCGCCTCCCAGCAAATCGGGCTCAGAGGGTTCAACTGTTGCGAAGAGCGGCATCCTATCAATTGATAGGCGACCAACTTTATAGGCTTGTCCATGAAAAAGACAAGTCTGTCCTCCTCCGCTGCCTTTCGTCCAAAGAGGCCAAAATGATAATGCGTGAGGTCCATTCAGGGCTCTGCGGCGCCCATCAAGCTGGAGATAAGATGAAGATCAATATAAAATTGAAAGGCTTTTACTGGCCCACAATGTACGCGGATTGTAGTCGCTACGCCCGTACATGTCACCAATGCCAGGCCTTTGGTCCTGTACCTAGAAGGCCTCCTAACATGCTACATCCCACAGCCCCTACTTGGCCCTTTGCTGAATGGGGAATGGACATTGTGGGACCCTTCCCACCATCCACAAAAGGTCACAAGTACATTCTGGCAGCGACAGACTACTTTTCTCGGTGGGCTGAGGCCGTACCCTTGCGAGAAGTTACAGGGGAAGCTGTCGCTCAATTCGTCAAGCACCATATTATATACCGATTCGGCAATCCCTGTCGGGTCATGTCAGACAATGGTACGCCATTCAAAAACAAAACCATTTACCAATTGGCGGCAAAATTCCACATTGATTGGAGAGCCTCCACAGTCTACAACCCTCAAGCAAATGGTTTGGCCGAAGCCTTTAACAAGACCCTGTGCAAATTGTTAGCTAAAATTGTTGGCAGCCGCAGGAGAGACTGGGGCGAGAAGATACATGAAGCCCTCTGGGCATACCGAACAGTTTATAAAACCCCCACCGGTTGTTCTCCATTCTCTCTCGTATACGGGGCAGAAGCCGTTGTGCCGGTTGAAGTTGAGATGTCGTCCTATCGGATAGCCCTACATAATGGGCTCCAAACCCAAGAACAAGATGAAATACAAAGAAGACTTGAAGAACTCTCTGACTTAGAAGGCAAGAGATTAGGGGCTTACAAACACTTGCAGGCCTACCAGGCTCGAATGGCCCGGGCTTATGATAAGCTTGTGAAGCAGAGGGCGTTCAAGAAGGGGGACCTTGTTATGATCAAAGAAAGGGAGGTCATGGCTGGAAGATCCAGCGGCAAGTTACAACCAAATTGGCGAGGGCCATATATCGTTTCCAAAGTCTATGAGGGAGGCGCTTATAAGGTCGTCGACCATAAAGGGGAGAGCCCCTTTCCACCATTAAATGGAAAACACTTGAAATTATACTACGCTCCCGAACATGAATTTCGGCAACAAATTGTACAAGATTTGCCCACCTCCGCAGGAGAGTAAGAAAGGATGAGGAAGCTTCCTCCAGGAAAAAAATTCAAAAGGTCACAGGTGTTTTGAACAATTCTTGTTCACGTCCCACCATGCAAATTCGGCTTTCCAATTTCATTGGTCAGCCACCCAAAATTTCAAATTCTAAATTCGGCTTTCCAATATCATTGGTCAGCCACTCAAAATTCCAAATTCTAAATTCGGCTTTCCAATATCATTGGTCAGCCACTCAAAATTCCAAATTCCAAATTCGGCTTTCCAACATCATTGGTCAGCCACTCAAAATTCCAAATTCCAAATTTGGCTTTCCAATATCATTGGTCAGCCACCCAAAATTCCAAATTCCAAATTTGGCTTTCCAATATCATTGGTCAGCCACCCAAAATTCCAAATCCCAAGTTCGGTTTTCCAATTTCATTGGTCAGCCACCCTAAATCCCAAATTCCAAATTTGGCTTTCCAATTCCATTGGTTGGCCGCCCCAAATCCCAAACTCCAAGTTCGGCTTTACAATTTCATTGTTCAGCCTCCTCGAATCCCAAAATCCAAGCTTTGACCGACCAATCTCTTGGCCATTCCTTTAAATGCTAAAACCCCAATTGGCTTTCAAATTTCCGTGGCCACCTTTAAAGTCTGAGCTCTTCAGACTTTCAATTTCCTTATTTAAAAAAAAAAAAAAAAGAGAAAAAAAAAAGGGGGGGCTTAAAATAGAGGTGCCCTGACGGACTTGAGTAGTCGGATCTCTGGCTGCTCAAGGGCAAAAAGGTCAAACCCGGCTGAGATGAAAACCCGAAAGGGCGTCTCGGGCAAAAATGGGTAACCCCTCAGTGTGAAAACCCGCAAGGGCGCGCTGGAAAAAGTTAAAGGGGGCTGGTCATGGTGAAAACCCGAAAGGGCGCTATGACTAGTAAAAAGAAAGAAAAAAAAAAAAAGAAGAAAAAAAGAAAAAGAGAAAAGAAAGAGAAGAGAAAGAAAAAAGGGGGTATGATGATAATGCCTCATTGAAGTCTTTTTGAGCCTGAAGTCATGTTTTTATTCATTTGCAAAATTGAAGTCCGAGACAAACCCTCGGAGCAACTGCATAGGCAAAAGATCTAAAAAAGAAAAAAGAGTCAGAAGAAATGCAATGGGAAAGGTAATCTCAAACACTAGGGGGTCGTCTTTTCAGTAAATCCCCAATGGCGTTCTGCTTCGCCGCAATTGCTTCCTGCATAGCTTGGCATTCAGACACAAGGGAGTCCTCCTCAGCCTGCAGCTCTCGAGCCATTTCAGAATTCGATTCTGCTGCCGCCTCTAGCTCTTCAATCCGTTGTAAAATGCTGCTCACTGTCTCCCGAAGAGAGGAAGCCTGACTTTTGTCCTCAGCAACCGCTGCCACAAGAGTAGTTCGACGCTCCCGGATATGTTCAGCTTGGGAATGCAACCTTTCCATCTCGCCGGACATAGTGCAAGCTTCAGCTTCTAACTCTTGTATTTTAAGCCTATAAGTCTCCCACAACGAGGCTGTGTGCAGGCGCTGAAATTCTGCCCAAACATCATCCACTGCCGCCATCCAGGGCTCTCTGGGCAATCCCAATGTATGATAGCCCCGTGTGCCGGTCCGAAGAGTGTCCCGCACAGTCTCTATGGGAGGAAGGCTCCCCCCTTGAAATAAGGCTCGTGCTCCACTCATCAGTGTCACCACCATCATTTCGGCCCCCACAAAAGCTTTAGGCTGAGGACCATCAGGCCAATCAATCTCATGAGGTGGAAAGTCAAGTCCCAACAGCAAGTCTCCTCCATTGCTCCCGGGGAGAGGAGGAGCGTCTCCCTCTGGGGCTGCAACCAAAAAAAGGGGAGGTGGCACATGAGTCACAATTTTATTCACAACAGAGGTGTTGGTAAATCCTTTTCTAGAAGTCAAAAGTATCTTAGCCTCACCTCGTGAAAGGAAAACCTCTGTCGTTTGGTCTGCCGGGATGTGAGCAACCTCGTCCCTTCCTATAACGCCTCCATCAAGGGTTGAATTGGTCTGCGGATCCCTTGTTTCAAGCCTATCGATATCTGAAGCAAACACAAAGTTATGATCAGGCAAATATATGTAAATGCCTTAACATGCATCAATGTGAAAAGGGCGCATGCAAAAGAGGGTGGGCCTCTTTGATTCTGAACTAGTTCATCATTCTTACCCGCATCAGGCGGATAAGAGGCAGACTCCTCCACCACTGGGGCACCGCGAGACACATGTACATCGACAAGTTTCTCTAAAAAAGAAGAGAGAGAAAAAAGAAAGAAGAAATTATGAAAGTCAGCCCAGTCCAATAGAAACCACTAAAAGAACAAGCAGAAAAATGTAAAGAGCATGATGACCTTGTAACCCAACGTCCTCCTCCCCATCAGAAAGCGGCATAGTAGATCCTGAAGCTGAAGGAGAGGCGGTCATGCTTCTTTCAAAACCCCTCCCCTCGGGGGATAGGACTGGGGTCTCTTCCAAAGGGCCACCACCTCTCATCTCGAGGCTTTGATTTTCATCAGCCCCGACACCGGTCTGGAAGGCGCCTTCAATTGGACCCGAGGGAGAGGAATGTTCTTTATTTTTCTCCAAAGTATCCGGACAGCTTGAGGACAAGGGATCATTCACTACATAAAGCAAGAAAGTGATGAGATTCATGCAATCATCTTAGCAGGGCAAAATGACTCGGTGGGCTAAAACTAGAAGTACTTACCAACAGCATGGATAGTCACATCCAATTCTCCGGCCTCAGGGATTGGAGTCTTTTCCCTGCGTATTTCGGCTAACAGCTCTTGAGAATATTGGGTCACCAGGCCCCGATCAGTGGTCAGGCTTATAGAAAACTCTGGCAGATCTGCATTCAGGCTGGAATCCAAGAGGGCAGTAAATTCTTGCATAGAGATCACTGAATTCTCAGCTGAGAAACCTGAAATGATCACTGTTAAGTGAAAGTTCTCCCTGTAATAAAGGGATCAGATATGGAAATTAAGAAGATTTTACTAAAAAAGGCTGGACCTGTGCTTGATCCTGGCTCCAGTACGGGAGGAATATTGGCGCATCCTCCCTCAAAATTTTCCTCTAAAAAAAGAAAGAGAAGAAGGGGAGAACATCTTTAGCAAGGGAATAAGATTATGGCTTTATTACTCATCATAGTGGGGAGAAGCACCCTACCTATGGGTATGCGGTCGTCGAGCCCTCCGTGAGAGAAAGGGGGTGAGGCGCCCGATACGGGGTTGTAATCATCATCCTGGAGCTCTCCATCTTCCCCGGTATCCTCTAGCGCTGGCGAAAGAAGAATATTTGTAGCCGGAACACCACTCTCCTCCCTGGCACCTGAGGGGCCTGGAATAAGAAAAAAAGAAGAGGGGAAAGACATAGATATAAGTGACACATCTCTAAGGAGAGAACGAGAAACAAAGAAGGGATGTTACCCGGCCTCCCCTCTGAAGCTCCTCCTTTAGAGCGGGCACGGCGAACACGAATGGGGCCGCCCTCATCTTCACTAGGACGGGCCCGCTTCTGGGGATTTAAAGATTTCTTCCCTTTATGTGGCATATCTCTGGCAGCTATATAGCTCTCTGTGAAACAAAAAAAGGGGAAGAAGCACGTAAGAGGGAGGTAAATACCAGCGCACAGATAAGTAAAAAGTGAAAATGATTGAACCACACACCTTTCGGGGCTGGAGAAAAGGAAGGCTGCAGCACCACCTGCTCAGGACGTAAACCCACCACCTTCCCAGCCTTGGAGACGCCTTCCCAAAGATCACCGAGCGTGATGCCATTTTCAACAAGGGTGGCGTACTCAAAGGGCCCGATCCGAATGATGGACCCGATCAGGTGTCGCTCCCACTTCGGCCACAAGTCATTGGTAAAGCCTTCAGGATGAAGAGGAGTATCCATTGGTGCAGCCTGAGGATAACCACAATCCGACAAGAAGTGTGTCCACCAAAAATACACTCGCTGATCCGCCGAGGCCTCACCTTGCCCCGAAGTAGTAACTGGCGGGCGCTTCAAGGGTTTAATTGCACCCGCATATGGCCGACGGTCTATGGTAATGGCCCCATTCTTAGCCTCCCACTGCAGACGAAAATCCTTCACCGCCTTTGCAATTTTTGAAAATTGGGTATGAAGCACTGAATTTTCCACAAACAATGGCGGTAGGTCGGTACTACCCAGTCGAGCCTCTTCAGCTTCCCTTATCTTTTGTGGGAGTTGTCGGAAAACATTGCTGTACTTAAACCACCAGCGCGCATAATAGATGTCAACCCGACCAACTCGCCTTGCCTCTGGGAGAGGACACTGCTCGGCAGCACCATCTCGAAAAAAATAATCCCACCAACTCCCTGCAACAAGGTGGGTGTCATGGCCCCTGCAGAGCCTGCAATCTATGCCAAAATCTGCATTTGGAGGCACTGACTGGTCATAGCCAAAATTCCGTGAAAAACGGTAAGGGAAGTATGGCTCTAGAATAGTAGTGCTGCCCTTCCTGAACACAAGTATGCTTGGCCTAATACAATACATCCAGTTTTCATAAAAAGTCGAGCTCGTAGACTGATGATAAGAAAGGCCGTAAGATACCTTGTCCTGACCTGCAACAGCAAATGGTCGGAAGTCATAAGAGCCACAGGCAAACGGAAGACCCTCATTCCCCTGCATAGGCACAAAGGAAAGCATCCTCCGTGCTGCTAATAAATGCTCATGCTGATGTTGATCCGGCCGGTTTCGGAAAAGAAATATCAATGGCGCCACGAGGTTTTCAATTGGCACACTCTGACATAATGAGGGTAGCAAAAGTCCGGCCCATGCACTCAAATAATGTGTGGCCATGTAAACGCTTCTGTCCCTGGGAGAGCTATGTGCTGTCAAGTTCCCCAATCCATGGTAAATATTGGCTAAAGCAGCAGGGGCAATGGCCAATTTATGACCATCTGCAAGCAGACACGCCGGGTAAATAATTTCAGGCCGTATCAGGCCCTCCTCGCCATATGGCATAACAAAAGTAGCCAACCAGTAAACAAGATAGGCAGCAAGATAAGTTCGATCCGGCAGCTGTCGGGGATTCCACCCCTCGTTTTCAGGTGCAAGTAAATAGCGTCTATTTTCCTGTGAAGGCAGAATCAACTCATGGTATTCACTTAGAGACCTGTCATCCTCGGCAAATCGCTCATGAAAACAGAATGGTCCATTATAAAAAAATTGAACCCAAGCATTCAAACTAACCCGCACGGCGCCGGCAGAAGCTAAAGGTGCCTTCTTCTTACCAAAACGGGCTAGATCCCGCCAAACTTTCATCAAGTACCTGAAGCTCAAAGGAAGGCCATATTCACCTGAACCTGTGGAGTAGTTCCTGTGGAGATCATCAAGGCACACCTCCTCATAAGGTCGTCCCGAAATGGGAAGCCCCGAAATTCTGTAAAAGCTCCATAAATCCAGGGCGGTTTCACCCTCTGCTGTAGCAAACGTGTTAAATCGACGGTTGAATCTCTCCGCCAATGCCTGTAGAAGCCCACTGTAGCAAGGATAGCGGTATAAAGCGGCAGTCACAGCATGACGAATGCCTACAAGCTCCAGTAGCCGACTGTAATGATGAAGGACGCCCATGAGCCATTCTGTGGCCCCCAAATGAAATTTGTGGGAAGGAATAACTGCCCATTTACCATACCAACTGGGCACAGAACCACACATGATTTTGTCCAGAAGACAAAGTTTATCATACCCCTCTGAGGCAAATCGGGTGCCGGATGGAGACAAGAAGAGACCTGAACAAGAATCTGATATTGCCCGGTGTTTTCCACCCAAATCCCAAGCAGCAGCTGAGAAGGTCCGGTCCTGAACTGGACATCCAGTCTCGGAACTAAAAAAGCCTAGCTGAGTAACGGCAGGAAACTGAACCCGGCAAACAAGGCCCATCGGGTAACTGGGAAAAGAAGCTCCACAACAGCCAAGCAAGCTATCACGACCCACAAGAATGGCTCTTTCGAGCTGAACGCGCTCTGCAGTCAAGGAACTATCGCCATCATCCATCCCCTCAGGAATGAAGTTTTGGATAAAGGGAAATAAAAACTCATCCAAAGGGTAGTGCCTCGGGTAACCCTTGGGACGCTCATATCTGTAACGGACACAGCCGCCATGTCTGGAAATCAAAGATAAATCAACCATGCCATCGCCTGGATCTCCCTCGGGTAAAGGGCTCGGAGCAACGATGCTCAGCCCCCTGTCAAGTGAAAAAAGGGTATCTGCTGTAACCCGTGGCAACCCCAAAGGCGACATCAATCTCGAGGAAGCAATAGGGGCAGCACGCCCATCCTGACTCCGAGACCCGCGAACTTGGCCTCTCCTAGATCGAGGCATGTTGAATAGCCTGCAAAAGAAAAGAACCAAAAAGAAAAGAAGAAGAAGATAGCACGATGTTAGTTTGATATGGAAATATCAAATGGAAGTGCAGAAAAAAGAAGAGAGAGAAAAAAAACAATATCATAATGTCAGTTTGCTATAGGCAATATCAAATGGAAGTATGAAAAAAAAAAAAAAAAAAAAGAAAAAAAAAGAGGGAAACAAAGAAGAAAAGAAGAAAGAGGAGACGGCACGGGTCGCCCGCCTCTGCCTCCGGCCTCGACGGACCACCCGTGGGGGGCATTTGTTGAAACCCAAAAATATTATTTAAGTTCTTTTGAAAAGAGTTCTTGAAATAAGGAAAATACAGCGGGTTGTCGTTAAACGGCCTTAAAATGACAAGAGTCCCCTTCGCCGTCAATCCTTCCGACAACCCGGCAAGATATATATATTGGGGATTTCTATTGTTTACGCGCATATACGTGCGTTGAAAGGTCTTGATAAAAATATTTTCCGGCCTATAAATTTGTGTGGGAATCATTCCGCAAAAAGACAATTATTTTTCCGGATGTCCGGATGGTCAACCTGGATGCACCGGGACCAAGAAGAAAGTACAGTCCACCACTCGGCCGTACTGAGGTGAAAAGTAAATTTTTTTAATCCCCGGGGATCCTTTTATAGCCATGGTGGGGACCAAACCCCCTCCACCCCTTTCTCTCTTTTGACCGCACGCGGAAGAAGGCTGGAAAGAGAGGGGGCCGCGGCTGCCGGAACCGGAGGAAGACCCCCTCCGGTCTTGTACCGGAGGGGGGGTATTCCCGCGCCTGCCAGCCCCGGAGGGGGGCTCCGCTGCGGCCGGACCCGGAGGGAACCCCCTCCGGTCTTGTACCGGAGGGGGGGGGGGGTGTTCCCGCACCTGCCAGCCCCGGAGGGGGGCCCCGCTGCGGCCGGACCCGGAGGGAACCCCCTCCGGTCTTGTACCGGAGGGGGGGGGTGTGTGCCCGCGCCTGCCAGCCCCGGAGGGGGGGCTCCGCTGCGGCCGGACCCGGAGGGAACCCCCTCCGGTCTTGTACCGGAGGGGGGGGTGTGTGCCCGCGCCTGCCAGCCCCGGAGGGGGGCCCCGCTGCGGCCGGACCCGGAGGGAACCCCCTCCGGTCTTGTACCGGAGGGGGGGGGGGTGTGTGCCCGCGCCTGCCAGCCCCGGAGGGGGGCTCCGCTGCGGCCGGACCCGGAGGCAACCCCCTCCGGTCTTGTACCGGAGGGGGGGTTGTTTTCCCGCGGCTGCGGACCCGGAGGGAACCCCCTCCGGTCTTGTACCGGAGGGGGGGGGGGTTTTCCCTGTTGCTACCCACCGGAGGGGGGGTTCCCGCGGCTGCAACCCACCGGAGGGGGTTCTCCCCTCTCCGTCCAATCAAAAGAAAAGGGGGAGAAGAAGAGTGTAAAAAAAAAAAACTGAAGCAAGGGAAGAGGAGAAGTTACCTTGGCCTTTGGTATTCCACCGGAGGGACTCCAAGAGATTTTTTACCACCCCCTCCGCCACTTGTGGAATCTACTATAAAAAGGAGGCTACTCCAAGGAGCAAAGGGAGAGAACAACAACAAGAAGAGAAGACCGGGAGAGAAAAAGAGAGAAGAGAGTAAGACAAAGACTTGGAGAGCTTTTCTAAGGCCCAAGTCAAAAGAGAAAAGCAAGAGGAAGGGTGCGCCCCTTTCCTTCTTACTATGATACCATGGATTTTGTATTTGACATAAATACCCCTTCATATATAAATCATGTACATTTGGCATAAATACCCCTTCATATATAAAGGGGGCTTCATGATGTTATACTATGACAATGAAATAATTAAGTGAGCATGAAAACTATGGTTGTCATGGCCCTTGTCAAAATTATACAAAGGTCCCTCTTGGCGTAAAATTACACCATTGACCCGAAAGTTCTTAAAATTGTGCATGTATATACGGAATCAAATGGGAAAAGGATCTCCAACAATTATTCTTGTCATGGAGAAATCTCTTTCGGGCTGTAATAATAATAAAAAATAAACATACAAAGCCTTGCAAATGGTATCCTCCAAAGCTCTTTAAATATAATCACGCTTATGTTCGTAAAAACAAATTGAAAGTCGCGGAATATAATTCATCGGGATCATAAAAAGTTACATGAAATTCGAAGCGACATATTCCCTTTCGAACATGAAAAGGCGAGGCCACATGAGAGAATAACAAAAAGGTCATAATCAAAAAATCCCGCTCCGAAGGAAACTAAAAGGGCCTTTCTTTTCGTCAAGGGTAGCAAAAGATCTTTAGCAGTTTAATCAAGGGTATTCGGACTCGTCCGATGTAAATTAACACCGACTTTGGTCGGTGGGGATAAGTCTTGTACCCGAATCCTAAATCGTCTGATAAATTTAAAAAAAAAAGGCGCGGAATTCATATATATATGCCAAATATACGCATATCCATCCAGCGAAATCGGATGTTTCAAAAATATATAATTCCGCGTGTAAACAAGGGTCTTCTACATGTTTGGTAAGACCTTTCCTATTTTTTAGAGAGTAAGTCTATCCTTCTTTAAGTTCTCTCAAAATAAAAACAACTCCCCACTTATTTTTTTTTTCCAAGAGAGGCAATGGGAGTCCATCTTCCCTATCTTCCCTCCCCACCCATCATGGCCACTTATTCCTCAACTGTCGTCACCCCCCCCCTCTCTCTCTCTCTCACACACACACACAACCGCCACTCTCTCTCTTCCCCAAGACACCTCTCTCTCTCTCTCTCTCTCTCTCCAATCATGGCATTTGCCAAACAAGCCTATTTAAATTTTAAAAAATACATTAATCTTGCCAAACAATGAGTAACCAGTTTACATCTTTTTTAAAAGTTATGTGAAAAAATGATATGAAATAAGTTTTGAGAGAGAGAGATTTTTAAAAACAAGTATTCTCAAACGCCCTATAAAAAAGATAAGCTGTTCTTTTCTTCTGCGGAACATCAGGAATGAACACAGCAAACGTTTCTCTCTCCTTACCCCACACTTCGGTTCCAAGCTAGTGTTAAGGGCACACGTTGAGCTGTTAATTCTTATTTATTATCATTTGTGGGCCGTTTGGTTTGACATAAAACACTGCAAAACCTCGTGAAGTACCGTGTTTCAAGTGTCACACAGAGATGGTGTTTCGCTGTATTTTGTGTTGAAGCAAACAGCCCCTTGCTCTTCTGCAGTTCTGCTTACGTTCCGTTTGATAGAGACTAGACTGTAGAATCCGTCGTCCTTGTAGCATGTGGAACATAAATCTCATCGTCGTTGTAACTTATTGAGTAGATGGATCGGATCCTCGCCGCATATAAGAAATCCTCGAAGCAATGGTCTGCAACGTTGAACAAGCTGGCACAAGGTACTCTAGGTTCTCTCTAGCGTTTGGCAGGAAATCTGTCTTCATGGTAATTCACCATGTTTACAGTTCCGTTTGGTTTTGTTGCAGTGAGACAAAGAGGTCGAAAGCGCACGATGGTCGGGTAGACAATCTAAATGCAACTTGATAAACACAATGCCCATGCTTTTTAGTTCTCACCCTCCTTTGTGCTGTTAACGGTGTGACTTGGTCATTAAGTTTTTTTATTGGCAAGACACAGGTCGGTATGATCTCTCTCTCCTTCTCCCCCCCCCCACACACACACGCATGTGTATGTATAGTATTACATGAATATTAAAATATGATTTGTAGCATTTTTATGCATGAATATTAGAACTGATGTTAGACTAACGTAGTTTGGCATCATTTTTGCCGCTGTAACGGGGCACCACATGTAATAACCATCTCATCATAAGAGGAGGAGCTGGTCATAGTTGAACCCATGTGGGTACCGTGCACAACTTTCTGGTGTCGTTCTTTTTTGTCACTTATTTTTTTTAATGGGAAAACTGGAATTCGAGTTCGGTGCTTCTGAGCTCAGAAGGATCGTTGAACTAAAGTTTTAGGTTGATTTTATCTCGTTCATCAAATGACAAGATCAAACGGTTGAGATGGCATTGACAAAAGTGGATGGTAAAAAAAAAAGTGGCATCAGAACATCAATCTGGCGTATTAATAAGTGAAAATTATTATAAAGGAAAATTTTATGTGAGATTTTACTCTTCTAGCTGATCCTCTAAGAGGCGTCTGCCTGTCACTTTTCTTTGTCATTTAAATTTGTCTGAAGTGGAAGATTCATGTCGTATAACTAAGGAACGCAAACTAGGTAATGTAATTTAGGGATGCAAAAGAGGGAAACTTTGGTTATGACGCCGTCAAATCATATATTTAATGAAAATATACTTTTATAATAAATTCATTAGCCTAGAAAATTTCAAACATCGTTTGAAATTGATTGTGGGGGAAACTTGAATCGTGTAAATACCGAACATGATGTAATCATTTTCAGGCAAAAGTTGGATGCCTCGACTTATGTACAAGGACATTTTGAGAAATGAGAGAGAGAGATGTGTAGATAAGCAAAAAAGCAAGGGGATTCTCTCCATCGTAAGGCAATTCTTGAAGTGGCATTGGTCTTGAGAGAGAAAAGGTCTGTAACCGAGAACTAGAAAAAAGCAGGTGTATATATAAAAAACTAACTATTATTAAAGGGCATATTTTTAAATTTAATAGAGAATATTATGATATTACATTTTTAGCTGACTTATTTATCACTCTTATCCTGACCATTTCATTATGAAATTATATAAATGAGTTTTTAAACCTAATTCCAATATTTCTAAGAGCATTAAATATAAGTTTTTAAAAAAAACTATGATGAGTAAGATGAGGGAAAAAAGAGTGGCATGTAGGACTGTCAACGGATTCGATATGTTAAGATCTGATCCGGATCTGAAATAAAGTGTTATTTTGGATTCGAACCAGATCCGAATCCGAATATAAAATTTCGGATCCGGACCTGATCCGAAGCTTAATATGTATTTTTCAAATGTGTTCCTGATTTTGGATCCAAATTCGAATTCTATTTTGATCCATATTCTTGGGCTAGATATGAAGAATAGACATAAATTGGTATATAAGTTTACTAGATTGGGAAATCTGGATCCTGTTTTCGGATCTAATGGATCTATTTTTGGATCCACATAACAAACACATTAGGCTTAAAGAAATTTCAGATCTAATGAATCTGCTTTTGGATCCACATAATAGGATCTGGATCTAATGATCTAATAATCAAATAGAAAGTCAAATCTGGTGTGGGGATTCATATAACAAATACAAATATTACATTACAAGAAATATATGCAGACATTGATCAGATCAGAACTATTTGACAAAACTCGGGCATTCTTTGTTGCGTTGGATCCCGTGGTGTTTCACCATAGTAGATAGATTAATTACACTTGATAACCGGTTGCCTGATAGTTGGCTGATGGCGAGGACTGTTCGCATGGAAAGGCTAATTGTTCCCCACAAGTCAGGATCTGCAAACCTACACAAGGAACAAACATACCATTGAGGAAATTAAATGCCGTCATAGTAAGTTTAATATACATATCAGTATTTGAGCTTACAACTTTTCATAACCTCAACAAGATGTTCATGCCAAGATGTAAAGCAACAGGCTTTGGACCATAGCATTTGTACATATAATATGAGATTATTTTGTAAAATAAAGGGATAATAAATATTACAATGGAAACAATTAACATAAAAATCAAGAAACAAACAATCAAGAATAGAACAGCTTATGCAAGTCATTCAAAATTGCCACAAAAAGTGGAACAGGGATAGATAGACTTATTTGCATTTGACTGCAAATTGTTCATTGTGTCAATATGATAAAAGATATGCTCATTGAATGCTTCAAAAAAAGCACAGCCCTAGAATCTCTTTGTTGAAGAAACATTGGGAAAATATATTTCCCTAATCTGTAATGGCCCATCTTCTTGATATACTTTTCCATAGAAGAAACAAAACTGAAAGTCTGAGCTACTTAATCAGTTCACAAATGCCTGGAGATATCCTAACAAGGGCAGAAACAGTCAAGTAAATTCAAGTCTAGAAGGACATGACATGAGCAATAGAAAAGAAGCCACTAATATAACAGATGACAACTAATATTTGCTGAAAACAACTGAATTAATAACATAATCTCCAAACACAAAGACCAATTAGCTAGCATATCAAAACAGTTGGCAGAAATAATGATAAAGTGTTTGAGTCCAACAATCATAATATTCAGACTATCATTCACTATAATCTACATAGCAGGAAACATGAAACCAGATATTTAGGGCGTACAAAGATGAACCCAAGGCAGCAGCATATCATAAATGTGTTTCCTTCTATTTACCAAGTGGCTGAAGAGTACAGTCCATCACTTAACATTAGCAAACAGGACACTCCAAACCTTCCCCCCTCCCCACCCAACAAAGAAAAATAATAAAAAACCTAAATGCAGTAATGATCCATGGTACCGGGCGGAGGTAAGTCCTCACGCATGGTGAAAGCTTCCAGACATGTCTAACCTGTCATTTTTCATGTCACCATTCTATATACCACGAGGTCATGCATGAATGTGCATAACAAATGTATTTTCAATGTGACAGACCAAAAAATTCAGATTTGCACGTGACACTGCATGAATCACAAATCTATTTTCAAATGTACTATTTGGATCCAGATAAAGCTATCACTACAGCTGTAGATATATCATATATCACATACCCAATAACAGTGCAAATAGAAGCAGTAATATCGCAATTCAGAGCAGATGCATCAGAGAACACAGATGTAGAGCATTGTTTTCAATAGAACCCAGCCCACCTAGTTCAAACCTGAGTGGTGGTTCCCTGAGAATAAAAACCCACAAGATATGAATGGCAAAATATTACTCAGAACAACGACAGACGTAAACATACTAGTCAAGCTTGATCATGTACATGCATATCATGGTACTCAAACTGACGTAAATGACACTGCATGATCCTGTACTGGTGTTTGTATCCATTAAAATGGGTATCATCATCTAGTTGTGACATATATAATATTCAGATTTCAAACAAATATTATATACATATATATAGTATACATACGCACATACATACAAGGTATATATATAACATATACATACGCACATATATATTAAGGCTCAGCCTGCAGATAGAAGTTGTTCTTGTGAATGCTTCCAATCAAATCGGAACCCAATCGGGGCATCATGTAGTTCCTTTAGGGCGAAGCTTGAAAAGAAAATAGTCCAACAATATATATATATATATATATATATATATATATATATATATATATATATATATATACGTTCTACAAATTGAACAAGAGGGGACCAAAAAAGAACAACTTGAAGAACATCAACAGTTAGGGTAGCTGAAGGAAGCATACCAGAACTTCCCGGCAACTGTCAATGATACAGAGCAACCAAAATTTTACCAGGAAAATCATCCTATGTATTGTTAATGCCATGGATTATGCCTACTTTTTTTGTGTAATGTGCTGCACTTGACTTTGAAGTCTGCATGGCATTGAATGTGTTAGTCCACTGTCAAATACATCTTGATTGCATAAAATAAAACCTGCTTATCAAATTTCACATACCGATTTAGACTTCTTCAACTTGCCCGAAGGTCATCATAAAAAAGAACATAGGTATGCACATCTAAAAGGAAAAAAACCCCAAAACAACTTGGTCACCCAGGCAAAAAAGAACAAACAAATGCACATGTGATCGCGTAGAAGCAAGGAGCAGTGCTACGGTGCCAATCCTGTGTGTCAAAAAATTTGGGAAAAAAAGATGAAATCAATAAGTTAGAAAATAAAAAAAAGATATGGATCTCTATTCTTAAACTCCTGGCCACCAAGAAACTTATGAAAAAAGGGGAGAAAACTCACCTTGTAAAGCTCATCTCTTTCCTTCATTTTTTTTCTCTTGGGAAAAAAAATAAAAGAAAAAGACCTCCCAAAAATGAGTTTTTTTTCTCATTTTCCTAGTTCTAGCGGAAGACAGGAGACTATAGAGGAAAGGGATTCAAAGAAGCAGGATGTAATGGAGGGGGAGGAGAAGAGGAAGAAGAAGAATCAACCACTGAAAATAAAGAGAGAGAGAGAGCGTGATCGAGCGGGAGTGAGAGCTAAAAAGGGATTAGCATACGGGGTATCGTGAAAACCTTGAGCACCGCGGGTGGTCGACAAGGTGTCGTCTCCGATATCGCAGCCGAAGGAGAAACCCTAGAGACCCAAAGAGGGGTTTCGAGAAGGCCGATCGCGAGAATGTCGCGTCGTAGGTGGTTGAAGAGATCGTCGTCGTTGAGATGCTGTCGGCGTCGCAGGTGGCTGAGGAGATCGTCATCGTGGAGATGCCGTTGTTGCCCTAGACATAGGAGCAGAAGGAGAGCGCGGAGCCCGGAGGAACCCTGGAGGGAGGCCGCCGAATGACGATGGCCGATGGGATTTGCTCGCCCCGAAAGAAGGAGCTTTATGGCGCCCCGATGACCCGATCCGAAATCAAGGATTTCGGATCAAAAAATACTGCCCCGAATGCACACAGCCGCTCCGTTTCGAATCAAACAAGATGCTCCGAATCCGAAAAAAATTTCGGATTCGGATCAGATTTACGGATCTAACCTATCCATTGATACCCCCAGTGGCATGGCATGTCTGGAGAAGCCTTTTTCGTCTGGTGAGCACCACAGAAGACAGAACACCCCCCCCCCCCCTCCACGGGTTCCATATCCACATGTTAAAACCCACGCCGAACATGCATGGATAGGGTAATACAATGACGACTATTGGTCACATTTTTAGTATTACTACTGCATTGTTTGAGTCAACTCAATAGTTTTCACCAGTCAAATGACCAGTCCCCACGTCGGGCATGCGAAGATAGAACGGGCTCTACCAACATCAACACGACATTTGTTGGTAAACACTAGCTCGCCTGAGCTCTTTCTCCCCTTTAATCTCCACAGAGCTCGTCCTACTTGGGGGCATGGATCGGGTGTTGGCCCTGGACAGCGCCTACTCGCTTGTTCTGCTTGGAGGCATGGATCAATGCCTACCCGCTCCCCCTGCTTGGGGGCATGCTCGACAAGTTCCCAAAGGCCGTGCAGCCCCCTGTCTGGTGGTCGAAGCAGCAGCATCACCCCCACCTACATGGCCAACGAAGCAACTAGCGAGGAACGGCTGGAGCGAGGAGCTCGAGAAGGAGATGGAAGGCATGCTGGAAGCACTCAAGAAGGAGGACATAGTGGAGTACGTGAAGCTGGGCAAGCTTGTTCTGAAGATTAACAGGGTCCTTGCACTCTTTGGTCCTCTGCTCATCGGCCTGGCGATAGTAGTGACGGCCGCCATCGACCCTTCGCGTGGGTTGTGGTCCGTGCTTGCCGGGGTCGAGTGCGGGGTGCTGGCGATGGTGGTGAACACGGTGGAGCACGGGGGCAGGTGGGCATGGTGTTCGAGCTGTTCAGGAACACCGTCGGGTACTACGAGCAGTTGGAGGAGATGATCGAGTCCAACTTGGAAGGGGAGGATAGGGAGGACGGGGAGCTGTTCGAGGTAAAGGTGGCCCTGCAATTGGGGAGGATGACCTTGGAGACCAAAGACTTCACCGCCTCCTCGTCTTCTTCCTTGTCTAGCAGTGGCGACCCCGATTTCGCCGAGAAGCTATTTTGATAAATTAAAAGCTGCTAATTTTGATGTTGTGGCCGACTGCTAGTGCAACCAATTTGAGTTTTCTGTACGGTTTTCATTTAAATCCACGACAATAAATTAAGAACAATAAAATTTCAGTAATCTTTGTTTGTATAACATGTAGCAAAAAATTAAACCAGTTACTTCTTGTGATTAAACACTTTATTAATATGAATCCCAACTTAACTAAGGCATCATAGTACTATATCAGATTTGTCCAAATGAAGATGTGTGGAACCTACATCATTAACTTCGTCTAATTGAAAAAATTCAACATTGACATCCTTTGAGACAGTTTCATTCATATCAACTCATAATTGGAAAAAAGTCTTGCTTTAACCATATAAACTGTCCACCAATATTTATTCCTGAACGATGAATAGTTTGAATAATACACATGCTGGACTTGTGCATGGCGGCTATATAGAGTATGAGGGGTTGCCTTTGACTAGTGCTCTCAGGACTGGAGGAGTGAATAAGTACTCCTTGATTTACTTGAAAGCATCTTGGCATTCCTGGTCCCATATGAATGGGGCATCCTTTTTCATCAACTTGCTAAAGTGCGTGCATCGACCGGAGAGATTGGAGATGAACTTCCGAATGTAGGTCAGTCTCCCTTAGAAGGACCTGAGTTTAGTGAGAGTTTTGGGTGGTGGAAGCTCCTGGATAGCCTTGATCTTGCTGAGATCCAACTCGATTCTTCGGTATCTGACTATGAAGTCGCGGAATTTGCCGTTGGATATGCCGAAGGCACATTTCACGGGGTTCATCTTGAGCCCGTATTGTCGTCTATCGAAGACTCGGCGTAGGTCGTGCAGATGATTTTCCCGCCTTTTTATTTTGACGACGAGGTTTTTGACGTAGCATTAGACGATAGTGTGTAGCATCTCGTTAAATATTTTGCTCATGGCCCTTTGGTAAGTAGCATCATCATTCTTCAAACCAAAGGGCATGTTCTTGTAATTGAAAATCCCCTTAGGGGACCGAAAGGCGGTGTATTTCTTATCTTTGAGGGACATCCGGATCTGGTTGTAACCGAATGACCCGTCAATGAAAGACAAGGCTTCGTGGCGGCTGGTCATGTCGACCATTGTTTATGTGACTGGTACTGGGAAGTCCTTGGGATAGGCTTTGTTGAGGTCGTGAAAGTCGACACAAATATGGACTTGACCATTCTTCTTTTTAACTGGGACAATGTTTGCGAGCTAGACTAGATAGATGCACGGCTCGATGAAGTCAACTTCCGCCATTTTGTTGACTTCGGCCGCAACTTGCAACTCCAGCTTATGGCGCATGTGCAGTTGTGGCTATTTGACTGGAGTTGCTGAGGGAGAGATGGCTAGCTCGTGCTCCGCCATGGAGGGGTCTAGCCTCGGCATCTCCTTGTAGGTCCAGGGGAAGCAGCCTTTGTACTCGAGCAGGAGTAGCTTGTAGGTCTGCTTTTCTACTTCGTTGAGGAGGACACTTATGAACACATGCTGGTGTGACTGGGCTTCTCGAAGATTGATCTCTACTAGCTCGTTAACTGTTGCTTGGTTGTCGTCCTCCAGCTCAGGAGGAGCAGGTTGCAAGTCGATGAAGTCATCTTCATCGGTGTCGACTTCGTGTATCTCTTGATTTTTGAAGCCGCTGGTGAACGCCGATAAGGCTTGATGATCGTTATTATTGGACCCCGATGGGGTTTGCTCTGTGCCGCTGACAACTGTTGGCATGAGCTCTCTAGGAACGTCGACTGACGATAGTGGGGCTTCTGTGAAGCCATCACTAGAAGTGATTGGGCTCTCCTGGAGGTTGTCAGCTGACGCCAATGGGGCTTCTCTAGTGCTATCGAGCGAAGCTGACGAAGCCATCTGGAAAATGTTTTGTGTCGCTTCTTGACTTGGAAGATTCACGACACTAGATTCTTCAATGGACTAGAGGGTAGTGGGAGCTTCCTTGGCTTCGATTTCTTTGACAGGGAACGATGGTTGTTCTCCAACCATTGAGGCTAGGCTATCAGGGTTAGCGGGGAGCGAGATTAGAATATCTTCTTCATCTTCCCGAGAGCTGTCAAATTTTGTATTGGCATCGACCTGGCGATTGGCTGGCTATGTCAGGCCCACAGCATTGACCATATAGAAGGCATGGAAGTCTTGGTCTTGGTCATAGCCAAGCCCCCTTATGTCTTTATTGGAAAACAGAGGTTGCCCCTGGACCTTAGGCGGGTTCTACAGTCGGTGGAAATACTCACATCATGCGGAGTCCTGCCACTGGGGAACATTTTTCTTCAGGCACATCTCTTGGATGCATCACGGCATATCATCCATCATCTGGACTGTTTCATGGGTATTGTCGGCTAGTTTGGGTCAGACGGAGTCATCTTCCGGTGGGGCTCGATGTAGAAACCCGATAATTAAAAATGAGAAATAAAAATTTCAATTTCATTATGTAATTAAAATTTTCATGAAATAATTAAATTACATTTTTAAGCTAGTTTATTGAATTTACTTGAATTAACTAGAAGTAAATAGATATTAAATGCTTTAAACCTTAGATAAATCATAGTAAGCCCAATAAAAGTCCATATAATGGACTAGGATCACAATTGGCCCATTAGATAATCCATAATTGACTGGATTAATAGATTAACACTCTAATTAAAGCATGTCATTTTGTTCGTTTTTATGTCCTCTTTCTATTGATAGCTCATTTATTAAATTCTGTTATGAAATGAGCAAGTTATGGTCATTTGATTGGAGGGGTATTCCCGTTTTTTCATCAGGTCCAGAACGTGCTATACCTCAGTAGCGCGTTCTGAACGCGTTGGCCCGACATAGCGCGTTCATATAGTGTATTTTCCCGCCCTCTGGGGTCAAATATATTAAAAAGAAAAAAGGAAAAAAAATTCCAGAACGCGCTACCCAAGGGTAGCGCGATCTTCAAGGTCGTGCTAGCTTATGCTCGCGCGTTCACAAAATTATTTTAATCAAATAAAAAAATTATTTCTTCATATCGCGCTAGCACTGGCTAGCGCGTTCTTCAAGTCGCGCTGGCCAAGGACAGCTCGTTAAAAGAAAAAAATAATTTTCTTCTAAATTATTTTGGGTATAAAACTATATATATATATATCTATTATGAACGCGAAAACGGCACGGCACGGCACGGCACAAATAAACAAATAAACAAATAAATAAATAAATTTGAGCTCTCCAACATATAAAGCTAAGGAAGTTTTTGTAACTTCCAATGTGGGACTAAACTTAAGCCAATATCCAATAGGAACTATATCACTTGGAAATCCACATTAATTGTATGTATATAGTCACCAAAAGTAAGAAAAGGTAATATTAGCATGTTTTGATTCTTACAGCATGTTAAAATTATTTTTGTAGAATAAAATTATTTTTTTCATGTAAAAAATATATTTTTAACCATATTAGTAAATTATAACCATATTAGTAAATCAATGCATGAAAAATATTTCCAACATGTTAAAAATGACTTCCAACATGATAAAATTATTTTCTACCTACTGAGATGTAAAAACTATTTCCATCATGTTAAAATATATTTAAAACTATCTTTTGTGCATGCTAAACCTAATTTCCTATTAAATAATTAGTAAAATGATGCATGAAAATTACTTCCAGCATGATAAAATTTCTTCCAGTATGGTAAAATTATTCCAGAATGTTAGAATTATTTTTAGTATGCTAGAATTATTTTCAGTGTATTAAAACTATTTTTTTAGCATGATAATTCTATTTTCCTATCAAATAATTAGTAAATAAATATAGAAAAATGATTTTTAGCATGATAAAATTTATGTTGTTATCAGAGAGTTTCTGTAATCAGCATGGTAAACTTATCTTATCATCCTATCAGTAAGTTAATGTATGAGAATTATTTTAGCATGTTAAGTATTAATTTTAACATGTTAAATATTAATTTCTAACATGTTAAAAATTAAATCCAACATGAAAATTTTATTTTTATCATCTTATCAGTAAAGTAACATATGAAAATCATTGTCAGCATGTTAAGATTATTTTCAGCGAGTTAGAGTTATTTTTGACATAAAATTATATTTTCTTATCATATGGTTAACTAATGTATGATTAAATACTAATATCTAAACTCATGATTTTAATTCATAAGCATATATTTCCATAACTAAAACTTGATGTTTTATGATTTTGAGATTAAGCTAAGATATTTAAAAATAAAACTACTATCTTAATTTTTCTTCCTACTTACCGTTCATTTTTGAACTCCACGACTTAATGTCGTTAAACACGATGCCTTAAAATTGTTATCTACTTTCTTGCAACTTCTGAAATTTTGTCAAATCTGTGCTTATTACAAACATCATATTCTTGAAAATCATTGGCCATATACATTAAAGTGGATGTCTAAACGTACTTGGGATCTTCGGATCCATATGACTCAATGCCTGATATTAATAGGGTCCGATCTGGTCCTGGGGGGAGCGCCCGAAAGTATTTGTGCCCATGGGAGTTGATTGACCAACGGTGTGGCATTGCACCGAAGTGCATGATAGATTTACTTGATACGACATTCCACTATACTTGTTTACTTGTTTACATGACTACTTGAAAAATTACATGAATTACTTGACTTGCGTGAAATGGCCAATTACATGAAATTCTTTACTTGTTCAAAGTCATTACTTGGAAATTCATCTTGATATCATATTATCTCAATTACTTAGAAATTCCATTCATGTTTATACACTTCCCGATACAAGTTAGAAAATTGTTTAAATTGTTAATACTTAAAGATTGCCTGGTTCTTAGAGATATAAAATCCTACTGAGCTTTTAGCTCACCCTACGTTTTGGTTAATTGTTGCAGGAAATGAAAATGAACCAGGGAATGGACAAGAGTGAGAGAGTGATTTTTCTTTTTACCTAGGTTTCTGTAGATCATTAGTGTTTTTATAAGAATGATGTACTTTGGGATTGAAGGTTGTAATTTACCTTTATGGCTTATCAATTAGTGTTGTAAACTTCATTTTGATGGAATAAAGGTACCATTTTCCCATTCATTTATGTCTTTAGAAATAAAATTATACATACTCTGATCGACATGATTGTTTACGACTCGTCGCGCCCTCGATATTCCGCGTCGGGGCGTGACACTCAAGATGCCATGTCTCTCTTGTAGGAGACGATTGGCTTATCCATGTTAGCCTTTTTGTTTTTGAGCTGCTGTTTGTAGGGAACGATGAACGTCTTGAGTGGCTTGACCTCGTGCTCCTCCAATACACGAGAGAGCTATATGTAACTTGGTGACAGGCGTATACTCTTGTCGATAGCTCGACTAATGATATTAGCCTTGAAGTTGATCTCATGTCTCTCAGGACAGTCTGGGGTTGACTTGGCATCTAGGCGTAGTCGATATAGCTTGGCCCTTTCTTCATCAACGGAGAAGGGGCCATCCTCATCTTTATCCAAAAGTCACTCGTTGCTCTTACCCTTGATTATGGGGTATGCACTGGGTCCCCTAAAGTAGAGTGTCAAGTTGCATTCTGTTAGATTGAATGGGGATTGGTCTGCAAAGACCGTGTAGAGGGCTAAGAAGGGGGCTCAAAAGATCCCATATTGGAAACTACAAAGATGGACATGTGCTTATAAGGAAGACCCAAGTCTTCTCCTTTGAGGGCCCTTTTTACCAACAACAAAGGACAAAACCCTAGTTGCCCCCGGGCGTAGCAGGGACAATACCTCAAAGGAGACACCTCAAATTTATACGTCTTCATTGGCATCGTCTGTGGGAACCCCGGTGTAATGCCCCTGATTTTTCGGATATTTATCGGATCAGGATCCGTGGGTTTCGGATCGCTTTTGTGGGTCCCGGAGCGTGTTTTGTGCTTTATGCATGTTTTTCCCTGACGTGCCTTCGGAACACTGTGCAAGGCGAACTGTGGTGTTCTCCGACTCCGGGATAGTACCGACGCGTTGTGCTCTTCTCGAGGATCGCGGAGGTAAGTTTTAGTATTTTTTTGAATTTCTGGAATTTTTAGGTTTTTCTATATATATTAACCCCCCCTTTTCTCTCTCTCCCTCACTCTCATTTCTCACTCTCTCCCTCTCTCTTCTCTCACGCTCTCCCTTCTCACCCTCTCTTCTCCGGCGACCGACGGAGAGGGGCGGGGGCGCAGCGGGGTGACGCGGGCGGGGAGGACGGCGAGGATGGGTCGAGGATCGGGGGACGGAGGCGCGGTGAAGCTCGGCCGCGAGTTCGTGTCTCGGCGAGGGTTTAATGGCGTTTTCTTTGTGGATCGGCGTCCACGACGCGTCGAATCTTCGGTGGAGGTAAGGAGATGAACTCCCAGCTCGTGTACTTCATTTCTCACGAGTTGTGTAGGCCGTGGTGAGCCGAGCGGGCTTATTTGAGTATTTTGGGGTGTGAGCCCGATCTAGAGTTTTGATCGAATTTTTGGGCTTAGAATGGGTCATCTCGGTGCTAGAGAGGTTGGGGACTAGTTTCCCCTTTGTTTCCCCTTCACGTGGGCGTGAACGGGACGTGGAATGGGCTTTCTCGCCGTTTTTGCCATTTTCGGGTTCGGGACGACCTATCGGTCGTTCCAGCGACCGCTAGGGTGTCAAGCGGTCATGTGGAGACCGCTAGGTGTCCCCTATGTCGGTTCGAGCCATGCGGTCGCGCGATGGACCGCCAGGGTGCCCTAGCGGTCTGGTGAAGACCGCTAGGCTCTGCTATGCGGTCTAGGGGGCGACCATTTGACTGGGTTTCGGTCATTTAAGGTCAGTGGTGCAAAGGACCGCCACCCTGTCTGGCGGTCCGAGAAGTGACCGCTAGGGGTTTGCGAGTTCCTGGAGCTTAGCGATCCAGGGGTAGACCGCTAGGTTGGCCTTAGCGGTCCAGGGCTAGACCGCTAGCCTCCCTAATGGTTTAAGGGTAGACCGCTAGGCAGTTGTTCGTGTTCGATGTGTCCGTTTAGTGTCGTGTTGGTCTCCGGTCGACCTGGTTGTGACCCAGTGGTTGACCTTTGGCCCCATGAGTGTCCCGGACACCCCGTGGTTTTCGTGACCGTGGTTCTAGGGTGTCTGGAGGTACCATGTTATCTCGATTAGCGTGCCCGTAGATTTAGAGGGTCCAGACGACCCTGTGTGTGTGTTCCGGGCTTTGTGTTACGCCTGATCGAGTCACCGTGTATCGGTGTGAGTGCGGTGGGGTTCCCCCGCATGTCGTAGGTTTCTCCGGAAGATGGTTCCCGAGTGGGCCAAGTGTATGGCCTTAGACTGCGAGTCTAGTCATCCAGCCTGGGGTTGGAGGTCTCCCACTTTTCCCTGGGATGGGAATCAGCCTGGCGACTTGTGAGCTGTATTGGGAACTGTACTTATGTGCTTTCCGCGTGGGCCGTGTCTGGCCTGTGGACTGTGAGTCCAATTACCCAGCCTGAGGTTGGAGGGTTTCTTGGTTCCCTTTTCGAGGGAATGGTCTCAGCAGTTGTGAGCTGCCTCGTGAGACATCGTGCCGAGGTTTCTGACCCTAGGGCTAGGGTAGATTGATGGCGTGGAGCCGTTCGGTGCAACGGTCTTGACCCCGAGTCTTGTGACTCAAGGACCGTTGGATTTAGTGAGTCTAGAGGACTGTCCAGAGTCCAGTGGCTCGGCGCCACTTGGTTCTTCTCGACTTTCGCGCAGGGTGCGTGCGTGGTTCTCGGAGTTTCTCATCGGAGAGTGGTCACATCAGTGACTCCCCACTAGTCGTAGCCTTCCGACACGCGAGTGGTCCCACCAAGGAGTGGGGGCGAGGCTACCCCGAGAGAAGGTTTTTAGGCTGGTTACCATCGGGCCCCACGTCTTGACGCCAGAGTCCGGCTGAGGGGAAAACCAGTCAGAGGGCTAGACCTTGGACGCATGGTCTGTGTGTGCACACGTGGTTGGGGGCAGTTGGACCCGCGCTGACGACCGCAACCCCAGCTAGTTCTTGTTCTGTGGTTACTAGTACGGTGTCTCCGTTCCACCAGGGGTCGAGGGGGGCACCTGAGGCGCGGTCTAAGTCGTCAGTGGACGCATCCGGCCTTGCTTCTAGTGGGCATGTACTCCTGTCACGTGAGACGTGACTCTCCTGTTCTGGTTTCATTTCCCGTCTGCGAGACGTGGTTTTCTGGACCGTCCGGTGTTTCCAAGGTAGTGGCCAGGGTGCCAGTGGCTTCACCGAGGTTGCGTCTTGTTAGAGTTTTGTTCGCGATAGCGTGGTCGTGACGTTACCTTGGACAGCGTGGTCCAGGTTGGCCTTGTCTGGGAGGACAGGCCTTCACGGCGGAGTTGCCGTGGGTTTTTGCCTTGGTAGGTGGTGTTAGTGTGGTCCGGTTCCCGATGGTGAGATCGGGAATTCCTTCTTCCCCGTTACCGGTAGGAGTAGCTGTAGAGCCGTGGTCTTATCGGCTGCCGCGGGTTGGTGAACGGGTTCCCTTCGCCGTAGTTGTTACTCCACCGCTGATGCTGTTGCTAGTGCTGCTTCCCTTTTTGCCACCGTCGTTGTTTTCGGTTGGGGTTCCGCGAGACCCCTACTGAGTCTCTGTTTGGAGACTCATCTCTGCTTTTCAGGTGCGGCAGTTCTTCCTCGAGGTTCTAGGGCGTTGCGCGAAGGTCCTCAGCTGCCAGCTCGTCGGGCCGAGTGTTCACTTGGCATGTGGTATGTTTTACTGCTTTAGACCGTACTTTCTGTTGGACTGGACTCTGATGTAGTTGTTTATTTATTTCTGTTAATTGTTGAATTGTCATGCTTTATTTCTTATTTCTTTGTACCTTCACACTCCTTTTAGCCATTCCGAGCCCTCCCGACTCGTGGGCGGCGGGCCAAGATTCGAATGGTATCGGGTTCTTCCCGGTATCCGGATCTTGGGTCGTTACACCCGGCCTAATAAGCACAAAAGCTCACCTTTACTGGGGGGGCTAATGTAGAGGCCTAAGAAGGGGGCTCAAAAGATCCCATATTGGAAACTACAAAGATGGGCATGTGCTTATAAGCAAGACCCAAGTCTTCTCCTTTGAGGGCCCTCTTATCAGCAAAAAAGGATAAAACTCTAGCCGCCCCCGGGCGTAGCGGGGACAATACCTCAAAGGAGACACCCCAAATTTGTACGTCTTCAGACCGTATGCTGTTTTCTATCTTTGGCATATTTGATGTATTGATGGAGGGTAGATGGGATGACCCAATTTTCATGCAACCAAGGTCGACCCAGCAGTACCTTGTAGGATGTGTCGGCTTCGATGATGTAGAATGTCACTTTCGAGGTAAAATTATCTAGCACGAGGTCCACGTCTACCCAACTGAGAATGTCCTCAGTATTTTGGTTGAAGCTTGATATCTTTAGGTCTTGGACCTTATGGAGATATGGCATTAAGTATAAAGTCTTGAATGTTTTGAACCCCATGATGTTGACGACAGCATCAACGTCTACCAAGATCCGTTTTGTCTCATGACCATTGATCTTTCCTCGCATGTAGAGAGGGTGGTTGTGGCACGGAGAGGAGAGTAGCATGTCCTTTTTCGCGAATGTGATAGTGGCTATGAAGGCTTCGTATATTGCCGCCTTCAATTCTGCAGTGTGAGCTCGTAGACTTCTGGCTCCTGGAGTAGTTTAATGTGGGCTTCACACAGTTCCTTACTCCAAGTGATGGCTTCCCAGACTGTGATGTTAGAGGGAAACCGCTTCATCTGGTGGAGGATTTTCTGGTCGGCTTTGTAGACATGACATTTTTAGCATTATGCTGAGCAGATCCCGTATTACACTAAGACGCCCCAAAGCAGCTCGCACGGTTAAGTTAATTGAGTAATCTCTAATTTAATCTAATAATCTGTGGCTTCTCGAATGGTAATTCTTGTTAATGGGCTTGTGACCATTCCTACACAAAATAAAAAAATGTTAATGGGCTTGGTCCATCTTTTAATCCTAAAAAAGGGGGAAGGTTCATCGTGTGGGCTTGGGCCATTCCTATTCAAAAAATATATCAAAAGAAAACATTTGTGCTAATGGGTTTGGCCCATTCCTATTCAAAATATAAATATATATATATATGTGTGCTAATGGGTTTGGCCCATTCCTATTCAAAATATAAAAATATATGTATATATGTGTGCTAATGGGCTTGGCCCACTTTTGTTCTAAAAAAATAAATAAAATTTAAATGGACATGGCCCCATCTTTTATTACATAATTTATTCCCTCACTCCCCTCCCGGGTCTCTCGGATCTTGCCCCCTCTCTTTAACACTCTCTCTCTCTCTCTCATTCTCACCTCCTCCGTAACCCACCACCCCAGGGGAAGACCCTCGGAAGACACACACTCCACCCTCTCAACCCCCTGAACCTCCAGCCATCCCCCCCACGACAACCACCTCCAGCCACCCTCCTCCTCACGACCTCCACCTCCGGCTCCCTTCCTCTTTCCCCCCACAACAACCCCTTGGACCTCCAGCCATCCCCCTCACGACAACCACCTCCAGCCACCCTCCTCCTCACGACCTCCACCTCCGGCTCCCTTCCTCTTTCCCCCCACAACAACCCCCTGGACCTCCAGCCACCCTCCTCACGACAACCACCTCCACCGTCTCCCTCATTCCCTCTATCTTCTCTCCCTGTATTTTCTCCCTCCCTCAACCTCTCTCTTTCTCTTTTACGTTTTCTTTAAAAAAAAAAAAGAGAAGTCTTCCAGGTTCGCAGGGGGGCATCGTCGAACGTGCCCCCCTTTGAACTGCAAAGGGCCGTTGCGGCCCTTTTCCCGCAGCGACCCCGACGCCGCCCCGCCTCCGGCCGCCGCCCGCAGCGCCCCGACGCCTCCGGCCCCCGTCGCCTCCGGCCGCCCGCAGCACCCCAACGCCGCCTGCACGCCCCCTCTGCACTGCCGCCGTCGCACGCCCCCTCTGCACTGCCGCCGTCGCACGCCCCCTCTGCACTGCCGCCGTCGCACGCCCCCGTCGCCTCCGGCCGCCCTCCGCTTGCCATCGGACGCCGCCCAGCCACCACGCCGCCACCGGCCTCCCGCCTCCGGCAAGCCCGTCGTCCCCCGCGGCCACCACCTCCGGCCGCCGCTCTGTCCCCTGCTCGCCTCCGGCATCGCCTCCGACGCCGCCCCGCCTGCACGCACCCCCCCCCCGCGGTCACCGCCTCCCACCGTCGCCGTCGTCGCTGCCGAGCCCCCCCGCCGAGCACCCCCCTCTCTCTCGCGGCCGCTCTCTCTCTCTCTCTCTCTCTCTCTCTCTCTCTCTCTCTCTCTCTCTCTCTTCTCCCCGTGGCGAGCCCCCCCTCTCTTTCTCTCCTTCTCTCTCTTCCCCCCGCCGCGGTCCCTCTCTCTCTGCTTCTCTCTCTGGCGGCTTCCGCCGCGATCTCTCTCTCTCTTTTTTATTTCATTCTATTTTTTTTATTCTTTTTAACTCCCTCTCTCTCCCTCTCTCTCTCTCTCCACCGTTCCCTCCCTCTCTTCCTCTCTATCTCTCTCTCTCGATCTCCCCCTCTCTCACTCTTTCTTTTCTCTTTTTTTTTAATCCCCCCTCCCCACCGTCTCTCTCTCCCTCTCTCTGCTTTTCTTCCCCCCCCCCTCTCTCTCTTTCTGCTCTCTCGATCCCTCACTCATCCTTCTTTTTATTTTTTTTTATTTCTCTCCCCTCTCTTCTAACCGATCTCTTCCTCTCTCCCTATTTTCTTCTTCTTATTTTTTTCTTCACTCTTTCTTTCTCCCTCTCCCTCCTCTCCATCTTTCTCTACCTCCCATTCTCCAGTATTCCCCTCCTCTTTTGAAATTCACGCATACACACATTTTCTTTTCCATTCTTTCATTCTCTTATGTAAATTAAAGTCCTCTGTTTCATCTACTTACGTATGTATGCATATCTTCCATACTCCATGCCCACACGTGGGGCTTTATATATGTATATATACATATATTTTTATTTTTAATAATTAAGATTTTTATCCCTCCCTCTTTTATTTTGATTATCTATTTTTTAAGTCTTTCACCTCACCCCCCTTTTATTTTCACATGTGTCATCTCTTCTAAATGCCTCTCTAAAAAAAAGATTAAAAAAAAGGAGAGAGAGAACTCTCTCTCTCTTTCTCTTTCTCCTTTTCAGGACGGTGGCGATACCCGGAAGGCCCTGCCGAGTTCCCAGACGTCGGAGCATACGAGAGCGTGTTACATCTCAGCGTACGCTCGTACCATCCTCACCTCGGAGAAACTTCCTCGAGCCCATCATCCATCTCTGAATAAGTTTTCTCCCCCCTTGTTGTCTGGTTTTCATTCAGTTAGTTACATATGCATGCATTACTTGTCGTTCATATAGTGTCTCTCTTCCTGAGAGACCCCTCTTTGTTCATTCATCATATCATCTACCTACCTTTTCATGTCTAAAAGGGGTTTTTAAATGCTACCAACCAGGTTAGTGTTCTCTTATGCTATTCTCAATATCAACTTCTAAAGAATTGATGCTACACCACCGTCGTCCTTATCTCGTTGTTGTTTCTCTTCATTCGTTTTCCGTGCAGGGTTAACCAGTCGGGGATCCCACTTCTTCCGTCGACCAAAAGAGTAGGAGGTCATCCCTCCTTTTGAGGTACCCGGCTATTGTCTCTCTCATCTATCCTAGTTCTTTCCTCCATCATTATTATCTGTTGTTAAATTTCCATATTCATCCTCCTTTACGTTTCGTTTAACAGTAAGTCTATCTCCTCTCCCTTATTAGTATTATATATCGTTAAACCTCCATCTCCGTTCTTCTCTGTCTTATCTAAAATAAAGTCTTCATCCTGTCTATATTTTCTTAGTATTCTTTTCCTATATCGTGCTACCTTATTCTACCATCTATCACCCGATTTCTCTCTTTGCTCTCTCATCTTTCTCTTAAAAAGATATAAGAACATAAAAATAATAAAAGCCACAAAACCCCCAAAAAATATATAATAACAAAAAGTAAAACAAAAAAAAGGGATAATAAAATCCGGGTAACCAAAGAAGGCCCTCTTCGTCGGCCGGCCGACTAAAGAGGAAGAAAGGACCCGCACTGCTCCCGCTTCGGCGGCGAATGCGATCAGGACATTCCCTGTGGGGCTCTCAGCCCCTGGCGATCACATCCCCTTCCCACTTTCTTTCCTGTCAATTTTCCCTTTTGTTTAAATCCTGCGACGGAAGTCATTCCTCGCGAAGGTGTACGTGACGGAAGTCATTCCGCGCGAAGCCTTTTTCATTCTGTCATTTTATTCCCTTGATTTTTGTCTAAACCCTGCGACGGAAGCAATTCCTCGCGAAGGTGTACGTGACGGAAGTCATTCCTCGCGAAGCCTTTTTTTTCATTCTGTCATTCTATTTCTTTAAATTTCTGTCTAAACCCTGCGACGGAAGTCATTCCTCGCGAAGGTGTACGTGACGGAAGTAATTCCTCACGAAGCCTTTTATTCTGTCATTATATTCCTTTGATTTTTTGTCTAAACCCTGCGACGGAAGTAATTCCTCGCGAAGGTGTACGTGACGGAATTTATTCATCGCGAAACCTTTTTCATTCTGTCATTTTATTTCTGTAAATTTCTGTCTAAACCCTGCGACGGAAGTAATTCCTCGCGAAGGTGCACGTGACGGAAGTAATTCCTCGTGAAGCCTTTTATTATATATATTACAGTAAAAACCCCGCGGAGAGTAATATCTCGCGGTGGTCTTATGTATATATACTCATGTTTATTATCTATATTGCAATAAAAACCCCGTAAGGCCAATGTCTCGCGGTGGTCCTAATACGTACATATATATTCATTAGTGTTGATATTATTGCATCGCTGTTAGAACCCCACAAAGACCAATGTCTTGTGGTGGTATGTCTTGGTTCGTATTGTCTTTATAATTTTCTGGAGAACGATACACCGCTGCAGTTCCTAAGTCTTCGTGCCTCCCCATTTCTGTTACCTAGATTCTCGGATTTCCTGGTATATGGAAAACTGCTCGTGGAACGGTAAGTCACGCTTACCGGGAAGGGGTTAGTTTGCGCGAGAGGGTCTTCCGACCCCTATCTCCGCCACGTACCGGAGTTCGTTTCACATCCTTCTTTCCTTTCTCTCCTTTATGTTCTTTCTCTTCTTGAGTTGATCTCGTCATTTCCATCTCTTAGGACAGACGAGGGTGGACGTCCCTTGCCGTCTCCACCTCTCTGGCAATCACCTTTTCTTCATTACTCTGCATCATTGTATTGTTTCTTTCCCCCGAGGGTGGACGACACTCTTTTCCCGTCTACACCTTTTTGGCGATCACGGTGGGACCTCTTTTGTTTTCTCTGGTTACCCAAATATTGTCGGCACCCACGTGTGCCCCTCCATTCGGCACCCACGCGTGCCCCTCCATTCGGCACCCACGCGTGCCCCTCCACTCGGCACCCACGTGTGCCCCTCCATTCGGCACCCACGCGTGCCCCTCCATTCGGCACCCACGCGTGCCCCTCCACTCGGCACCCACGCGTGCCCCCTTCATTCGGCACCCACGCGTGCCCCTCCATTCGGCACCCACGCGTGCCCCTCCACTCGGCACCCACGCGTGCCCCTCCACTCGGCACCCACGTGTGCCCCTCCACTCGGCACCCACACGTGCCCCTCCTGATTGCGCCCACGTGCGCTATATTCGTGTTCCCGCTATCACTCTTGGCATTCCAATTTCATTCCTCGTGCACTACGTGCATTAGTCTAGAGTCCCCTTGAAGTCTGAAGAGATTCGTATCATTGCAGAAAAAGGAGTGTTGTGATGTTTGTTTAATTTCTTTTATTGCATATATTTGTTGTCTGTTTATATATCTCCTGTTAAATTCAGCGCTGCATTGCATATCATCTCCCTTTTATTTTTATTTCTTTTGTTCCATCTTTTAGGATCACCTTTTCCTGGTGAAGGAAGGACTCTCCGTCGGGAATTCCTCTCGACGGACTAGGATCTCCTCCACTGGGACCTCCGTAAGTCCCCGACATCGAAGGATTCCCTCTTCGTTCACTGGGCTGGTTGTACCACTGAAGTTCCCTGGAGATAGTTAACCAATTCGTGGTGAGTCGAGTGTCCTTAGATCACACAGCGAAAATCAATATTGCAACTAAGGTCCCTCCTGTGGTGTGAACATTAGACTAGAAAAAAAAAAGAAAAAAAGGGGAAAACCAAAAGAAAATAAAAAAGGCCTTAAACATCAACTTGTTTGTTAATCTTTGCTAATGGTTTGAGTGTGTATGTTATTACATTTTAATTAGAAAGAAAAAAAAAGGGGAAAACAAAAAGAAAACACAAAAAGGCGTTAAACATCAACTTGTTTGTTAATCTTTGTTCTTGGTTTGAGTGTGTATGATATTGCGTTCCGGCAAAATCTCACGTTCCGAAAAAGATCAAGAAATGTCCGGGAACGGTCAGAATCCGACCCCGACTCACCAGGAGACACATGTCCCTGCTGAGGACGCAGGTTCCTCCCGTGAGCCCTCACATGAGGTGCGAGCCGCCGTCGGGGAAGCATCCCCGCCGCAAGATATTTCCTCCTTGCTAGGTGTTCTCGCGAACACACAGCTCAATTCCGATCAGATCCGAGCCTTTTAGGCCGTCTTAAAAGGGAAATCTGTTGACTCTACTCCTCAAAATCCAACACCAATTCCTCTCTCTATTCAAGAGCCCGCACAGGCAATCCCTCCCTCATTCCCTCTTGTGCAGACAAGTTTGCAGCCTCCCTCTGTCCAATTACCTCCCCAGTCTCAAGTTCCACCAATTCTTCATCCAACATTTCAGTCAGTTCCATTCACTGATATGCCACATCTGCAACCTCCCCCTTTCCAATTACCTCCCCAATCTCAAGTTCCACCAATTCCTCATACGACATTTCAGTCAGTTCCATTTGCTGATATGTCACAACGTCTCTCTCCGGAATTCCCTTCTCAGGCTTCTGCAAGGCCTCAGTGGCCACCACAACCTGCTCCTTACAATGAGGCCACTCAATCTCTCCTTCATAGGATGAACAAGATGGACGAACAATTCCGAGATTTCAAAAAGATCGTGGATGTCAAATCCGCACCTGAGATCTCTTTACCAATCCTCCCAGTATTCCATCTCCCTCCTTCTGAAATGCCAACGTACCGACGGTACACCGGCACAGGCAAGCCCTTCATTCATCTAAAGGACTTCATGTATGAGTCCTCGTTTTGGCAGAACGATCAAAGATCATTGGCATACCTCTTCAGGAGATCATTGGATGGTCCCGCCTTAGAATGGTTCTATTCCCTAGAGCCGAGTGAGGCTGAGAACTTTGACATAGTCCAGAGGAAATTCCTACAGAAATATCGGGATAGGGTCGGTCCCTCCTTCTCTATTACCGACCTAGTGGCTGAAAAAATGAAGCCGGACGAAGATTTCATCCAATTTGCCGATCGGTGGAGAGCCTTGGCAGAGAAAATGAGAGACCCCATTTCAGAATCAGAGCAAGTAAAGATGGTCGTGTCTAATGCCACTCCATAATTTAGACACGTTCTGGCAATGAACAAGCTCACCACTATGGAGGAACTGTATGAGAGGGCTCGATATATCCAAACACACTG